>OZ019966.1:4062266-4153534 GCA_963970385.1 Theonella swinhoei
TCTCTCTCTTTTTATCGTATACAGCAAATGGGATGCAGTTTTGACAAATATTCTGTTGGAGCTGACATTACAGGTATAATTAGCATTACTGAGGGCAATGAATATCACTTGCAGTCAGCTCTGGCCACAGCAGGACCTATTTCTGTGGCTGTGGATGCCAGTACCAACTCTTTTAGAGTGAGTACATACAAACATAGTATTGGTCACATGACAGTCACATGACAGTCACATGACTACATAGCTACTAATACGAACACACTTAACACTAGCACACAAGGCTATAAACTACAAAGTGACATTTTATGGAGTGATGTACACACCATTAACCCCATTCATAGTTCTATGATGGAGGTGTTCTTAACGCCTTCTGGTGCTCCAGTACAAAGGTGAACCATGCCATGACTCTTATTGGGTATGGCACGTACAATGGCAAGAAGTACTGGATGGTGAAGAACAGGTCAGTATATATGTATCCAAACACTCACATATACACTTGTATTTTGATCACTGGACATTACATGCTGGATCTCCTATGTAGCTGGGGTACAAGTTGGGGCATGTATGGCTACATCATGATGACCAGGAACTATTACAACCAGTGTGGCATAGCTACAGATGCTTCCTATCCAAGACTGTAGCTAGTAGAAGACCACTAGTGGTGGAGTCTAGAAACTGAATTTATGTTGCATGTAATTCTTTATTTGACAGGCCTTTTGCTTCGACACAATTATATTAGCTATGTCAAAGTCAGTACAGCAAGTGTTGTTATAACATCACTAAGTTATTATAAGTCACAGTTTTATGTACCAACTATCAAGTGTCAATGAAAGAGTGACTGATCACGTTTGGAAGTCAAAAGTCATGTACCATATACAACTCAGCCACATCTTGAGAGGGGGGAGGGGGTAGTGACACAAATCTCCCCTCTAAGATGGGCCTATTGTGTGTACAGGCATGCCATTGTTTGGGTATGTTGATGTTCCCCTACATGCATGAGTACATATACTCAACATACACACTATTATGTGTTGCTACTTGTTAGAATATAGGCTATAAAATGTGTATATAGTCACTAACAGCAGAACAGTTGTAGAAGAACAATTTCTAATTGATTTCACATGTACCTAGTCATAAAGATGGTCTATATAGCTTTCATAGCACTGAGGACGTGACTTTTAGCTAGAGTCTGACAAAGAATATAGTTCTTAAGTTCTTCAAGAGCAAGCTAGAGATATGGGAATGAAGTGGACTGTCTTCTGGCATCTACTGGGACTAGCTGTTGCAGTGGAGCAGCTCCAGTTTATGGAGGAATGGACTCTGTGGAAGACGGAACATCAGAGGAGGTACAGTGGGGAGAGAGAGGAGCTGGAGAGGCATTCAGTGTGGCTCACTAACAGAGAGTTTGTACTCAAACATAATGCTCAATGGGAGTCTCATGGATACAGCTTGTCCCTCAATCAGTTTGCTGATCTGGTAAGCCTTGGGAGAGAGAGAGAGAGAGAGAGGGAGAATCCCCTCTATGTTCTACAGACAGATGAAGAATATGTAGCTCATTTAGCTGCCCATACCTACGCTGACTATGATGACCATGAAGTGAAAGTATTTAGAAATGAGGAATCTGTCAACTTACCAGCAGCTATTGACTGGAGGACTAAGGGAGTTGTCACTAAAGTCAAAAACCAGGTTAGTCAAAATGATACTTCTTTTGCAAGGTGTATAATATATTATTTGTGTGATATATTTCATGGCTGGTTCAGGGTCCTCGGCAATGTAACTCCAGTTATGCCTTCTCAGCTGTGGGTGCAGTTGAAGGAGCGTGGGCATTGGCTGCAGGCCACCTCACCAGACTCAGTGAACAGAACATCATTGACTGCTCAGGTAACATCAAATACCCCATTGTCCTTAATGATTATCACCAAATAAGAGCAGTAGTTATATGTGTGCATGTTGACACATGTGTTTTTTAAATGCACTACATTGTGTTTAAACTTGTCTATGAGCATTCACTGAAGATAATGAAAGTTTTTGCAGCACTAAATACTACACTAACGGGAGGTTGTTTAGGCTTGTTACCTACAGCCATTCATTGCAAAAAGAACAATTTGTAGTAGAGAGTATGCTACAACCATTCTCTCTGTCATCTTGGCTACTGCTATAGTGTGAAAACTGTGTGAGAAAATTAATGCTATGTTTTGTTTGTTTCTCTCATGCAGTGCCTTATGGTAACATGGGCTGTCGTGGGGGATCAGTATTCAGTGCCTTCCTCTACATGATCAACAGTGGTGTGGATACCTTCAGATGCTACCCTTACAGAGGAAGAGTGAGTGACCCTATCACATTTGTCATCCTAAGCACTATATGTTTGTAGACTCCTCACTGATTAGGACACTTCCTCCTATCATGGATTAACCATGCAGTCTGGATTGGCTCTAGATGTTCCTTCAGTCATACATTCTTGTCTTTCCACAGCAATCCCATTGCAGTTACAGGTCCAACTGCACCGGAGCCAAGATCTCTGGTATGGTACGTATTGAATTTGGCAATGAGACAGATCTTCAGGCAGCTCTCGGGACAGTTGGTCCAATTAGTGTCACTGTCGATGGCAGCTCAAAGGCATTCCGGGTTGGTTAGTGTAGACATATACATATAGAGAAGGACACTCCTGTAGACTAAATAGCCTTTAATTAATGATACTGTAATGATACTTGTGCAGAATGAGAACAATTAGTATACACTTCACTAATTAAGCAATTTATGGGTGTCTGGATTAGAGGCTGTATCTATAGGAGAGTATAAAGTGATGACTTATTCTGTCTTGTTTTCAGTTTTATAATCACGGTGTGTTTGACTGGTCTGGGTGCTCCAGTACCAGACTCAACCATCCCATGCTCCTGATTGGGTATGGAACTGCAAATGTAGACCGCATGCCAACTGAGTATTGGCTGCTCAAGAACAGGTGAGAATGTACATGGCTTTCACTGACCAATTCATACACAACATTTTGACCTATAGGCTAGTCAGTCCTGCTGATTGAAATGTATACAACTCTCATTTGACATGTTAGCACACAAAGCATTGTGAGACAGACAAGCTAAAAATCTTGCATATATATATATAGAAGTGTAAATTTTCCTTCCATTTGTTCTCCCTCTCCTTCTACCTTCCCCCTCTCTCTCCATGCCCCTCCAGTTATGGCACTAATTGGGGTGAGGGTGGCTATATGAAGCTAGTTCGACACCAGTTCAACCAGTGTGGCATAGCCTCTGACGCCCTATTTCCAACACTATAACATATTGTAGCGTGAAAGCATGCAAGAACTTCATTTATTAGTTATGTATATATTTTTAGTGGTAAAGAGACCAAATGAATAGATCAAGTCCACAGCCTCCAATGAGAATATGTGGAAAACACTCCTATTACAAACACGCAATGAACAATAATACGTCTTACATGTCAGCAACCTTGTGAGCTCTACCCCCAATAGGGTGTAGTGCTTACTTCCTAGAAAAGCCAGGAATGAGGCCAGAGCACCTACGGACAGTATACATGTTGGAGTCTGTGCCAACAGTCTAGTGGGATATTTAGCTGCATTGTTTAGATGAATATATGGCACTCGGTTTAATTTCTAGCCAAATTTTAGTCAACATTAGATGTCTGTGGAAGAGTTACAGTAATGCATTTATTACTTGTTGCTGCCAGCTATGTTGATGCCTGCACAAGACTCAGAAATTCCAGAGAACTATAGTGTGAAGACGACAGTATAAGTAGCTAGGATTTGATAATGCAGAAGACCTATAGGAGCTGTCTACCATGGCCATTGTATTCTTTAACTCCAGCAGCTGCATGTGGCTATAGCTATGTGTGTATAGGTGGTTGTGTATTTTGTGCGTGCAGACAGCCCCAGCCCTTTTCCTGGTGGTTCCCTCTTATCAATACTTGTGTGGGAGTATATAGAGTAACTTCCTCGTATACATTTCCCTCCCAATGCAATCTTCTCCCAAATGTGTACTGTGTATAAAGTTGGTAGTAACAGGATCTATACTAGCTGCAGATGTTTTTTCTTGCGACAACAGAACACACATTATGTCTGACTCATTAATGGCCAGCTTGTCCAGTGTCTGCCCATTGGATGTAAAAATCGTTTGTTGCCAATAGCTGCAGTACTGATGAGGATATGTCTGGAGAGCAGCAGGCAGTGCTGCATACCAACCTCCTGTATGTATATGTAATGCCTCAGTGTGTGGGCCAATGCCCAAGTGGGCGTGTGGTGTCTTGTATAATCTGTGATGTGGTGTTTAAGTGATACACGTGACCACATGCAGTAGCAAAACAAACAATCATGTGTACTATATACTTTCACTCTCTCTCATACAATAACAGACTTTATATGGAGTCTGGGGCAGTAGACGTAGACTACATTACTACTGTCAAACCACACGCTATGATTTCTGAAACTTGCAGCAGTAATCGACTATGTACCAAGTGCATGTGCTTGTAGCTCTCTATATAGCCAGTTAAGTATTCAGCAACTGAAGTGAGATCAGAGATGTCGGGAGAGGATTTCACATCAGATTACAGTGAGTCAATATCTGTGTATGTACAAGGAATAGCATCTCAGAGTTCTTTTGTATCATTAATTGTGTTGGAAGGTAACTACTCATAAATAACTACTATAGCTGACTTGTTCAGCAGTATTCGTTATGTGTTAAAAGACACTATAGTGGGCTGATAAACCAACTGTAGTTGCTGGCATCCATGGTTACACGTGTAGTTGTAATGTTCATTAGTCCGCTGCCGTAGCAATATTATTATAGGCATAATATGTAGGCCTATACCTGGTATTGCTATGTACACGGCTGTCATTGATGAGCTGATTTAGGAAGATATTTGGCACCATATATTCGAGGTAGAGATCTGCCAGTGTTACTGAAGTCTACCTTCAAGTCAAGTTCAATATCTTCAGTATAGGGCAGTGAGTAAGGGTGGTGCATGGTCTGGGGGGTGTATTGCCTATGGTAAACAGGCTATAATAGCGAACTGCGTAAGCTGTCGTTCGTTTATGCATATACAAAAAGCGCCCTCTGGCATATGCGCTAGGCAACTACAGTATACATCCAGTGATATTTTAGCAGTAATTCACCATTAAAGGGGCTGTATGCTGAAGCGCTGTAAACACATATTAGGGGAGGACGCTGCAAAGGTTTGGACTAGAGTGTATAAGTATTGCTACGGCGGGAATGACGGCCTCCGCCCCATCAACTGCATGTAAGTATTGATATCAGAGAATGACTGCTCTCTTGCTAAGGACATGCTCAAGACTTTGAAGCTACATGTGTAATGAGGTGTCACTGCATGAGTAATTAACTTATTAATAGTCCTTGTAGATAATTAATATGAAGTTGTCATATTTCAAGCCTTCAGTTTATATATTAGCTGTCTCCCTTGGCACATCAATCACTGTTACAATGGCCATTTCACTCAAAGACAGAAAAACCTGTCAACACTGTAGACTGCCTCAGAGTGTATAGTGGAGTGTGTTTTACGTGTAACTTGAGCCAAATTATATGACATGTGTTCTATTGTGTAGTTGATTATATAACGATGTGTCATCAAGTATGTGGTGATGTAGGACCACTTGAGAATATATAGGCAACAATTATCTCCCCCTCCAGCTACAGCTAGTAGTGTGGTGGCCAGTGGTGTGCCCAGTGGTGTGTCCAGTGGTGTGTCCAGTGGTGTGTCCAGTGGTGTCTCCAGCTACCCTTCTTCAGTTTCGAACGCCACCCTCCTCCCACCTCCACTACCCAGCTCTAGCCTTATCTCATCTTCCTCAACCATCCGTTCCCAACTCACTTCTGTCACCTCCCACCCTCCCCCCTTCTCAACACTCTATACAACCACCTTTACGCCTCTCTCCCCACCACTCTCCTCCTCCATCCCTCCACTCCCTCCAACCATCTTACCTTCCCTCCCACCTCCACCAGCCAACAGTACATCAGACATGGATGTACCTCCCACCATCTACCTGGTGGCTGTCTCTGTGGCACTGGTTACACTCCTTGTAGTCATAATCTCTCTTGTTTGCTGTATTGCCATCTACCTACGAGTCTGCAGGAAAAAGTCTCCACAGAAGAGAAGTATGCTATACTTGTATATACATTGAATGTTACGTGCACAGTAGTCTGTATAAGACCCTAGCTTGACACCCTTAAAACAGAGGTGCACGGATTTGGGCTAGTAAAGTCCGTATTCATGATCTAATAGATTTGTCATGCATGTATTCTGCAGGTCAGACCTTCAATGGAAAAAGCAGCATTGATAGAGTTGACCACCCAAAATCTCTCGAGTGAGTCCTCATATATACATGCTTTCTCTATATACACACATGTCAATGTTAGATGTGGACAGCCAAGTGGTCTGTCTGAAGTACCAAGCAGGCATATGCCATTTAGACTAGGGCAGTAATCCACACATACCTGTTGGTTGGTTGTGTACATAGCAAAATTGAAGAAGAATGCTTGTTGACATAGCGTAATTGTACGTCCACCTCCCTTAGCAATGGAAACTACCCACTCTGTGTATTGTCCTAGAGTTTCACAGTGTGTACTCCGGATCCATATATACAAACACTTCAAATGTCATAAAAGCATTCAATGTGTGTTTAGTCAGCTTCTAGAACTACAGAGACGATCGACATAAAGAAATGCATGATGTTTTATGACATAATAAAGCCACAGGATAACTGTCTGATGTTATATTTTATCTCAGGGCCTACAATAATGGAGACAGTCCTAATGCCCTTCGGAAAACAGATGACTCAGCAATGAGATATGAGCTTCAGACAGTGAACACAGCCAATAGAACAAGCACAGACTCTAATTATACAAATAACCCTCAGTTGGGGAGGACACCACTGTTAGGAGAGAGGCTACATTCGGCTGCTACTAGCAGTAATCCACAAAACAGCAGTCTTCAAAGAGATGCCCACTCCTCAAGTGACCATTCCACAGGTGTTGGTACCTCCACCAGTCATGTGATACCAGCACTAATATCACCACATCGTACAACACCAGGTCTGCAGCAACAAGGTGTCCCTCAACTCGATGGTGTTCCAGAACACAACTCTGCACAAGCTGCACAAGCAAAGATTGCAGCTGAGTTAAAGGCTGGACTGCTTTCTGCCCACAAAAACATTGAAGAACCAGATCCAACTTGTCTTTATGATGTGCCATCCAGTGCTCTTGCTAATACTGCAGCAAGCACATTTCCTGGAGCTGGAGCAGAACTAGGACTATACGATGTTCCTAAGAGTGCCCTCATAGCATCAGGTCACTATAAAGTCCCTCCACTAGCATTGGCTATGCCTGTCTCTGATGGCATATATGACGTACCTCCATCAGCTGTGTATGATGTACCACCTGATTATTACGGCCTCTCTGGGAAAGGGTCAGACATATACGATGTTCCTCCGCCATCAGGGACACGTCCTCGACTCAACTCTTTACCTACCTCACAGAAGGAGTTGGTGGATGCCCGTACATCAGTATTTGGTTCTCCTGGTTCAGATAACGTGTTTGGTGCATCTGATATCCCTCAGTCGGGGCCTAACTATGGACACTATGACGTTCCTAAACATCTCATGATGGCCTACATGGAAGAGAACAAGACTGCAATGATGAAGGATGGAAAGCGGCAATCTAAGAGAAACAGCAATCCAATTTCTCTATATGATGTCCCACGCAAGGCGCTCTTGATGGCCGACTTCTCTTCCAACCTCCCTGGTCCCCCTACAGCTCCTAAACCCACCAGACGTGATAGTAAAGTATCTCGAAGTAGTTCCTTCTCATCACCCATTGCCTCTCCGGACTATAGACCACACCCAAATGCTATCTTCTACGATATTCCTCCGTTGGACCCCGAGGTTATAGCCCGGAGAGAAGCCCAAGTCCCTATGTCCAATGAAGCAGATACTTCACAGATGGTCAAGCGAAGGCAGCACAATGAGGGTACCTCCATACACTCTCCCAAGAGAAGGCACTCTATGCCATCAAGAAAGAAAAAGAAAGTCCCACCACCAACTAGAACCAAGCCAAAGAAGAGTGATGAAATTGAAAGCAAACACTAACATACAGCACCAGATGTAACAGTCACTTGTTTATGTTTGAAACAGCACAGTATCTTTTGTACCCATGTTATTACATGTACTAAATGCATGCAGTTTGTTTTCAGATATAGTGTTATGGTTGTCAGTCCCACCTCACCCTCAGTGTTGTGTAATGTATGTACCATTCAGTCTTGTGTGTTGTTTTCAGTCTGCCATTCACTCTGTCACTGTTTACATGACTGTCACGACATATAGCAGTATACAGCACTATGATATTATATATATATATATATATATAATATACATGTATATTCTAGGAATGTAGCATGGCTCTTGGTGTTTCGCAGGTGTTGTTGTGCAAACTTTGCACAGGAATGATTGCTTGTGAAACTATCGTTATTATGAATAGTCCGATGGTAAAGATTACTAACTTAGGCAATTTGTGGATTCCAAAGGCTGTAGAGCAGAGATCCATACATCATGAAGGAGTTATTCTAGAGAGAGGTCTATACCTACAAGGAAGATGAGTGGAAGTACTGTCAGCATCTCTTCAATGGGGAGTGGGACTCTGCCTGCTAGTAAGTCATACCTATATATATTAAGGCAGTTAGCTGATTGGAACTTAAACTCTACAGGCAATGATACTGTTGCTGGTCTCCATACTACCCACCCAGAAATTCATTTAGCAATAATATATGGCATCACTGTTGCTGGACTAGTGGTACTAGCAGTGGTCACAGTGGTCATCACCATTGTGTACCATAGGAGACAAGAGGACACCAGAACACACTACAGAGTTGCCAAGAAAAGAGGTACTCCAGAGGAATAATAACAGACAAGGCAATAGTGAACATCTTACCTAATTATAACAACTTATACACTCGCTCTCTAGGTTCTGTGGGTTCAAGTGCTGCACTTAGAGAGCTACAAAATGAAATACAGTAACTTGTCTACATGTACAGTTACTATAGCAGTAGTGATGGTAGTCCTCAATGTATTAGATCTGGGGAGAGTGAAAGATACAGTATGGATCTAATTACAACAGAGAAAGAGAACCTTGAGTCAAATTCACCTGGAGCCCAGCCCACAATAACCACAGAGAGGAGTTCAGAGGTTGCAGAGTGCAGTGCTACTTCATCTGTCAGTATATATCAGATAAGAGCCGATTATAGAAGCTAGGTCTTACTTCAGTCTTGTGCTGTAACTACCATCTTCCATAGATCCCAGAGGAGGGAGAGGAGCAGAGAGCCAGAACTGGTATCTATGGAGATATTGATGATAAAGGGAACCTTACATCAGACCTTCGACAGAAAGAATGTGATCATTTCTCATTTGAAGATGGTGCAACTCTCGATGACTACCCTACAAGTGTTGACCTGGAGATTGCAGATAGCTATCGTGACAGTGATGCTCAGAGGGCCAAGATCATGGGTTATCTTGACATATACAACAGCCAGATCCTGAAAACAGTCCCTCCAGCTGGTGAAGAATACATGACCAATGAGAAAGAAGGCAAATACTTGACATTGTCTCTGCCTCGTACATCCATAAGACAACAAGACAAAGGGAGAATAAGTTGTTCTCCACCCACTAAATCTGAACTCCCTGAACTCAATGTCCCGACAGTTATCACAGAAAAGACTGGGAGCTGTGGTACCAGTGAACCAGTACTAACAACTGCATGTGAGGTGTCAGCTGGTTTGGCAGAAGCACAGGAGTTTTTGAGCAGAAGTGTCTGTGACCTCTTGGAAATGACAGAGGCTATGTCAGAGGAAATATGTGAGGAGGAGAGCGTACCAGCACATGAATCAGACAACGATATACAGAGCGTGTTACTTGGAGAAGATAGCATTGAAGAACTACAAATATCTCACGTTTGACATGATAAAGTTTAGATAGCAAGTAGCTAGTTAATTTACAAGAGTGATTGTTATTCATCACCATACCACTGTAGTGGATGAAGTGTACATTGTACTACAAAACAACCTTGTTAGTCACACAATGAGTATGACCTAGTATACACAGTACTACATTCACTAAAAGATGATCATGTGATTAAATGTACACAGTACAGTCTTAATCAGCACGTAGCTCTACATAAGCCATCCGAGGAGTTTCCTAGGAATACAGACCGGGTGAGTTATAGTAGAGAAAATGACTTCACCAGATTTTTCTAAGAACATAGCTAGCAGTATGTGTATGAAATAGCTTCATGAACTGTTGATGATGTTTCCAACTGTGTATGTAAGGAGAGACAAGCAATTGTGTGATACATGCATATTGTAATAAGACAGTTGTCTTCCGTGATGACAAGTTGATTGTATATATTTCTCTCTCTTTATAGAAAATTAGATCCCTTAAAAATGTCCCTTCTCACTGTACTGAGCACTTGTCTGCTGCTGTGTGCATCACTAAACAGGGTCCAATGTGTGGAGTATTATGTGACTCCAGATACAGACACTACTGCTCACTGTCCTCCTTACTCGGCCACCTGCCTCACTCTGCAGCAGTATGCACAAGATGTCTCCACCTACTTCACTTCCAATACAGTATTCTATTTCCTCACTGGTAACCACCTCCTGAACATCTCCATATTTGTGGCACACCAGGAAAACCTGACATTAACCCTCGCCACTTCTTCAGTTAAGGCTGTTGTACAGTGTGTAGAGCCTGTCTCCCTGAACTTCTTCAACATTTCGAATATGGTCATTGAGGGTCTGGAGTTTGCTGATTGTGGAAGTGTGAATAGTTCTGCCATATATCTTGACCTTGTCACCTCGGTAAACTTGACTGGGTTAACCCTGCGTAATAGCTCCAATAACGATGTGCTGGGACACAATGTCAACCATACAATGATCGAAGACTGTAACTTTGGTATACTACCATTGGCATCTGAAATGACTGAATTTTTACATCATTTAGAACTTGTGTTTGATAATAATGGATCTGTATCACAACAAAGTGCAGTCAGTGAATTTAAAGTCTGGATCTCCAACAGTCATTTCTACAGCAGCAGCAGAGGTGGCATACACATCAGGATCCTGGAGTCCCCCCACCCAGTTGCAGTATATATTGATAATATCACAGCTCTTGGGCCATTCAGAGATGATCTGGTGTTGACTGTGGCTTACAGAGCTACAGTGTTAGTAGCGATGGACAGTGTACACAGTAACAGACTGGAAATTACTAACAGTCGGATACTATATAGTCGCTCACGTGCAATGATATTCACACTGTTCAGCAATGGATCGATTCTCATCAGGAACTGTACCCTTCATCAATCCAAGGGAGGGGCTCTGGCAGTCATCATAGGGAGCTCTGAATTGTCATCTCTGCACTTTGTTATCCAAGACTCGGTCCTCAGTCACAACAGTCTCTATGGTGACACTGACGCAGGTTCTGCCTTACTTGTTCAACCTGATCACAACATTAGGTTCATAGACTTCGGACTTGAAGTAACCAACACATCATTTGATAGCAACCTTCATATCAATACTCTTGGGCTGGTGCAGAGCACAGTGTACCTGGCTGATGTCATCAATGCCTCTTTCTTAAACTGCAGATTCCACTCAAATATGGCCACAGCTCTTCTTGTTGCAAGAGGTTTCATTCACATCTCTGGCTACATGGAATTCTATAACAACTCAGGATATCAAGGAGGTGGTATTGCTCTCTATGGCTACAGTTTCATTAACATAGACACAAATGATACACTAGTAAACCTCACAAGTAATCAAGCCACTAATGTAGGGGGAGGCGTCTTTGTCCTCGAGAATTTTGTTCCTTTCACTCAACCATTTCCTAACCCCTGCTTCTTTAGGACAAGAGACAATGTCCACAACACTAGTTTTCTCTTCATTAACAATACTGCCATGAATGGTGGTAATGCCATATATGGGGAGTCTATAGAGAACTGTACAGCAAGTACTAATAACGTAGGAGCCATCACAGGAAGAGAGATACTTACCTCGTGGCCTATGTTCTACTTTGACCCTAGCTTTACAACAGATATATCAGTCATCTCATCAGACCCAACTCGAGTGTGTGTCTGCGAAGGTGGAATGCCCAACTGTAACCTGGGCTATATATTGAAGTCTGTGATTCCAGGCCAAGCAATCACAGTATCACTAGTGACAGTGGGACAGATGTTTGGTGCTGTCAGTGGCTCTGTTTATGCCAAGTATCTACTACCAGAGCATAATCATGTATACTACATAGAGGAAAGGGACAGATCTCAGGCTACTAGTGCTCTGCAGTGTATGAACATCAGCTTCACCCTCTCATCCACAGCTAGAAATGCAACTGTAGTCCTCACATCAGAGAACGTTACAGTGCCATACTTGCCTCAAGAGGAACTGGAATTTGCCTTGAACACTTCGTCTAGACTAATTCAAGAGATCCTCCTGTCATATCCCGTCTATATTAATGTGTCATTTGAGGACTGCCCACTGGGGTCAGTATTCAGGCAGGAGTATCATGGCTGTGTCTGTCGTCAGGAGTTAACTGAGCAACACATTTCTTGTAACATACTAGAGCAGACAATAACACTACCAGGTAGAGTGTGGGTGAACGTATCTTTTAACAGCAGTGGTGAACAGGTCGGTGTTATAGTGGAACCCTGTCAGCTACAATACTGTAACTTAGAGGAAAACGATATCACTTTGAAAGATCCGGACACGCAGTGTGCCCACAATCGATCAGGTACTCTCTGTGGAGGTTGTCAGAGTGGCCTCAGTCTGACTCTGGGACCTCCAACTTGTAAGTCATGTTCAAACAACTATTTAGGTCTTCTGGTCCTCTTCATTGTCAATGGGTTCCTTCTGGTTTTCTTCATCAAACTACTCAATCTGACAGTCTCACAAGGGACCATCAATGGACTCATCTTTTATGCCAACATTGTATGGGCCAAGCGCTTCTTGTTCTTCGACACAGGCCGGACGTCGTTCCCGCTGGTCTTCATAGCATGGCTTAATCTGGACTTCGGAGTGCAGGCTTGCTTTTATCACAGGATGAACATGTATGCTCTGACTTGGTTGCAGTATGCCTTCCCTTTCTACATCTGGTTCATAGCTCTTCTGATCATTATTGCAGCCCGCTACTCCTCTAGGATGGCAAAGATCTTTGGTACTAATTCTGTTCAGGTACTAGCAACTCTGTTCCTTCTCACTTACAATAAGATACTGAGAAACATTATTAATTCCCTCAACGTAACTAAAATCAAGTTTCCCGGGGACTCAAGTAAACTGGTGTGGACACATGATGGGAATTATGAGTACCTTGGTTCTCATCATGTCTATCTCTTCATAACTGCCATTGTCTTCCTGCTCTTTGCCTGGCTACCATATACAGTCACCCTATTGTTTGGACAATGCCTATTAAGGCTCCCCCACAGTCGACTCAGTGGCTACCTAAAGCCTTTTCTGGATGCCTACTATGGCCCTCTTAAAGACAGGTACAGGTTCTGGGTTGGACTACTGCTGCTATTGAGAAGTGCCATCTTGCTGGAGTTCGCTCTGAATCCACAGAATACTGGAGCCCTGGACCTACTGGTGATATTTCTTGTGGCCGTTCTGCTGATATATCTCCTCACTCGTTGGGGAGGAGTGTATAAGAACAAGTATGTAGGGCAACTGGAGACATCATTTTTACTCAATCTGGCTGTTCTTGCAGGAGTACAGATGTACGTACTGATAGTTGGATCAGGTCAGAGGGCAGCGACAGAGACATCAGTCTCCATTGTGTTCCTAAAGTTTGTACTCATCTTACTGTTCCACATCTATTGCAAATTTCGTAATTTCATCATTGTTAGACGTTTCGAGACAAAGATCAAGAAGTGGTTACCAGATGAAATGTCAACTGAAATTGTACGAACCATCACTTTGAGTGAATCACTTCAAATTGAGAGTGTATCTTCTGCTGGATCTGATGCCGGGATCAATGAATCTGCTTCTCCTTCACCCCCAGGCCCTGCTGCTGGGATTAGGAGATACCTCAGACACACTACCAACAGAGCCAGGCCCAAGAGGAGTGTCGTCAGGGGACACAGAGCTAGAGCTGTAACCCAACAGCAACTCCCCAAGACTAATGTGAGTTTCTCTGTCGTGGGAGATTCAATGGAGACTGACATGTCACAGGTACAGTAGTTATCACAGTACTGTGACTTGTGATAATATCATTTCTGTCCACACACAGCTTCGAGAGTCACTATTGGAAAACTAGTACAATGATGTAATGGTGATGTCACTAGAGACAAACACATGAGAATAAAATTTTAATATACAGCTGTTTGTGATGTGTACATATATTTATGAATAAATAGACCTTAAATTATGTTCTTGTAAAATACTCTTTGGATGATGATGATGATGAAATAAATTTTTTAATAATTTGTCATGGCAACCAAGAACTCTCTGCAGACACGATTCATCCATGTCCTTGAAGTCGGTAGCAATCCTTCTACATATCCAAAGTGGCCGCCAGTGGAGGTGGTGACTAGTAGAGTGTGTGGGTTGCTGGAGAACTCCTTCAATGGAAGAGCTGAAGAGGGAGAGAAGAGAGAAGGGTCCAAGAGACAGAGTAGGACTGATATAGATCACTCACAGTGTGCAGGGACAAAGGGATCATCAGTGGCTGTGAGACAAAGCAGAGGAGTCGTGATCCTGTGAACTTTGTCCCAGTTGCTAGCTGCTGCATAGTAGTCATCAAGAGAAGTATAGCCAAAGAGAGGGCAGATCAACCGCTCGTCAAGTTGGGAAACACTAGTGGACTATTAATGGAGGACACATACCAGTACATTTACTGTGGTATGGGGAATGAGTACCTCTAACACATAGTCCAAGTCAAGTGGTAAGTCATTGAGAAACTGCTTGGATACTGCAGCTGCATTCCTACATGATAACTGGGACTAAATGACGTATAATTATCAGTGATTATAGGGAATACCTCTTTATTAGTGCCTTCATGGAATTACACAAGTGTTTGATGTACAGCCTGTTGAAAAAGTTCCCCTCTAGTTGGGCCCTAGTCATATGGACATTCCAGGGACAGGAGATTACTAGGGCAGCCTTCAGGTCACTGTGAGGCCCCATCTGGTGTAGGTACTGGGTGACTAGCATCCTGAGGATCACATGGAGAGAGTTACACACACACACACACACACACACACACACACACACACACACACACACACACACACACACACACACACACACACACACACACACACACACACACACACACACAATACAGTACTTACCCTCCTAGTGATATCCCTATAGCGACCACATCCACAATACAGTACTTACCCTCCTAGTGATATCCCTATAGCGACCACATCCACAATACAGTACTTACCCTCCTAGTGATATCCCTATAGCGACCACATCTGACTGAGGGAATGATTGGCAGATAAAGTTCAGGACATGTTGAAGGTCGTCAATCTTTGTGGCACAATAGATACGTTGTGTCTAATGAGGGAGAGGGGGCGGGGGGGCGGGGGGAGATATGATCTCATGTCGACCACCAAGGATAGTAAAGGAGAGAGACTACATGACAGTACTGTCACGCAAAAAGTGGACCGGACCAAAAGTGGACCGGGGGTCCAATTATGGCAACCAAAAGCGGACCGCCCGGTCCACTTTTGGTTGCCATAATTGGCCCCCCGGTCTACTTTTCGTTGCAAAAAGCGGTCCACCCTAGCGAAAAGTGGACCAGGTGTAGTTTTAGATCATTAGCCCGTTTGTGGGGGTATAAAAAGCATTACTAATGATACCTTTATGATTGTACTGTGCCACGACGGAGAGTTTTAGGCTTTTCTGCTATTCACATCACCAACCAGGTTCGTGGCCACGTGCACGTTACTGCTACTGATTCGCTGCATTACCAGTAAATATCGTGGTATACTGCCAGTCATTCTCCCTCTACCTTGAAATGCTTGAAGCACTATATAGCTGCAGTTATGGCTTGCTGACTCTCGTCTGAGTAAAATACACACTCGTCCAGTTTTCGTCTAACAAAAGTGTACCCGATCCAGTTTTCGCTCTGCCAAAAGTGTACCCGATCCAGTTTTCGCTCTGCCAAAAGTGGACCCGGTCCAGTTTTCACTTCGCCAATGGTGGACCCGGTCCAGTTTTCGCTCAGCCAAAAGTGGACCTGTCAAGTTTTCGTTCAGCCAAAAGTGAACCTGGTTCGAGTGGAGTTTTGTTGAACAAAAGTGGGCTCCGCATACAGATCGCTTTTTTAGATTATGATATTAAGCTATGTGTTCATAGTTTTACTACAGCAGATAAACTCCTGGCAGCGATCTACTTGTCAGTGTTGTTTGAGCCTTACCACCCTCGTTACATGACCTTGTCAGTATATTCACACTGGCATACACATGCAGTGGCTATTCGCATACCGGTGTAGGCTTTTGTATGCTTGTTGCGGAAATGGGGCTCTTGTTTCAACCCTGATGCAACAAGGCTTCCTGATGGTTCTTATAAAAACACTTAATACGAAGTAATATGGACAAAAGTGGAGCCGGTCCAGTTTTTGCTCAGCCAAAAGTGGGCCCGGTTAAGTTTTCGCTCAGCCAAAAGTGGACCCGGTTCGAGTCGAGTTTTCTGAAACAAAAGTCAGCAAAGCTGGCTTGGCTCCACACACAGATTGCCTTTTCATGATAAATGCGCTATATTCATGATAGTTCTACTACAGCGAACGACGCAGATAAACTCCTGGCAGCGTTCTACTTGTGTTGTTTGAGAATTACCATCCTTGTTGTGTTAATTCTGGTGTACTGCCCTTGTCGGTGATCACACTGGCATAGACAGTGGCTATTCGCCTACCGCTGCAGGTTTTTGTATGCCCGGACCACTTTTTGCCAAGGCGGTCCATATTTCGCAGGCAAAAATTGGACCGGGGGGGCCACTTTTTACCCCGGACCAATTATCGCGTGACAGTACACTAGTAGTCAGTCATAGGGAGTGTTGGAAGGGAGCACACCTTCAGTCTCAAACCTCCCGTTCCTCTCTGGGTGAAGACCACAGGCCTATATCCAGCACAGAGTCCATCCTCAGCCACGTACTTGATGTACGTGTCTCTACTGGTGCCTGTACAATAGGGACACATGGCCTGTCTGGAGGGAGGTATAATGATGGATGACCGACCAGTTAGTCCTGCGAGAATGAGCAAGATGGGAGCATCTCTCTTAATGTCTGCCTCTGTTCCCTCCCTCTCTCCCCAGTCCAGCCCCACCTCTCCACCATCTGGCATTGTCAAAATAGTCCTGAGAGGGCACAAGATTTGACACATGACACATGTAGGAGTTTCGTTTAGCAATACCTGTGATACCCAATGTCAGTGTCTCTTTGTAAAATGAACCTAGAGAGAGTGGTCATGTGACAGTTTACTGCCCAGACAGTTGGCCAATACCGCTGCTGTAGAGTAGGGCAACAGGTCAGGAGGTGTGGCTTTAGCTTGGACCCTCCCCCATAGAGGCGTGGCTTCTTCACCATACAGGTGAGATAGTAGAGAATGTAGAGAGCTGAGCCAAGGAACAACGCTGCTAGCAGCCTAGAAGAAACCATTGTAAGCAGTCAGGCGGTAAATGAGTACACTGTAGTGCAAAATACAGTACTCATGTTCGTATATAAACAGGTCATTGTGCATGACAACGTGCTAGGAGATGATAGGTATATGATGGCCACCAAGGCTCTAGTCTGTTGTATATATACCTGGCTCCATTGTGGTGAGGCGTACTCACGTTCAGCAGACACTCTGGCAGCCAAAACTCTCCTTGATCCAGCCACGCCATGTCATGACTCCACATCCGCAGATCCTCCCTCAAAGTCTCCTAGTTGTTGGCGCATGCGCCGACCTAGAAGAGACGGTGACCACGCCTTCATAAAACCACGCCTACCTTTGGCCGATGGACGTCTTTCAGAAAGCAAAGGGTTTACTGAGCTCTGGCCAACTAGAAGAGTCCTGCCTTCTCTTCACTCACTTTATAGATGGCCATCATGACTCCAGCGAGCACAGGTCGTCCGTCACAGACGCCTACAACAGTAGAGGCCACATCAAGTACCTCAGTGTGGACTTCCCTGGCGCCATAGCCGACTACAGTCAGGCAATAGAGCGAGACCCTTCCTTCACCATTGCGTGGTATAACAGAGGACAGGTCCAATATCGCCTCGGTGAGTAGTAGGGAGGGCATGCATTAGAGTAGACAGTTGGTGGGAGTGTCCTGATTTCAGGGGACAAATGCAGTACTATTTGGGGCCACATTTATCATGTACAGGTCGATACCAGAAGGCTGAGCATGACTTGAGCAGAGCACTAGAGCTAGACCCAGACTTCAGAGACGCACAGCTCAACTTGGCTCAGGTGAAGAGAGACCTTGCAGCTGGCCACAGGTTCAATACTCCTGACTCTGATGTCATCCTTAATAAACCTCCATAGTGTGTGTGCCTCCATAATGGCGTGTGTATGTACACCTCCTGGTCCATCATGTGGGTTGGGTTGTTGGTAATATGCTATATTTGTGGTCAGTGACTTTATATAATCATCTTTCAATCCAAAAATATCTTGTAAACCAATCCCTCCTACAACAAATAAATAATTATGACTGTCAGGCAATGATTAGGTGTGTGTGTGTGTGTGTGTGTGTGTGTGTGTGTGTGTGTGTGTGTGTGTGTGTGCCTGCCTGCTAGGAGTACTTATAGTTCTCTCCAATGTCTGTTCTTTTCTTCCTGTAACAAGTCAGTCTTTCTAGTTCCATCATAGTCTTGCCATTACTAGTGGCAACTGAAGCTCCAATGGTCTGTGACTGGGTGTGTGGTAAGTGACTGTCATAGTAAGTCACCTTCTCTGGTAGCACCTTCTTCTCAATTGGGTTCCCCTGCACAGGTATATCAGAAGACCAGAATTGGTCATTACTGTTTATACCAATTCTGGTCTATTTTGCATCTACATTACGTATAGGCTACTGAGATTAGCCTACCCATCGTCACATGACACATCTAGTCACTCCACCCATCATCACATGACACATCTAGTCACTGAGATTAGTACTTTTACTGGTCTAAAAGTACTAATCTCAGTAGCCTATAAGTATAACTAATGCCACATACATTAACTCCATAACTAGTGGTATTTAGACCATAATTGGTAGAAAACAGTATTGGCAGAATAGACCAATTCTGGTCTCCAAACACAGCTCCCCCCTGCCATACACACAACTACTGTCCCAGTATGTAATGGGGAATGAGGTAATGGTACCTTCAGGTCATATTCTGTAAGAAAACCCCATCTGCTTTCCCTGGAGAGTGGGAAATGTTATGGAATCACATTGGGCTCTCCTTTTACTAGGACAGAGGTAGTAGTTGGTAGTAGTAGCAGTGACTGCCTACCATTGTTTTGCTGCATTGGCTTCCCTGTGTACTGCCTCCTCCCATATTCTCTCCTGGGCTACCACGTTGCAGTCACGGGACCCGTGCGTCTTCTTGTCAGCCATTGCTGTTCCCGCCAGTGAGTTCGAAAACGAAAAAGGGGTGGGGTAAAGGATTATTAATGCGCATGCGCATTATTCGAGGCGACACACCCACTTACTGCTATGCCAATCATGTGGGCGTGGCTGATCGTCAGTTGACTCACTTGACACCTTGACCAAGACCAGTGGCTCTACTAGCGCTCTACTACTTGTAGCCATTCAGTCTCCATCAGTGGTGAGTTGTAAGGATAGGGTCTCTAGGCCAAGATCCTCCATTAATCTCCATATGTACAGTGACCAATATTCACCACCAGACTAGTCTCGCCAACCAGACTCTCTCGGGAGGAGGAGGAGAGAGAGTCTGGCTGGCGAGACTACCACCAGACAGGGCTAGCTGGCCATTAGTAACTTGTGGTGTCATGTGTTGGGCCTGAGATTTGACAGTATTAACTGCACCTCCCACTGTAGATGAAGAGAGGTGCAGCTCTTGTCAAGGTGGTAGTACTACTGTACGTGTGGGGGTGTGGCTACACCGATGGTGAGTAGCTAGATGTAGTGAGGGGGCTGTAGTCAATATGTGAAGAGAGTTAACCAATGCTCCCTCCCTCCCTCCCTCCCTCCCTCCCTCCCTTTGAAATTTCTCATTACAGCTCAAAATACCTGCCGCCCTGCACCTGTACGTCTTGAGGGACTAGGTGTCAGTTTTGCTGGTCGTGTTGAGGTATGTGTAGAGGGTGAGTGGGGAGCAGTGTGTAACACTGACAGCAATCAATGGAGTCTCAAGAACGCTCAGGTGGTGTGCAAGGAGTTGGGATACAGTCTAGCCATCAACTCCATCCCATGGGAGAGGTATGTGCACAGTAAAGGAACACTTGCTAATCTACCCTCGTAGTGTTTCATGAGCAGCATGTGCATGGAACTGTAACCTTATGTAACTACTGACAACCTACACTGAGACAAAGGAAGTGTTATGGAGTGTCTCATTCCTCATTCCATGAATAGAACAACAACATCTGTGAATGTCACATGACATATACAGTAACTATAATGGTGTTAATTATGAATGAGGTGTCATCATCCTACCACAGTCTGCCAGATTATCTGCATGCAGTCTCCCCTCCAATCATCAGTGAGGTGGAGTGTAATGGAACAGAGACCAGTCTACTGGGTTGCTCTCATTCCACCACCCCCTCCACATCATGCACTACGTTCACAGTTGCTGCCATCGTATGCAAAGCAGGTACATGATAAATGTACTCTCATGTCCTCAAGTAATGTACTTTTGACTTTACCCTAATCTCCCTCCCCCCAGTGGCCACAGCTGGTGATGTCAGGCTGGTAGGGGACACTGCAAACTACAGAGGAGCTGTGGAGTACTATGATGAGTTTTTTAGATGGACTGGGGTGTGTGCTGACTCCGCCCACTCCAGCTCGTGGACCTCCAACACTGCTGCTGCTGAGGTGGTGTGTGCTCAGCTGGGCTATGAGGGGGGAAGGCCCTTCTCACTGAGGTACAGGACTAACAGACTACACAATCAGGACACCCTGTTAATCAGGACACCGGGATACAATAATCAGGACACTAACTCCATCAGGCTAGAGGGGTCTCTCCACTACACCTAGAGACTGGAGACTTATATCTCTCTTCTTTCCCTCCCTCCTCCTTCCCTGTGTAGTATTGACTCTCTATCTCTGAACGTGGCTGACTTGGAGTGTGACGGGAACGCCTTCTCTCTCAGTGACTGCTCTCCAAATAGGATAGGTACTACCACAGGATGTGCCTCACAGGAGGCTGGCTGGGTGGAATGTAGAGAGACAGGTGAGGGGGAGCCTATCACTATAATAATTATTGTTTCACCTATGAGGGTATTCACAAACTCTCTCTCTCTCTCTCTCTCTCTCTCTCTCTCTCTCTCTCTCTCTCTCTCTCTCTCTCTCTCTCTCTCTCTCTCTCTCTCTCTCTCTCTCTCTCTCTCTCTCTCTCTCTCTCTCTCTCTCTCTCTCTCTCTCTCTCTCTCTCTCTCTCTCTCTCTCTCTCTCTCTCTCTCTCTCTCTCTCTCTCTCTCTCCCTCCCATCCTCTGTAGATGAGGAGGATTACTCTGTTCGTTTGGTCGGAGGCAGTAGGGAGGGCATAGTGGAGGTGGCAATAAATGGAAGATGGGGGACTATATGTGAGGATCAGGAGTGGAATGTGGCCAATGTAGTTGTTGTCTGTGAAGAACTGGGGATATCAACTGAGGACAGCCGCTCCATCAGTCCTAGTGGCAGGTGTGCACTAGTCTAATTGGATTTCCCTTCCTACACCATATCCCCTCCCTCCCCTCCCTCCCCTCCCTCCCCTCCCCTCCCTCACCTCCCTCCCCTTCCCCCTCTCAGTTATATTCAGTATGTGAGTGCTGTGAAGCCCATATGGTTGTCTATGGTCTCGTGTCAAAGTGGACATGATACAATTGAAGAGTGTGGCAAGGAATTTCTCGTGGGCCACACAACCTGCAATACTGCTGCTTCTACTAGTGTCTTCAATAGTGCAGAGGCCAACTGTGGTATGTACAGAGGGTTTGTTAATGTAGATACAGGGAGACTCTGACAGAAGAGAGAAGAAAGTGTCCTGATTAGTGAGGTCATCATTTGGGCAGCTAATTAGAGGGGCAGGAATTAATGTTGAGTGTACTGGTATCATGTGATGGATATTCCATCCCTCATTCCACAGGCAGTCCCCCATCTTCCCCTGGGCTCAGTGGAGGCCAAGTCACTGGTATTGTCATTGGAGTTATAGCAGCCATTGTCATTTTTGTTCTAGCCTGTATATACCTGCCAGACTACTGGAAGAAGAGACACACGTAAGCTGTGACTTGCCAGTTTAGCTATGACCTGTCAGCAAAGTCCCTTCCTCCCATTGGGCTGTCCGTGCTGCCTAACCTTGTACATATTCGGGTCACAATGAAAGGGATAGCCTCAATATTTTGGTTTACAGACACCTTCCTGTGTGTTCTGTGTGTTTCTCTAGTTATCCACTGTGGAGGAAGTTGACCACACCCAGTCGCTGGTGTGGGAATTGTAACATGCTGAGGAATATATTTCACCGCCAGGAGCACCGCGCTCCTGTGGGAACATCCCGCAATCAGACAGCTCCATCTAGAACTGCCGGGGCAAGTGGGACAACCCCTCGGTCCAGGGCTGAGGGAGCTGGGGAGACCTCCGGCGTACGAGGGGGAGGGGAGAGGGTTGAGAGAGGTGCCTCAGGGAATGTCCCCTCCACAGCACAAACCACACCCCCTCCTCCTGAGCCTCAGGGAGATCTATCAGCTGCACCACCACCATCATACCAGGTACATATACTGTGGTTGGTGAAGACTCCTGTCTTGCAACCATACTGATATCTGCTGTGAGTTGTATGATACTTTTTTCTATGCCAACAGGCTGCAGTGAGCTACTTAACAGCCTCAGATGATGTTCTCAAACCTCCTCCTCCTCCAGCTTACACCCCCTCTCCTGACCCCTCCGCAGCCTACCCTCCCCCCATTCCCTCTGAACCCTCCGCAGCCTACCCAGCCTACCCTCCCCCCATTCCATCTGACCCCTCAGCAGCCTACCCTCCCCCCATTCCATCTGACCCCTCAGCAGCCTACCCTCCCCCCATTCCCTGAACAGCTACTCCAGCAGGTTCTTCAAGCAGGTTCTTCAGAACACTTACCCTAGCCATAACTCAGACTGTTACCCCCAGTACATGAATTGTGTGTGTGTGTGTGTGTGTGTGTGTGTGTGTGTGTGTGTGTGTGTGTGTGTGTGTGTGTGCGCCTTAAACTATATACTACTTTTTCATTGTGGCATGTATGGTGAAATCTAGTATAGTATACAAGGACATATATTTTATACCATTTCAAATACAAGAATATTTATATCTATCTCTTCAAATAAAGTCACTGCAATGGAGGCATGAAGATAGCTTCTCCCACTGTAAGGAAGACACATCATCTCACCACATATATAGCTATCTCAAGCTAGGAAGAGAAAGAAGGTATATACCTGGTGGAGGATAGGCCGGAGGGTACGCTGGTCCTAGGAGAGGGGCTAAGGCATCAGGGGGAGGGTACGCTGGTCCTAGGGGAGGGGCTAAGGCATCAGGGGGAGGGTACGCTGGTCCTAGGGGAGGGGCTAAGGCATCAGGGGGAGGGTACGCTGGTCCTAGGGGAGGGGCTGAGGCAACAGGAGGAGGGTAGGCAACTGAGACATCTGGTTTTGGTCCTGTCTTTTCTGGTTGAGATGGTTGAGAGTTTGCTGTTGGGTAGCTCACAGCAGCCTGAAATGGTTGGAGCAAGTCCTGAACAATAACAGTTACTGTATGGACATGGACACCACAACAGAAACCTCATGTAGTCCCATAGTCCACTATAAGCAGCCCTCATTAATAGATGTCACTATATGGACAATGATTATGAGGTACTTTCACACCTGATAGGGAGGAGGTGCTTCATTCATTAGCTCTGCATCTGGCCGCTCAGTCTCCACATTGGTCCTCGTTGTGGGTGTGGCTTCTGTGTTGGTTTGTGCTGGAGTGGTAGTAACAGTTGGGGCAGGAGGAGGAGGAGCAGGAGCAGGAGCAGGAGGTGGTCTCCTTATAGCAGCTGCTGCCCTCTTCTTCTTCTCCTGAGACCAGAAATGGATTAGAGCTATCATGCCACCAACACCGACTAGAGACCCTATCACAATCCCTGCTATAGCTCCTCCACTCAAGCCTCCCTCGTCTGAAGGAATTGGATCTGTGTGTGTGTGTGTGGGGGGGGGTACTTCACTACAGCAAGAACCAATTGCTCCCCTAATACAGTGGTAATGACACTCACCACCACAGTTCACCACTGCACGGTTGTCAGAGATTGAGCAGTCAGCATAGCCAATAGGGACGGCATACTCACATTCTCTGAGGGAAGGCTCTGTGCTGTCACAAGCCACTTCACTCAGCCAAGTTACTGGCACAACGTAGAACTGTGGATAGCTATAACTGCAGGTATGAAACACGTGTGGAATGTAAAGGGTTGTATACCTGCCGCTGGTAATTGTAATGGATGGAGGAGTGTCAGTCAGCAGTCCCAGTTGCCTGCACACTACAATGGCATCCTCTACACTCCAGTCACTGTCCTCACAGACAGTGCCCCATCTGCCATTGAATGCCACTTCCACAACTCCTGACCTCTCAGCTCCACCTACAAGACGTACTGAGAAGTCCTCAGAGCCTAGCAGTAGGCAGATGAACACAATAAGTCATAATGCCTTCATTTTACAGCACATCCTACTAGTTCTCAAGCACTCCACACCGCCTGCTACATTGCATCCTGTTACACTAGCCTTGTCACAGTCACTGAGATGGACATCACTGGAGTCACATGACACGTCTATCAGTGACTCCAATGCACTGACAACATTACTGTCTCTATACAGGAGGAAGGGAAAAGGATGTGATGGTACGATCAGAAAGTATATTTCTGTCGTACCCTTCAATGTATGTTGTTCCTCCTTCGTATCCCAGCTGCCTACACACAATGGTGGCTGCAGCAGTGGCATGGAGCCACTCTGTAGAGGAGTCAGCACACACTCCAGTCCAGCCATAGAATCTGTCGTAGTACTCTACAACTCCCTTTCCATCATCCCTACTTCCTAGCAACCGTACATCATCATTGACAAAACTGGCTGTGTGTGAAATGGGCAGAAGTGGATACATAATGTCTGCTTGAAACGCAACTGTGAACAGTTGACGAAAATACTCACCAGATTTGCAAGTGACTGCTACATCCAAGTTATGGTTGCAGTTATCAGTGAAGTCAGAAAAGGAACAGTCACTTAACTCTGTCTCAGTTCCATCACACTCCACACTGCGGTAGTGGATGGGGTCATTGGCAACTACATTCTTAACCAATTGTAGCAACCTGCAGGAAGAAAGGGAGACAGTGTGAGAAGGGAGAGGATCAAAAGGAGTTAGGCTAACGTAGATTGTATGATAGGATTGACAGCTCCTGAGTAACCAGCCTTCCTGCAAGCTACTTGGCAGTTCTTCTCACTCCAGGGATCATTCTGTGCAGCACATATGGTGCCCAAGACTCCATTCACACACACTCTCACAATACCAGCATGGCTGACAGACAGACCGACAAACTCCACATCTCCCTCAGAACATTCTGTCAACATCAACCCCGCCCACCCAGTTCTTGTAAATATAAATATGATTATGTTACTACACACCCTAAATAGAGGTAATTAAGTGTCCATTGGAACTATACAAGTGTCTCTTGAGAATTACTAACAGATTCCTGCTACATTATGATCTCAGATAAATTTACTCTATTGTTATATACATGTACACACCATCTGATATGCAACTCTCCTGCCATACAAGTACAGGCTCTAACGCTGGCAGTATGTAGGAGGCAATTTGAGATGTGAATCCTTACCTGGTTGACACTGCACCACTAAGAAGATGGCTGTAAGTAGCAGTTCGAACACCGCTAACTGAGACCGCTGTAGGGAGACAAGTATTAAAGACGTAGCTTCTGCCCCTCCCCCTTAGATGTGCAATCATGAGAATAGGTAGATAGCTGTATACGTAACTATTTGTAGAATGTTTTCAGAAGACAATTAAAACCTTCCAACAAGCCTACTCCGTAAGCAAAGGTGTAGCATGCAGTAAAATAGTAAGGCAGTAGCCATGCAGAAAATTACTAGTTTCACTGACTAGCTTCACAAATCTAGCTATTGAAGTAACTCTGCTACTTACACAATCCATTATGTCTCTTCCTACGTATACAGAACTAGCAGAACTAGCAGAACTAGCACGGCTTTGTTTTAGTATTAGAGTGACTTAGCACATTTTAGAAACGGAATTCACGCGCTGCCTACGAAGCCCACGGCATTCTTGTAAGCACACGCACGCGCATGCGCATTATCAGAGGTTCGTGCAGTATGTCTGTATATCTGGACTACAACGCAACCACTCCTCTGGCTCAAGAGGCTCTAGATGCAATCACTGCAGCTCTTAGAGATGCCTGGGCCAATCCTAACAGTAGCCATCTTGCTGGTGAGCAGTTCTCACCCACTCTCCTTTAGTGAGTGAGTTGAGTGACTCTCTGTTTAGGCCAGCAGGCACACAAGTGTATCGAGAAGGCTCGTGGACAAGTAGCTAAAATTATCAACTCTTTAGAGGAAGGTACGGCACACTGTCCCTTATTTAGCTTGCTGTGACACAAGTGTTACTAAAGGCAATTGTTTGTATACAGATATTGTATTCACTTCTGGAGGTACAGAGGTGAGCCTGTGGTAGGTACTGGCTGGTACTGGCCAGCTTGTGGTCTGTCCTTGCACAGAGTAACAACATGGTGTTGGACTCAGTCCTCCGCTACTGGAGAGACCCATCCAGACAAGATGGAGTGGCTGCTGAGGGGAAGCCCCATGTTATTACCAGCAATCTAGAACATGACTCTGTGATAGTGTGTGTGAGGAGATTGGAGAAAGAAGGCCACATTGGTGAGATTCTGTGAGACAGGATGTTAGCTCTCCTTATGAGCAGTTGTACAGTCATGGTATATGTTTACTACAGACCTTTCCATAGGGTGAAGATGATGTGGTATTGGTAACAATTGTCCATACAGATCTCAGTGTAGTTGAAGCTGATAGGAGTACTGGAGCTGTGCTAGTGGACGATGTAGTGTCCGCAATACGACCATCTACAATACTTATTTCAATCCTGCTGGCCCAAAATGAGACTGGTTAGTCCTGGTCAATCTGAAGGAAATGGGTAGTGTGTATGTTGGTGCAGGTGTCCTGCAGCCAGTGAGAGAGGTGGTGAAGGCAGTGAGGGAGCATGAGAGACAGACAGGGAGACAACAGAGGACACTCATCCACACTGATGCTGCTCAGGTCAGCTATGTGCTGCACCATTTCTCCCTTGGACTATAATCATGTACAGTGAGGAACAGATAATATATCTGCAGACTAACTGCAGTCAATTCACAAAACATTGGGCACCTGTGAATTTGTGTTGATAGTATCTGAAGCAACCTCTCCATTGCAGGCTCTAGGGAAAGTGAGAGTTGATGTGCAGGGTCTGGGAGTGGACTACTTGACTGTGGTGGGGCACAAGTTGTATGGACCACGCATTGGGGCTCTCTATGCCAGGGGGTTGGGGGGGAATTTGAGGAGTGGTCCCTGTGGCCAGGGGGCTCCATTATATGCCATGCTATCTGGAGGGGGACAGGAGAGAGGGCTACGTCCAGGGTAAGGCCACTTACTACCCAACTGTGGGTACTTGGACTTAATGTGTGCTCTCTCTGACTTGTAGGACTCAAAACACTGGAATGATAGCTGGACTGGGGAAGGTTTGCTAGTCCCATGTATCACACTGTATATAGTGTAGTCCATACTGTACTCTCAGGCATGTGAGCTGGTGGCAGACCATGTGGACCAGTATCACATACACATGAAGAGCATCAGAGACTACCTGGAAGATCAGCTACAGGTACAACATGCTGCCTGCATAGCACAGTAGGCAGCTTATTGTATACACTGTAGGAGACATTTGGGGAGAAGGTGAGTTTCAATGGCCGCTATCCTAACAGTGACAGGCTTCCCAACACTTGTAACTTCTCCTTGACTGAAGAGGGACTCACTGGTAATGCCACACTAGTGACTGGCCTTGAACCCAGGCCTTCTCTCTCTGTGAGGGCCTGGGTAAGAGGCTATTAGTGACATCAGGAGCATGTGAGCTACTGATGGCCTTTGGTATCTCATATGTTTTGTATGGTTACCTTTGAAGGCCAACGTGTTCTGGAGTCTCTGGAATGCAGTCAGGCCAGTGTAGGGGCAGCATGCCACTCTCATGATCAGACCAGGTAAGTTAAACACATAATGGTGCCACCTAGCTGTACGTTACTCCCTCCTCCAGACCATCCCCTGTGCTGCTGGCATCTGGGGTTAGTGAACATGTGGCAAGGAATGCTCTCAGAGTCAGTGTTGGAAGAGAAACAAGTTCTCAAGATATTGACTTGTTCATTGCTGATCTTGCTAGAGCACGGGACAAAATTCTTCAGAATGTTTGAACTGTATATATATATACTACCTATGACTTTAATCATCCATGTACATAGAAAAACATTATATATATATATAGCAAGAATTAAAACAGTGCTGACTAACTCATGTACAAGATGTAGAGCAGGACACTGAATGCCCAGCCTTAAGACCTAGGGATGGTGGCCAGCTGGTTAAAGCTGTTGCCACACATGCCACCAAGCACTCTATTAGTTAGGGTGATCCATCATTAGTGGGTGGTGGTGATGGTGGTGATGGTGGTGATGATGATGGTGATGATGATGATGATGATCCATACTCTATTAAAGTATCTCTGTTAGCTTCACTGTATGCTGGTGGTGGCTGGTAGTGTGGGTCTAGCCCTATTCTAACAGGATTTGTAGTGGAAGGGGTATGTGATTGTTTACTGTTCCTCCATCGTTTACACGCCACGAGCATGCAGCTACCCAGACCTACAATGAGCAGCAGGATTCCCAGCTGGACAGTGACAAAGATCATGGCATCATGGAAGGAGAGAGAGGGACAGTCAGAGCCAGGATCTGTGGAGGGAAGTTTTGAAATATTTGCCAATGATTGTGGGTGCGTGGTCAATGGCAGTAGCCTAATGAGTATTATTAGTGTTCATCAGGACGATTAGTTGATGTACACACATCATATATTAGCTGTGTGTGGCCATGAAGCATAAGGAACCTTATCCCACAAACTGCATGGAATTTTCAGTATGAACAGAAACAGTCAACACTTTCACTTTATACCCAAAACTTAATCTCAGTGATAAAGTTTGTGTTTATGTGGGTGCAAGGTCACATACTCATATAGAAATCCATGCCAGCTGTACAACTAGACAGGATGCTAATTTACACATGGGGACTTTCTCATTCCTGACATGGTTTCCTTCTCCAGACCCACACAGTCTCTATATACAAGCCAGACATTGTGTCATTAGCTAATGACACAATGTCATTAGGACTGGGGATTTTCTTATTTCCTGAATATAGTTTCCTTCTCCAGACCCACACTAGCTCTATATACAAGCCAGACATTGTGTCATTAGCTAAGTGGCATATCTTCACCCACCATTGCTGTGATCACATATCACTGAGGCAAAGGTTGCTGTATGACATTTCCTAGTGTAAGTTCTATGACTGCAGTCCAAGAGTGAGGTCTCATTTCCTGAGCACTGGAAATAGTTCAGCTTCTTTGGAGCCAGTCCCCGCAAATACTTAGTTTTAAGTCTGGAATAGAAAGGAGGTGCAATCATTGTTAAAGACATACACTATCAGCTACTTACTGTGCATTGGACGGGGAACCAGAGGAGTATCCAATATGTTTACACACTAAATTGGATTCCTCAGAACTCCACTCATCTGTACAGATTGTTGCCCACTCTCTGCCAGTATACACCTCAACTACTCCGCTGTACTCTGACCCTGTCACATGTACCAGCCGTACACTCCCTACTGGTGGACCTAATGGACAAGTAGTGAGCTGAGTCCATGGTCATGTGAAATGGCTCATTGCTACAGAGTCATGCACTGGGGCAAGAGAGCTAGAGGGACTACCAAAATTATATAAACATAGTTATGGTTGTATATACATTTCCCAGGCTCATCCTACAGTGATTACACTCACTCTGTGAGCACATGATGATTACAGGAGCTTCCCCACACTGTGCTTCATTTGTAATAGTACACTTATCCAGTGAGTCTTCCAGTCCAGTACATGTCACATGACCTGTCATGTGACTGCTGGTACTGTCAGGTGATATGGCCAGCCTGTCAAGGGCATGGAGGGAGTGACTCAATCAAGCTGCACATTGCATGGCACACAGCACACAGACATGCATAGTTATGGACTATAATTACATGAAACAGATTTGATGGTATGCTCACTTTTTTGGCCCAACCAGTAATGGACATGTGCCTGCCTCACCTATAACAGTATTGGCAATAATGATATAGAGTTTGCCAGACAGGAAGTGAATTTTACCTCTTCACCTGAAGCACTAAAATTTGAAACTGAGAAACCAATTTTACTATGTGGAATATCATCTCTATTATTATATAGCTGTAGCTCTACACCTCTAACTTTCAATACCCTACTATTAGTATAATTGGGATTAATTGAGCATGAACAACAGCTTCTGTATCCTATATACATTTGTAGATGTTTATATTATGAATGCTCTATACATTGGTTAGAGTTGCAATATATACTCCATATTCTATTGCAGTGTATCCCATGTATCACCTGTTGGTGACTGACAAGGCCACTCCACTAGTATAGCCCAGCTCCCTACATGTCACTGCTGCATTGCTGTGGCTCCACGAGGACTGGGTGGCTGGGAGACACACATTCTTCCACTCTCCCTCTTCACACACCTGCACCCAGCCCACTCTTTTTGACTCCATACCCTCCAGACGTACCTTCTTTGCAGTCCCTGGACATGCTGAAGAAGAAATGAAACATGCTCAACGTTATTGCTCACACTGTTGCTTGCAAACAGCTAAACTCACTTACCTAATTCAGCTAATAAATCTTCCGACAAGAAAAGTAGAATGAAAGTCGTATATACTGCAAGAGTGTTCATGATCAATCTTGCAAGCTTCTGTGAAGCGCAGTTTATAAACTGCAGCGGGCGGCGCGCGCGTCGTAAATGGCCTAAAAGGAGGCGTGGCAGCCAGCATACCAGCTAGTAAGCAATGGGTGGTGTCCACAGTGACCAAGCTCGTGCTGGAGTTGAGGAGACGGACTTAGGGAACAAGTATGTGCTGATATCCAATGCATCCGAGGACAACCTCTCCTTCGACCCGTCTCAGAGCTACCTGGTGGCTTTCAGCATCAACCGCCAAACTTCACCTCGTTTCCGTCACAAGCAGTTGAATGACACTGTCGTTAGTGATGCCTTTAAGGTCATGTCGGCTTTGGAGGGGAAAGGCGTCCTCCCTCGCAGCAACGCCAAACTCGTGGAAGCTAAACTCGAAGAAGATTCATGCACGTTTAAGGGTATGAAACAAGTCTTCCTGGACCAGGCTAGGAGGGCGGGGAAGGGGGGCGTTTTCTTTTTCCACTTCTCAGGCCACGGTATTAGGGTGAACAACGATCAATTTGGTCTTGCTCCCGTTGATTTTGACTATACGGCAGAGACCTACATCACAGCCAATGTATTGAACCAGTGGCTGCATGAAGCTGACTGCAAGGCCAAATACGTTCTGTTCACCATCGACTGCTGCTATGCTGGTGGCATTGCCGAGGCTCTCACAAGAGGCTCAGACAAGCTGACTCCATTTCCAGGGCTCTATGTAATGGCTGCATGCACTGCCAACGAAGTATCCATCATCCTGGGCACACTGAAAAACTCCATTTTCTGCTATTTTCTTTCGCACGCTATTTGCAATATTGACTTCCCTCCTGGCCAGTTTCCTGTGAGAGAAGCCTATGACAAGTGCAAGAAGCTCTCCATTGCCCTCTCCTCCCTACTGCTGGGCTATGACAAGACTGGTGGGGTGACATGGAAGACAATGCAGCCTGAGCTAACACACTCCACTCTCTCTCAGACTGTTATGGACCTGGCTGAGGGAGGGGGAGATGATATGACGGATGCTGGAGTCACACGATTCATCTACGCCACTGAGCTCTATGACTATGAGAAGGGAGGAGGCACAAGCCTGGATGAGAAGTGCCGGACGTGGATTGAGATGTCGTACATAGACGATAATGGAGGGCTAGTTCAGTTGAAGGAAGAAGGGATTCTGGGGCCATCTGCAGAACAGTGCATCATGGACACTGTTCTGTGCTGTATGCTACGTAGTGTAGCATGTATCCAGCTTGTTTGTGATCCTACCAACGTTGCTAATGCTAATCTGTTTATCACAGCATACATGCACATTGTGGCTGCCATTGACATTGTATGTCGTGGAATAGAGTTTCATGAAAGGGAATTTGCTTTGGGGCTTGCCTACTACTTAGACAGCCTTCTTCACAAAGGAATACGCACACAAGATCTGAAGGACCTCTATGACAGACTACTTGCCAATCTCAATGCCAAGATGATAGCTGAAGCAGAGATACAGTATCATGGACAGGATATGACAGACGCTGGGGAACAAGTGAGTGCAGTAGGTTCCAGAAGTAACTTGTTCTTTGTAGACACTGTCTCACACAATTTCTGTATGATCTAAAGACTTGTATATATGCTTGCAGGAAGCAGTTGTGTCCAGCTTGCCCCAGTGGCCCAGCATTGAGATGTGGATACCTCTTGAGCCATGACCACCCACCTACACTCAACTATAGAGACTGAAGTTATGGAATTCTAGTTTTTGTGTAGGAACGTATTATTGCACTTCCAATGTAATATATAATTATATGCTTATGTATATATAACCCAGAATATCAGCAGAGTATATACATAGTAGTTTCAATATTTATTGCATCATTAAATTTATAGAGAATATTCCCTGGGTATTCCCCTACCAGTCACATGCACTGCTATACAAGGAATGAGAGGTAGTACTTAGCCTAGAATATTTGTTCAAAGTCTAGATCTTTGAGTGCTTTTATATGTCAAGAGGAGACACTGTACTACTGCAACAGGTATGATGCTGATGTCAGGAGCTACCTATGGGAACTAGGTTGCTGTAGGCATGTGGAAATGCAGTTGTAGGGATTCCCTATGGTGTAGTAAAGGAGTACAACATCTAAAATGTATTTACTGCAAATATCTCTACCTCCCCTGCAGGTGATGGCAACCAATATCATCCAGAGTAGTGATGGATACTACCTGGTCTCCAAGGTCCCCTTCGCCTTCTTCACTTATGACATCAACCAAACTCACATGCTCAGCTGGGGATTCAGGGGCCACCCACAGTTTGCAGCAGAGAGTGCCCTTGCACTGTCTACTGCTCTTGTAGATAGCGGTCTTTTGCTTGAAAGTAAACTGAAGCTGTGCAGAGAGGAAGACGAGTGCACTACACGGGCTGTGAAATTAGCTTTCGAGATGAAGGCTCGGTTTGTTGGTGAGAATGGGCTGCTTATATTTTCTTACCACGGCCCAGCAGCTACATGTGGGTCTGTCCACAGCCTTGTGTCATCTGACTACACACCAGAATCTCCAGCTACACTCATTACATCTGCTACAATCCTGGAATGGCTGGAGGAGGTGGAAGTGAAACCCAAACAGATCCTTTGCTTTCTTGACTGCCCATTTGCCAGTCAAATAGCCAGCACACTGCTAACCACAGAAGTTGAGAAACTATGTGTACTCTGTGCAAACACCCCAGTCAATAGTTCTCTCCTTACAACCACCCTACGTCACACCATGTTCACGTATTTTGCAGTTTGGGCCTTCAAGAAGTGCACAAAATCACCTGAACCTGACCAGCAAGTACAGAGACTTATTTATGTCAAAGACATTGGCAATAAGATTGAAGAGTGTTGTGCAGCCCTCAACTCTCTCTGTATCTCTGAGAACTCGGCCAGTTCCTCTTCGCCATCTGTTATGAGCTTCCATGTCCAAGTTATGCCTCTTCTGCAGCGTTTTGATGACAACAGAATTGGTGAAGATATGATTGACGGTGAGGTGGATGAAGATGATGATATGGTTGATGGTGAAGTAGATGAAGGAGATGATATGATTGATGGTGAAGTAGCTATAGCAAGATTCAGCTTCCTTCACCAGCACTACAGAGCCGTGAAAAAGAAGCACAGGCTATGTGATAAAGGTCATGAATGGCTAAAGCACCTCAAAGATGATAACAGTCCTCTCCACGTCCTCCGCAGAAATGATATTCTTCATAGCGAGGTGACTGACACTGTCTTACGCCTGGTTCTCTACAGTCTTGCCATCATACAAGACTCCAGTATAAAGAGGAGTGTAGGGAAAGCCAATACTTTCATCACGCTCTACTTGCAGGCAGCTGGAATTGTAGAACATGTGGCCAGCATGGAATTAACTGCAAATGGAAAACAGTTTGAGCTTATGTTTGAAGCGTACTGTCTCGCTCTTGAACAACGCAGAGTCAATGTTTCCAAAGTCAGTGACCTTGCCAGGAAAGTACGGCTAGCAATAAGTGACTAGTAATTAATAATTACAATAATAATGTCCACCTGTGAAATACATAGCTAGAGCAGAAACTGCTGCAGTAGATTTACTATCAGTAGGTATACAAGAACATGTATAATAATAGTTTGTGTGTGATCACATAGTAACTCTGGCAGCAGCTCCATACCTCGCCTGAACATTACGTCTGTTGCGAGTGTTTTCTTCATAGAGCCTGGGAGGAAGACTATCTTCATCTAAATCCATGCGTTGGTAGCCATCCTGCAAATGCTCACTGATGAGAGGTATGTAGCAATTGAGTTTCTTGATCCACTGCAACCTGTGTACTCTTCTAAACCGCACCCCTATCTTCAGAATCACCATCACTGACATGTAGAGTATGGGGAGGTAGATGAGGACTACCTGGATAGAGGAGGCAACAGCAATAGTCCCATCTGATGCATTAGAGAACTGGGACCAGTAGAAGTCGTATATACTGAGACCATTGATGATTGCCAGGTCGGCAAAGATGGCAGTATCGACGATGTTGTAGAAACGGTTTTGGTAAGGTTGCATTACAGCGTGGAAGGCCAGCATGACAATGACTATTACCTCTAGGCTAAAGTAAAATAGCATTCCATTGTCAGAGAGAGCAAATGCCATTGAAATTGCAAGACGGTAGATAAAATAGAGTCCGGCAAAGTAGCGACAGTTGTGTTTGAAACAACCCTGGAACGAATCAAGGAAGGGCATTAGTCGTGCGTTCCACCAGGACACACATCGGACCTTGTCATGCTCTTCATCGTCTTCTCGGCATGTAGCACACCATGTGATCACTTTAGCGAGTGTTGGGTAGAATATAAGGAGCCCGGGAGGAATGGTGGTCAGGAACAGTACGAACACTGCAGGTATAGCATAAGGCAAGTGGTCAGGACTGAAGTAGTCAGTTTTACCACTCAGAAATACAACCCTCTTCTTGGGCTCTAGGTTTTCTCCTGTGAGAGTATGAGGTGTCAAGATCTGGAAGGAAACCTTGGCACACTGTGAATAAGAGATAATGAGGAGAGCTGACATGGCTTGTATCAGAGAGCTAGTTACTGTGTTTCTGAACACAAATCGCTGTAGGCAGAAGTAACAGCGAGGAATTAGCTTTACAGCCAGAACAAAGATGAACAGGAGAGCCAGTGCATAAGCTGTTGTGACATACTTGAAAACGAAGATGTCCAGTATTTTGGCATTCTTCCAGAGACAAAAGGAAAATATGTCGAGTTTAAAAAAGTCAAAATTGAAGGCACCAAATATGAACTGGTAAATGTCAGTTAGATATGTCACAGCACCTGGGACTTGCAGAGTGTCCAGTGAAGTCACATCGAAGAAATTCAGTACTTGAGCAAACAAAATAAAACTATTTGCAGGGCCGGAAGTGAAACTGATGCCGAAAGTGACAATTACTACAAACAACAAAGTCAGTGGTAGTAGTTCTGAGAGGGCATAGAATAACAGTCCCAAATTTGGATAGTGGCATTTCCCACACGCGTAGCGTTTGGAGTGGTAGTGGACTGTGTGGTGTGGGGCACACTCCCCACACAGGGTCCCTGTGCGATGTCTTGGACCACACAGCAACTGATCCACCTCATCGCAGGTGTGGGGCAACTCCAGCCCTTGACTGGATTGATTACAAAACCCTAGTGGACACTGTCCGGTCACAAACTGATTATCATGTCCAGGCAGACAGCCACCCCAGTAGCCTACATGCAATATGCCCTTGAACTTGGCAGCATTACAGTGGAAAATGCCACCAACTGTGTGACCAGTACTGTCAGCTGAACACAGGCATTGTGAGTGCGACCCATTGGGGTGGAGGTAATACCCTGGAGGACAGGTAGTGAGATAAATATCTATTGTCTTCTCTATCTTCATCGAACCAGTTGTTTCAAGGCTGAGTTGAACTGCTTGCCTTGGCATTCCATACAGCTGTAGGGTTCCATCAGTTGTGTAGGAATATATTGAGCTGATAGTAGCATTAGAGCCATTGGTAATCACAGCATGGAATGTTGTTTGGACGGTTTGGTTGAGTTCATCAAAAGCAACCACACCTGTTTCGAAGGTCTGTCCCGGTGCAACTGAAAGAGAAAAGTATTGCCCATCACGGTAGCTCAGCCAATCTGGAGCAGTGGCAATGAGATAGTGTTTGTAATAATTGTAGTAATGAAAAGGAGGCTCAATGAATAACTGGTGCAGGTTGTCAGAAAGGCTATTACTATCATTTCCATACGCTCTTGCACAGGGTAGTAATGTGGTAGCATATATAGCATGTCCGTACACAGCAGCCACATTGTTTTCAAAGAAGAAGGTTACATTGGTCCAGTTTTCAGGCTTGACTCTGCTATTTGCATACTGAATAAAGCAAGTGAAGGAGTAGAGAAAGAGAGAGGGACTAGTGCCATAGTAGTAGATGGCACCACCCAACTCCAGAGCAGTGTTGTTAGTGAAGTAGAGGTGAGAGCCTGGATTAATTTGGAGTACCGAGGAGCCAATCAGTGCTATACCACCTCCAGTGATGGCTGTATTGTTCGTGAAATTCACCTGTGTGTCAATGCCAACAGCTACCACACTGTCACTGCTATATACAGGAGTGCCCAAGTTGCTCTCAAAGATGACATATGACTTGAATTGCACTTCAAATGACTGGACATTCAGTATCCCTGTCAGTACTTCAGAAGTACTGGAGAGAAGAGCGTTATTCATAAATGAGCATTCTTCAAACACCGGTACAGGTAGATACCCAGTTTGCAGATTACTGAAAGCATTGAGCACGATATCCACTGCTGCAGCTATCTCAGCATGGTTAGACTCCCACGTACAGTCCTGGAACACGAGGGTATTCCTGCAGTTAGAACCTTCCCTTGTTCTGCTGGAGTAGAACGTGACACCACCTGCCCATTTAGCAGTGTTGGACAGGAAGTAGGTACTGATAATGTGCACTGAGTTGTTGCTGACACATGGCGCATAGTCGTAGAACTCCATCCCAATCAACATAGCCCCACCATCCAGACTAGCTGTATTGTTTTCCATAAACGTCCCAGTAACAATGAAGGTATTACTGTCAGCATTGTCAAGAAACAGCACATTTGCAGCACCTCCCAAGACACCAGAATTATTGCAAAACACGAGATTCTGTAGAGTCATTGTGTTCGCTGTGCTATTGCCTGCAAATGTAATTCCCAGTCCTCCACCACTGCCTAAAGTGACAGTATCATTGCCTTGTTGTCTCTTAATGCTCTTAAATGTATTCACGTTGCTGGCTTCATTTCCGCTGAAATGGCACCCATCAATGAGAATATTGGAATGGCTATTGTGGGTGTTAGTGCTGGGGTCACAGGAGATGATTCCTGGAGTACAGTAGGAGTAGTGCAGCAACATCCCTCCACCTCCGGGGTAAGTATTCTGTTTATTTTGAGGAATGCGATTGTCAATAAAGGCACACTGGACAACAGACACATTTCCATCTGTGTCATACACAGCTAGGCCCACTCCAGGACTGGAGTAAAAGTTTGTGGAGTGTACCATTAAATTAGTGACATTTATTACATACACAGCCACGTGGAATTGGTCAGTGGCCGTAGGGCTGGTCAAACTCCTGCTGGTACTATTGAACAGACCACTGCAGTGACTGAAAGTGAGGTTAGCTAGTTGAAGGTTTCGTATTGCAGTCAGAAATAATGACCCAGAGATCAGGTTTTGTCCCCTACTACAGTTTATAGTAAGATTTGTATTTCCAGCAATCCCAACATTGACATAACCAGATATAGTGACTGTCTCATTCAGTGCACACACAGTGCTGGAGGGAATGGAGATTAATGTATCATTTTGGAGAATACTGACTGCCTGGACGAGAGTTCTACAGGGAGTCTGCACACTTCCACAGTCCTGGGTGTTGTTGCCGCTCTCGCAATCCACGTAGATAACGTTGCTGTAGCTGACACCGTTCACAGAAACTGCAGCTAGGCAAGATGGAAGGAGGGTAGCCAGCAATCCTATTGTGAGGTGGAGGCTGTTACGTCGAGAGTTTGGTCTGTTTGCAAACATAATGATGTCTGCAGAAAATTAGTCTCTGTCACCTGCGCGCGTTTATAAGCTGATGCGCGCGTATATAAGGTATTGAACCTCACGTGAGGTTAAGTGAATTGATATGTCTGAGGAAGAAACGGACTTTAACCAGCCACCTTCGGCTGTGGCACAGAGCTTTGATACAAGACCTAAGAATGGTGACCTAGCCTCGTCCACGGGTGAGGTAGAGGTGAAGGTAGGAGACACACAGAGAGAGTATTACTGTGGGTGTGGCGCCTGGCACCCGCCCCAACTTCAGGTGTTCAGAGATGCTCGCGTCTTCACGTTCCTACTCTGCCTCTTCGCCACCATCGAGGGAGCCCTTGTGTCAGGTGATGTGTAGTGTAGGCTGAGGCTCTTCCCCTGTCATGACAGTGTGTATGGTTTACTGTGTGTGTGTGTGTGTGAGAGAGAGAGAGAGAGAGAGAGAGAGAGAGTGGGCAGTGGAGGCAGTGTGGCATGCACTTGCATAACTGACTACATGTCTATAATTAGTCAGTTCCCATTCCACTTTCATTGTTACTTTGAGTACATGTACCTCCTCTCTCTGTTCTTCCCTCTCCCCCTCCCTCCCTCCTTTCCTCCCCTCCCTCCCCTCCCTCCCTCCTTTCCTCCCCCTCCCTCCCCCCTTTCCTCCCCCTCCCTCCCTCCCTCTCCCCCTCCCTCCCTCCTTTCCTCCCCCCCCCCCTCCTCCACTGAACAGGGTTTACTTCAGTGGTCCTCTCCACACTAGAGCGTCGTTATGGACTATCCAGTACCTCCACAGGTGCCATTGCCAGTACATTTGAAGCCTCTGTCCTAGTGTCAGTGGTGTTCATCAGCTATTTTGGTGGGCGTGGCCACAAGCCTCGCTGGCTGGGAGTGGGGCTCATCATCCAGGCCATTGGCTCATTCATCTTCTCATTGCCTCAATTTGTCTTTGGGCCGTATCGTGTTGGACCCACTGGCTCTTTTGGGAAGGAAACTTGTCTTGATGGACATGATTTCTCTGACTGCACGTCGTCAACAAATGCTGCCTTAGTCTTCTTCATAATAGGGAATATATTAGTTGGGCTGGGGGCAGCCCCTCTCTTTACTGTGGGAACGAGCTACCTGGATGAGATTGTCCGCCCCAGACACGTCTCCATTCACCTCGGAGTGTTCTATATGACTTCAATAGTAGGCCCAGCCCTGGGCTACGCTCTGGGCGGTGCCTTCCTCTCCATCTATGTAGATCCATGGAGGGACACCCACCTGGAGACCAGTGACCCTGGATGGGTGGGGGCCTGGTGGTTGTGCTTCATCTTCTGTGGAGTTGTGTCTCTCATAATTGCTGTGCCGTTCTTCTGCTACCCTCGCTTGCTGCCAGACAGTGAGCAAGTGAAGAAGGAGAGGGAGCAGGAGATGGCCAAGAGGTGTGTAGCTAGGACAGAAGTGGACAGGGAGAAACTGAAGACTGCTCTCAAAGAGTTTCTGTTGGAAGTGAAGAGGATTGTCACCAACCCCGCCTGGGTGTTTATGACTGTGGCTCTCACCACATCCATCCTTATTGTGTCTGGATTTGCATCCTTTGGGCCAAAGTATGTGGAGACCCAGTTTGGTCTCCCTTCCTCTGTGGCCAGTTTGGCAGTTGGTGCAGTAGGTAAGTACCTCCCACCACCTCAGGCCTACATCCACTGTTCCTCCTTGTTCCTCAGCTATCCCCTCTGGAGGTGCTGGGGTGGTGGTTGGTGGACTCATTATCTATATCCTAAAGGCTAAAGGTCATCAAATACCTCTTGTTCAGCTGGCAATGGGTGCAGTGGCCATCCTCCCTCTACTGGCCCTTCTCATTAGCTGCCCAACCTCACAGATTGCAGGGATCACTGCAGCCTACCCAGATGGGTGAGTAGTGTAGAGAGAGAGAAAGATTGCTCTTACCATCTCCTTCCTCTGTGTAGCACTAGTGATCTTCCCAACACCGAGGCCCTCAGTTCCTCCTGCATTACTGACTGCAACTGTACCTCTTCTGTGTATGAACCTGTGTGTGGGGTGGATGACATAGTCTACTTCTCCCCCTGCCGGGCCGGCTGCCCTGGGCTCAATACCACAGTCAGTTCCCCTCTGTGCATGTGATACATAACTGCAGCTGTCAGGAATGACACACCTGCATTAGCAAGTGTTCGATGACATTAATCATTCACACTCCCACATATCACAGGAAGCTGACTTTGAGCAGTGCAGCTGTGTTGCTGACCGTCTTTCTGCTTCCTCTGCCAATTCCTCTTACACTGCTGTCCTTGCAGCAAACAGCACTGCCACTGATGGGCTTTGTGATCGCAACTGTGGAGTCAAACTGGGCTTCTTCCTCCTGCTCATAGGGGTTGGCCTCTTCTTTGTCTTCATGCTCCAGATACCCAATGTACTTGTCACCATACGGTCAGTGGGTGTGGTCTGTCCTCCTAGTGTAGTATGGCCTATATGTCATATAACTACACTACCCCCCTGAACTTCCTCCCATCAGATGTGTAGCTGAGGATCAGAGGACGCTGGCTCTTGGAGTTCAGTCCTTTTTCTGGCGTGCCTTCGGCTCCATCCCAGGCCCTCTGTTGTTTGGAGTTATCTTTGACTCCTCCTGTCTCTTCTGGCAACAGCAGTGTGGTCGCCGTGGCAACTGCTGGGTGTACAACAACACAAGTCTGAGTGTACGTGCAGTAGTGCTGGCTGTGTCTGCCATGGCCGCCTACTGTCTCTTCATCTTCATCTGCTGGCTAGTCTATCCTCGTCCCCGTGGAGGGGATCGTGGCCAGACCAAGGAAGATGTGAATGGAGACACATTGAGGGAGAACACTGAAGCTGTAGAGGGTCCTCCAGATGGGGTGGAGGAAGAGAGAGGAGGAGGAGAAGAGGAGGGAGGAGGAGGGGAAGGGGAAGAGGAGGGAGGAGAGGAAGAGGACACTTCAGTCATTCGTAAGATGCAGACTCGGAACAGTACAGCACAGCTCCTAGAGGTGGATGACATAGTGGGCTCTAATAGGAGCTCACCACTTCCTACCGATAGTTAATGATAGTATGCGTGCATTAGATCTCTTTAAATCAATGATGTCATATTTATTCTTCAAATTTTTATAACTTGATTTTACCATGTTATCTAAAACCGACTTGTAATTGAGCGAATTTAGAAATATTGAAAAATAAATATGGACTGGGTGAAGACAGTGAACAAGTTGAAGGGCAGACTTGAGGAGGCAGCTGGTCAGGACTACCAGGTAGATACAGTGCCGCGGGCTAGTGTTAGAGTGACGTCATGCGTTATACAGGAAGGAGCAGTGAAAAAAATCCTCCACAGACTGAGCACTGTTCCGATGACACTGGAGCTGCTGCAGGTAAACCATGCTAGAGATGCACGTGATACCTGTAATAGGCTGTATCTCTCTCTGTATGGTACATGGTTTGTAGTGGTTGTAGATCAATATAGTTGAGGCCTGAGAGCATATTGTAGAGCTGTAGTGTGTGTGTGTGTGTGTGTGTGTGTGTGTGTGTGTGTGTGTGTGTGTGTGTGTGTGTGTGTGTGTGTGTGTGTGTGTGTGTGTGTGTGTGTGTGTGTGTGTGTGTGTGTGTGTGTGTGTGTGTGTGTGTGTGTGTGTGTGTGTGTGTGTGTGTGTGTGTGTGTGTCAGAGGATTCACTGGCTGCAGGACACTCACATTGGGAAGGAAGTGAATAGACTGAGGAAGATAGATGGTGAGGTAGGGAAGACAGCCAAACTGCTAGTAAGGTCTTGGAAGAAGTTACTGGCTGATGTGGCTAGCCCGAGGGAGAAGAGGGAGGAGGAGGAGGAGGATAGACTGGAGGAAGAGGAGGTGAGGGAAAGAAGGAAGAAGGGCAAGCACAAAGCAAAGAAGGGAAGTGGAGAGGAGAGGAGGAAAGGACAGACAGAACTCCACTGCAGCTCTGACCACATATCTCCCTCCCCTTCCTTCCTGGCCCCACCCACCTCATCTAGAGAACGTGCATGTGAGTCATTGTTTGATCATGTGACACCTGGTGTGAGATCACATGATCTTCCTCTGCTGTAGCCACCTCTCCAGTGCAGCAAGATGGAGGGTACAGCAGTTGTCTGGGACATGTCAGTGGTGAGGAGGGAGGAGGGCCTCGGACACTACCTCCAGCTGGAGACAGAAAGAGAAAAGGTCAGAAGTCATTGCTAGTCAAGTTTATTATCAACAGCTGTATGCATCATTCCTCCCTCCCTCCCTCCCTCCCTCCCTCCCTCCCCTCCCTCCCTCCCTTCAGCTGTTCAAGACCAATCATTGGATGCAGTAGCCCACACCAAGAGGTCCAGGACTCAAGTGTACTCAGGGAAGAAGGCCACCTCAGGTCCACGAAGTATGTCTAAGGATGTTTGCTAGTAATGTGGTCTGTACATGACATCATGTTGTCTGTTGCAGCTGTTACATCTCTGTTTGAAATGTCCATGAAGGTTCTCATTGACAACATTGATGGTGAGTGAGTGAGTGAGTGTGTGAGTGTGTGAGTGAGTGTATGAGTGAGTGTGTGTGTGAGTGTATGAGTGTATGAGTGTGTGAGTGTATGAGTGTATGAGTGTGTGTGTGTGAGTGAGTGAGTGAGTGATTGAGTAAGTGAGTGAGTGTGTGTGTGTGTGAAAGTGAGTGAGTGAATAAGTGAGTAAGTGTGTGTGTGTGTGTGTCCATGTGATGCCTCTTCTGTGCAGCTATTGAGGAAGTAGGTGGGGTTCCTTATTTCATTCTGGAGCCCCTACTTCAGAGGTAAGTTACCTCCTGTGATGTCTGTATGGTGCAGTAGTGTAAACTGTGCCTGGTATGATATTGTCAGATGTACTGTGACCCAGCTCCTAAGGTTAGAGGAGTTTAACCCTGTAAGTACTGAGCCTTAGTTGCTATGGCCTCCTCTAATAGTGGTTATCCTCCTCCAGCATTTTGTCCAGGAGAGTAGTGCCCTGTGGGAGAAGCACTGTTTGAGAGACTTCAAAGGATGCAAGCCACAGAGCCAGCAGTCCTGGAGAGACCTGTACCTGGTAAGTCCCTCATTAACCACAGGAGCAGCCCTCACTGTGCTGGTTGTCTGTGTGGATCATCTGTGATATGTGTCTGCACAGGCTAAGCTGAGTGAACGTGAGCAGAGGTTAAAGAACATCACTGCCAGCATTCGCAAAAGAGAGGAGGCACGGAAAGAGCCAGGTAGGAGTCTATGTACTATGTGTAGCTAGTCATGTGACAATCATGTGATGTTAGTCCGTCAGGTGAAGCTAGCAGCTGCAACGAGAGCACCAGGCCGCCGACGACAGATAGCCATGCCCCTCCCCTCTCGCCCCTCACAGCTGTACAGATCCTCCCCTCCCACTAGTAGGCCCCTCCCACTGCTACATGTGAGGTAGTGACTATTTCCCTTACAGATATCAGCAAACTGAAGAAACAGACTATGAAGATGGTGAAGGAAAGGTAAGTCCCTCTTCCCTAGGCCTGCCACTGCACTGGCACTAACTAGCTGATCCTATATGTTGTCCTGAATGAGATACATACTAGCTGCCTGTCCTGTAGGTCAATGATGTCGAGAGGACCTGCAAAGAGATAGCAGAGGCTACTGGTTGTCATGGGAACAGCTGCCCAAGGAAGCACTCACATGACAATCACAATAAAGTGTTGAAAGTCATAGAATTGTACAGATCTTAATGTTTTGTTTTTTTTAATTTGCACAAAATGTACATCAATTCTTCAGTTCCAACTACACACATGTCATGAGGACACACACACCAACTGCAAGTGATAGTTCTGCTAGACTAGGTCCATGACTACATCTTTCCGTGACTACCTCCTCTAGCTCCATCTCTGGGTGACTTGGTGTCCTGTAATGTAGGAAGGAAGGGGTTAACTACTGCAGGTTGCTACATGTGGCCATGAGGCCCATGACATACAACTTTATTGAAGACTCCTCGTCCAAAGTAGTCAGCCACTACACTGAAGCCATCAGGAGATCGCTGGAGCTGGGAGGGAGGGAGCATTACTCACCTGCTAACAGACAGTGGTGTGTACATTATGTGTACCTGAGAATGGAACTGCTCGTGGAGGTCTACAGTCTGCTCCTGCCTCTGAATGATGTCCAACACTTTCCTAACAAGAGAGAGAGGAATACAGTGTAACATTGTAAACAGCCGCACATTCATGTTCACTGAGGGAATTAGAGAGTGTGAGACCACTAAAGACAGCTTGTACAGGGCTAGGGCAGGGGGTGTAGGTAGCAGAGTGTGAGGGGAGGGGATACCTGTTCTCCCTACAGCAAATAGGGCACTCGTGTTCAAACTCATCCTGTAGGCAATCTTGGTGGAAGGAGTGCTTGCACAGAAAGTGAATGGCCGGTAGCCCCAGGCCTCTCTTACACATACTGCACTTCATCATCTGAAATATCTTAGCACTGAGGGAGAGGGGAGGGAGGAGGTAGGATGATGAGGGGCATTAATTAGAGGTCACCTGGTCTGAAGTTCTTTAACACAAGTCCTAATTTTGCCAGTTTCCTCGCGATAGCTCTTAATGGACTGTTCATCCTGCAGAGAATGTCTTGAAGTAGTTGTCACTGCCTGATACATACATGGAGGGTTACCTTGGCGATCTGTTCATTCTCTCTCTGAAGATGTTTCACAATATATGGCTGTAGGAAAGACCACAGCAACACACCATGGCAACACACCATGGCAACACACCATGGTAACACACCATGGTAACACACCATGGTAACCACACCATGGTAACACACCATAGCAACACAAGGCCTGGAGAAGGGACAAAGCTAACCTTGATGTCACTGAGGGTTGCAAACTGGCTCTCAGCCAGAGCCTGGATCACCATCAGTGGAGGCATCAGCTGCTCCTCATCAATGTGCTGTAAGACCTCTCCAATGTGACCTTTGCACTCTTTACGGGATGAGAAATAAGAAAGAGCTTGAACCCACAAATTGGGATCCTGACGTCTGAGAGGGGGAGGAGGGGGTAGGGGTAGGGGGAGGAGGGAGAGGGGGAGGAGGGAGAGGGGTAGGGGGAGGGGTAGAGAGGGATCACACATTTCTCTTCCACCATCTCACCCATGCCTCTTGCAGGTTGTCATGACACTGCCATAGTCCCTGTGTTCCATATGGTAGAGCAGGATCTGTTGGAACCTGAGTATGGGAGAATGTAAACACGAGATATCGACAACTGGAATGGAGCCCCATAACTTACAGTCCAGCCTTCTCATAGAGGAAGAGAATACCTGCTTTAAAGTCATGCATCTGAGCCAACACTGGAGGGAGGGAGGGAGGGGGTGATGGTAAGGTCTGCAGCAGTGCTCATGTCTTACCAAGAGCATGGTCAATGTCGTAGGTGGCATTCTTCCTCTGCATAAGTTCCAACGCTTTCTTTTCCTTTGAAGGCCTGTCCTCTGCCTGACAGGTCCCTATCTCTGCCAGGTACAGCTCAAGGAGGGTCGTGAAGATGACATCACGCAGGTTGCCATGGGGCTGTACATGAGGAATGTCACACACAATGACGGAGTGGAGTGGAGTGGAGTAACAAATATGGAGTGGGGTAAAGAGGTAACGTACATGGACTTTTAACTGGTGCTCCAGGAACAGCATTAGGTGATGTCGCCTGTCCACAAACAATTCAATGTATTGAGCAGGATCTGACCAATCAGCTATCATCTCTTCTGCATAGTAGAACACCACAAATATCCCTATTCCATGACAGGTAGTCCCCATTCCATACCAGAAGTGGGCTGCTGGCCCTTGGGTACCCATGCAGTGCAGAGGTCCTGCAGTAGTCGTGTGGTGTCATCTGGCAGCTTGGCTAGTAGTAACTTGCCATACTTGGTCATGCTGACTTCAGCCTAGCACACACACACAGTGAGCTGGAGGGACAGCTGGAGAGAGAGAGATGGGACTTACCTCCTTGAACTGAAGTTGTGAGATATATTCCACACCATCCTCCCACTTCTGGAGGTCCTCCAGTTGTATCAGTAGGTACCTCAGAGAGAGGCGGGGGAGGGAGAGGGGGGAGAGGGGGGAGAGGGAGTTGTGGGGAGAGGGGGGAGAGGGAGTTGTGGGGAGAGGGGGGGGGGGAGTTGTGGGGAGAGGGGGGGGGGGGAGTTGTGGGGAGAGGGGGGGAGTTGTAGGGAGAGGGGGAGGGGGGGGAGGGGTGATGTTAAGAGGGTAGGCCAAACACAATCTTCATGACTCACAAGTTGTGTTTCTTATACTTCTCGGCAAGAACAAGGGCATGGCGGTGATAGTTGGCTTGGCGACATACTTGTATTGCCGTGGTAACATCAAATGTAGCACTATGGCTCTCCTGCAGTGGCCTGGTCACTACACAACACCTAGACAAGTGGTCAGACTCACATCAATGAAGGCATCCAACTGCTCTATATCCCTCAGTTTAGTGTAGCAATTCAGCAGTAAAGTTGTGTGGTCAGCATTGGCATACCCCTTCTTGTGGAGAGCCTGCAGGGACAGATGTCACTGACTGACCCCACCTGGTGTCTCTGTTGTCTACCTTCAGATAGTCGGTCAGGTTGTGGATACGTTGGGCATCTAAAAACTGAGCAAGGGACAATCATGGTGAGTGTTACTATGGCAACTAGTGGGTACCTTTCTGATGACGTATGATGGCTCCAGTTTACCAATTGTTAGAATATATTGTGCAATAGCTCCATCAAAATCCCCCTTACTGTGGAAGAGGTGTAGAGTAGGTATGACTGTCCCTCTCAATGGCACCTAGTTACCTGTGGAGGTGGTCTCCATATTGTGTGAATATCTCAATGAGTCCATCATTGTAGGACTGACTACGAGCCAGACTGACAGGAGAGAGGGAGACGATGATGTGCTGTTCAGTTGAGAATATGATAATATTACTTGATGGCTGTGGGGTACAGGTTCTTCTTAAATAGAGTCTCCAGTTTGGTCTTGGTATCATTCTCCTCCAGACGAATCAGCTGTAGTGGGGCACCATAGACCACATGTGGTAGTGGCAGTGTGGACTGTAACTCACTCTTCCATCTCTGAGCAGTACATAGAGGGACCCCCACTCACTGACCACGTCCACCACACGAGATGGTACTGTCATCTGGTAGGCTGGGGAGGGAGGTCAGTATACTACTCAGTAAACTACTCAGTATATTGCCCTCACCTACAAACTGATTTTGGATGTCATATATGGAGAGTGTCATGACATCTTTTCCTGCTGGTTTAGCTCCACCCCTAGCTCCACCTCTAGCCCCACCCCCTCGCCCTCCATAGACGACAGATATTAGATAACCTCGAAACCACTGTACCAGCACCTTTTCACCTAATCACCCAACACACACACACACACACACACACACACACACACACACACACACACACACACACACACACACACACACACACACATTTAGCATCCATCATTGGGTGTGTAGTTATGTGTACCTTCAAATGCAAAGGCTTGAGCTCTGCCTTCAGTTGTGTAGAAATATACTGCCTGTGTGGAATGAGATGTGGAAGTATAACAGTATGGGAATGGGGGGATGGGAACATGTGGGCTGACCTCAGTACGGGCAATGACAAACTTGTAATCCTGTGTGTGATCAGTCATTGTGCAGCAGTTTAATTCACAGCCAATGTTGTCAAGCTTCATCTGCAGAGGGAGAGAGGGAGGGCTGAAGGGTGGGAGGAACAGGAGAGAGGGGAAGAAGGGAAGGAGAGAGAGAGGGGAGGAAGAAGAGTGCTGGTGACCTCTTTCTTGTGAGTGATGTCATTGGCATACACTCCATTGCTTGTGGATATCATCAATATTGTCGTATTTCCAATCTGTCTGAACGCCAGCCCTGAAGGGGAGGGGCTAGTTACTGCAGGGAGTTGTGCTCCTGACCTACATGTACCTGTAACATATACTCCTGGACTGTCCTCAGAATGGACAACCTTCATTGTAGACAGTCTGTCCCGGGTCAGGTTGCCCCGAATTGTGACAACGGTTCCATCTTTAAACCCCACAGCCATGAGCATCATGTTCTCATGTGCACACACCACCATCACCTGTGGAATGTCACAGTACCACCACTGCCACCAGTGGACACCACAGATGTCAGATCTTACTGCTGCAGACTGCTTGCTATTGGGGATGACAGCCGGGATGGTCCTGGCCAGTGTTGGGGTACCCTCTTTAGTTATCTTCTCATAGTTCCACACTCTAACATAGAACAGATGGAATATGGGGAGCATGATGGAGAATGGGGGGTATGATGGAGTACGATAAAGTATGGTGAGTATGATGGAGTATGGGGGGTATGATGGAGTATGGGAGTATGATGGAGTATGGGGGGTATGATGGAGTATGGGAGTATGATGGAGTATGGGGGGTATGATGGAGTATGGGAGTATGATGGAGTATGGGGGGTACACACCTTATGATTGGTGTAAAGTCTTCATCATCTCCTACGGTGATGATCACATTCCTCTGCTTCATCTGGTAGATGAAACTGACCCTCAGGAGATAGGCTTTGATAGTGTGCACGTCATTAAAACTGGTCAGGACATGCAGCCCCCCTTCAGAGTCTGCTGACTAGTCAAGGACAATATGGCATGAGATATATGGAAACCTAAGTCAGTTAGGCCTCTGTGGATGTAAGTGAAGGATATCTCCAAGGACCATTTGTCCTCTGCCGCACGTGAAACATGTCACACCGCAGTTCTAAGGAGCAATCCAACAGTGCGCTTCAATTAGGTATATCATCCGATTAGAACAAGAGCTAACCGGGCGTCTGAGGAGTAAGTTAAAGGCATTGGTATTCTCAGGATCTTTGACGTCTTCACTCTCAAAGAACTTGAACGTCCGCCACGACATGTCTATCTCAATAACAGTACTCTGCTGGGCGGGGCTAGTTGCACAATTAGTACCTTTTGCGCACGCGCACAATGTCTTCAACGGCGCGCGCGAAAATCACGTACACGTGATGCTAGGTTCAAATGTCATTAAAGTGTTTGTCATAAGAAGATTGAGTGACCACTGCAAGCTCTGTACAACACGTATTATAGGAATACAGCAATCACACATACATACACACACATCACAGAGAACTGCCTGTACAACACTGTCAAGAACACAAATGGAGAGACACACTAAGTGTACAAAACATTTGCAGTAGCACTGGCATGCAGCATGCCTGTGATAACTATATGCATTTATGCCATTTTGTGCTATATGCATAAAATTAAAAAGAAAAGCCATAATTTGAGGAGTTTGGTTCTAAGCAGTTCCTTGTGACAAAATTCCAAGAGAAGTCAGAACAGGCTCTAATTAGAGGTGTTGGGCTCTAATTAGGGATAATGCACTGAATGTGCTGGGCTTATTCTGTTTCACTACTTGAGGAACTCTGGCTGGACAGGCTGCGCTTGCTCTGGGTGGAGGTGTGTGCTGGGTGAGGGGCAGATCGTACGTAGGGGGAGAAGAAAGAGTGCTTGAGGGCTTCTGATGATGCCAGTCTTTTCCGAGGGTCATAGATGAGCAGCTGCTGAATGAGGTCAAAGAGTTGCTCATGCTCTGGGTCAGCTGACAGCATGTAGCGCTGAAGAGAGATGAGAATGGTGGCAGGACAGGGAGTTAAAGTGCTTACTATCACTTGCACATATATCACTTCCTGGTGCAGAGGATATTATGCAATGAGGTACATTGGTTCCTAAGAAACTGCACTATCCTCCCAGGTATTAGACTAAGGCTTTACCACAGGATACTAGGACAAGAGGGAAACTGACATACCTTTAACTTTCTGAGCTCTCGAACATATCTGGCATCAGGTGAGTCAGGATCCCAGTCCAATTGTCCATGCCAAAAGTACTTGGTTTTGCGTGTTTCTCGAATAAATCTGTAAAGTAGACAAGACACAGTTTATGGATATGATGTACAGCATTAGGGCTGGGTTGGACGACAGATACACATACCTTGAAGGAAGAGGCCCCAGTATCGCCTCCATCATAGCCAGATGCTCCAGATTGTCATGAGTCTGAGAGAGAGGGAGGGAGAGGGGAGCTACTGTCATTATGCACACAACGCGCGCGCGCACACACACACACACACACACACACACACACACACACACACACACACACACACACACACACACACACACACACACCTGAAAGAGGGTGTGCCCTCTATAAAGCTCAAACATGATACATCCAATACTCCACATGTCACAAGGATGGCTCCAGCCCAGCTCTGAAAGGGACAAAGGAACACATACATGAAGTGTGGTGAGGCCAGGCCACTAGGTACCTACCTAGTATGACCTCAGGGGAGCGATAGTGTCTTGTGGAGACTACTGTACTGTGGTGCTCATCATCAAATGTAGCAGAGCCAAAATCAATCAGTCGAATATCGGAATTCTTTACAACCCGAATGTCCTGTTTCTAGAGAGGGAGAGATAGTGAAAGTAGATGGTGACATGTAAACAAGTGGCAGAGGAAAAGGCCACCCCCTTACCTTCCTGGCATCATAGTAGATGTCAAAATCTGAGGACACAAATAGAATGTTCTCTGGTTTCAAGTCAGTATGAGTTAGTCTGGTACGATGTAGGTCTGAGGGAGAGAGAAAACAACACCGAAGTAAGACAATACTCTACCACAACTGTAGTATAGTGTGGGAGTAGGAGGCAGTTGCTAGGCAACCCACTAGAGTAAAAAGATGTAGTACATGATAAGGGTGGGGAGGGTAGGACCCACCATCAGCTACAATGATAGACTTACACTTCACAGCCTTGATGAGCTGGTAGGCAATATGGCGGACTTGGAAGAGAGGATAGGGATGGTACTGGTTGTCTCTGAGGAAGTCAAACACACTCAGACCCAACATGTCAAAGGTCAGACAAATGTGGCCATTGTAGTCGAACCAGTCCAGCATCTGCACACACACACTGTAGGAGGGTAGAGGGATGAGTCTCATACTCTACACCTGCTGTTAGTTAGCCTATGGCACAGTCCATACATTAGGACAAGCCTAGGCCACAGTCCATACAGTAGGACAGGCCTAGGCCACAGTCCAGGCAGTAGGACAAGCCTAGGCCACAGTCCATACAGTAGGACAGGCCTAGGCCACAGTCCATACAGTAGGACAAGCCTAGGCAACAGTCCATACATTAGGACAGGCCACAGTCCATACATTAGGACAAGCCACAGTCCATACATTAGGACAAGCCCATGGCATACTCATTGCAAGGTCAGCCAAGTCATGAGGTAGACAGTAATTATGATCAATGGTCTGCTGTCATCAGTGGCCTGCCAAGCCTATCATTAGCAGACAGCAGACAGCACCCAGCATGTGGACACCTCTACTGCTAGTGATCAGTAGGTGGTACCAAGTAGCAAGTGCACTTACTCTTGCCCATCCTGTACTATGTCTCTGATCTGCTCCAGAACACGAATTTCAATCTTGGCTGCTGCTCTGAAGAATGGAATGAAGACATGGTTTGACCCAGTGGCAGTCACAGTTACCACAGAGCTTACCTGTATTTGGGTACATTCTTAATTATCTTTACTGCTACCTGTTTGCCTGTTAATCTGTTGGAGAAGAGAAGAAGTAATGACAGTACAGTCAGGAGGAGTGGAAGTGGTACAAGGTATCCATCCACTGTAGTAAACAGACTGCCTGTGCACTATTACAGGTGTTATGGTTGCTCTTATTCAGTGAAAAGGCTGAATCAGGTATGGTGCAATACATTACTATCACACTGCAAGCTACGGCAACAGATGGTCCTAAGATAGCCATGGAGTAAGGCCATCAACTATTTTGGACCTACCAGCAGTGCACACTTCTCTGAGTCATATCCTCCAGAGAACAATACAACTACTACTTTGCCCTCTAAGGCCACACTCATGGCTTCAGCCTAGCCACAAATATCCTCTCAATTATAAGGCTTTCTCTTATACATACATATCCTGGTCTCTCTCAGAGAGAGCAGTATTGTTGATGAAAAACAAGTACTGTGAAGTGTCCCGTCTGTTGGTATAGCAACTACCCACAGGGCACTTAGAGGAGTAGGCCAACTACAACTATCACATGACTACCAGAGGCAGAGAGAGAGCTGCTAGGGATGTCAAGAGGCCAGAGCATGGAGGAGTATCCCAGCCAGCTCCAAGAGGAGACACCTTGCCAAGCCGCACACAGACACACGTAATGACCAAAGCAGCCGCAAACTCAGTAAGAGAGAGAGAGGCAAGAGGTATAATTATCTCACAGGAAGACATATTATGGCAGGTGAAAAGCTGCCAAACCACAGCCAACAACAGCCACAATACATGTACACAGCCATCATCTGCCTCATACCACCATCAGGGCAGTATGAGGCCCATCTTGAGGGAGGGCCTAGCCCACTGGGTCTGGGGGTGAAACTGAAAGTAAGCTCTCAACTAAGACCCACAATGTTGAATCATACAGAGAAGGTCATTTACAAGATGGTGTTGTGTGTTGGTTCAAGTGTTTCCCCCATCTTAGGAAAGCCCTCCTCTACTGCCACTCCACGGTAGGGGGGACTGGGAGGCCTAACAAAGACACCCCACAACTGGACTGGGAGGCCTAACACAGACACCTCACAACTGTGCACTACATATCTAGATGAACAGATGACTCCATTAGTACTTGACCCTGACTTCTAAGGCCTGACTTCTAAGGCCTGACTTCTAAGGCTGGAGGGTACAAATAAGGTCAACTTGGGGCAGCAAAGATGTTGTGATTATTGAGGTGTCTCAGAGGAGCTGTGTACAAAGGTGAGATGTGACAGAGATGTGTGTGGACTAGGCCACAGCTGTGGGTATCTGGACCATCCCTCCCTCCCCACTACACTCACTCACGCACACACACATTATCATGGCCTCTGTAGATAATGTACATAGCACATGACATAGGCCCTGCAGACAACACCACTGTAATAGGGAGGCTCAGTTTGAACGCATGTTCCTGCACACGGGGAGAAGGTGCACTGGTAGGGCTACCACCACATCCACATCAATACTGGGCAGCATATGGTACAACACAAGACAAGGGCACTCTTTACTATCACATCCCACCATCTACAACAGGATGTAAGGCATGTACACAGTGTTGGTAGTAAAGTGCCAGCCAAGTAGCAAGGAGCCCTCTCTCTCTCACACACACTGTCTGAGGTGATATGTCATAATATTGTAAGGGACTGTATGATGTATGACAGTGTAGTCATCAGCAGTGACAATAGCACCACAAATAACAGTAGTAGTCACTTCCATTGAGCTCCATTCACTCCCAGGTGGGAACACAGACTTCAATAAGCCGCCAACCTGTCACCTACATCCTACACTACTACCTGTCCCACAGCCAACACACACCATCCTATATGGTGATTGCAGGGCACACATATAGGGGTGTATAGCAGGAGGCACAGCTATAGATGGCTGATGGGAGGGACCACATAACTACATGTGCCAAGCCACTTCTACTAGCAACTAATGACCCCACATACTCTACCCATCATGTATGACAACCCACACTCCCATACCCCTTATCCCTATACCATACACACATATACCTGTCTAAACAGCATGTGACTTTTCCAAAAGTTCCCTCTCCCAATGTGCGCAAGATCTCATCTGAAAGTAGAACATGACTGGAAGTTAGGGACACTACTGTACACAAATGGGGATGTGAAATAGTCAACTAGTAATGGTTGATAAAACTAACAAGGCTCTAAATTGACACCAACACTTCATACACAGGCCACCGGCAGTCTAAAATAGCTAGACTCTATGGGGTGTGAGGAAAGCTGGGCTGTGAATACAATCAGGCCTCGTGCAAACTCTCTGGTGCGCAACGCTACAGCTGCTAGCTAGCTAGCTAGCTAGCAGGTAGACAGTACCACACAACACATATCCAACCGTACATCTTGTCTCCAGTCTATCTCCTCGGGAGTAGATGAGATGGCCTTCTGGGTCGTCTCGCACTTTCGCTGCTGCTGGAGCCGCCAGAACGCGGCCCGACGAGGAAGATGGTGCGCCTGTGGAGTGCGAGGACGTGGAGGGAGGGATACGGGAAGGAGCGGCAGGCGGCACTTGTTGGTGAGAATAGGTCAGTTCTGCCGCTCTGTCTGCATCGCTCTTACTTCCTCTTTTAAAACTCTTCAGTCCCGATGACTTGGGCTTCCTGGATTTGATCTGGACTGTGGCAGTAGTGGTAGTGGTCTGGAGAGACTGGAGGGAGCCGCCGGAGGTGTCCCCAGGTTTGCGCACACACATAGCCAGCATGGTTGAGAGTGACGGCGGGATATCGGGAGGAAAGACAATAGCAGCTGTAACAGTGTCTCTGCTAAAATTTCTTTAGCTACGAATTTGGACAGTGACAATTTCTCATCGACTTTTTCACTGAACTATACAACTAGGCTGCGAGTACACTGAGCACACTGGCACTGCGAAATACACCAAGTAGATCTAGGTAGGCTACGTGGACGTAACAGCCGCAGGGCTGTATCGCTGTGCTATTGCCTTCTAGACGCTCTCGCAGTATCAACCAGTTCAGTATTCCTTGTCTCTTATAGCACTTTTGACACGTCCATTAGAACTAACTAAATACACCTACTGCACACAATAGGACTACACAAAATGGACATTTCCGCTGGCAGGTGCGCTATTTGGAAACCTTAGCTATACGCGCCGCGTACACAATTACACGTGATGGGCGGATCATTAATAACCAGCTGTAGTTATAAGATGCATAAAATCCATACCAATTCATTCTCATTGGGTGGAGCTCTCTTTCGTCTCTTCCTCTGTGGACTGGGGCTGCCTGGAGCTGGCTCAGCCTGCCTCCTGCACCTCCTGGGTAACCGCTGGTGTTGCTGGTAGTTGAGAGAGAATGAGTGAGCATTGCGCCAGCGTCCTGCCTCACATATTGATGGCCCATTTCCTTGTCTGTGGCCATTGATGGAAGGGTTGGGTGGTCGTGGACGGCGTTCCCGAAGGTCGTATCTATGGTGATGTTGTTTTACTGGGGGGAGGGTGATGGCTAGAGGGTGGTTTGTAGGAAGAGAGAGGTAATCACGTTCATGTGGCAGTAGAGGTACTAGTTTGGGCCTCTTGGAGCGAAGGCCGGGGTAGCCATCCAGGCCATCAGTGTTATACGCTGGATTACGTCGTTTGGCCATAGTCCCAAGTCAGTCTGGGAAGAGACGATAGGCAACAGGTGAGTTGATGGAGTGAGAGCTGTAGAGGAAGTATGAGCAGTGTGAGGCACACAGTCCTATTCCAGTACCATGTAAGACACCTCTCCTACATACCACCATGGAGGAAGTCTATCAAACTATGTGCCCTCACCCTCCTATTACTAGTGAGGAGGGAGAGCACCACAGAGTGCTCAAATGCAAGTACATGGCTACACAGAAAAGTAGCAGTAACAGGACTAGGCTCATGAACATCACTGATACTGTGTGGAGGTGTGGTTATCAAGTCTCCACACCAGCCAAAGAATGCATTCTCCCACTGTTCCATGCATATTAGTCACTACTGTGACACATACAGCGTATTTTCTTCTTTCCTTTACCCTCTTTGTGTATACACACTACACACAACACAAGCGGCGGGCGCCCCCTCCCCCTAACGAAAACTGACACGCCTCAAAACGCTCACCTCGTACAAAGGCTTTTTTCTATTCCAACAAGAGCATTAAAGCTTTTATAGTATTGTTCTAGATGATTCTATCCCCTCCAAACCTTCAGGTTCTCCTGGACTTGTTACTGTGTACGGAGAGACGACACTGGCACGACTTCGCGTATGTTAGGACGTCTAAACCGCCATTTTGTGTTCGAAATTCCGTCACGTGATCTCATTGTCATCTAAATAGAGTAAAATACTGCCCAGGCTGGGCCCAGGTGATCGAGCCTCTATACGACAGTTTAAACATGGCGGCGATTCGTGGTTTTACGCTGGATAAACTCACCAGTGTGCGTATGGTCTTCTCTGTTTTTGATTGTAGGGCTACCTCCACGAGGTGTGCAGGCAGGCTGTGTGTGTACATTGCACGTCATAAGGCTGTATCTGGTGTTGCTCAGGGAATTTATGCGTCGAGTGACAGCTGCCAGAGTGAGGGAGACGAACTCGAAATGCGAAGTTATACATGAGGTCAAAGGTGACCTGACTCCACCCACAGTACACGTGAAATTCAGTAAGACTTCCCCCCGAGTATGTACAGTACTGGTGTTAGCCACTGTGGTTGTCCCTTCAGCTGATGGCAGTGAGCTAGTGATGGAAGGTAACACTAATACTGCCCTGGACATGATAGCTGCAGTCAACAGTAGGACCAGAACACTCTAGTTACGTGTATTGGTAGGTGTACATGTGGTGACAGGTTTATATTCACTTAACAATGTTCATTTAACAATGTTGCTGTGTGTAGGTATTGTGTGATGTGGTAGTTCAGCTCTACAGTCCTAGTCGCTGTACATGTGGGGCTGGTGCAGTGCATGTGGTCATGTAGTGGGGAGTTTTCCATGTTTTCTCTGTAAGGACTGGATAGTGGCCAATGGAAACTGCTGAGCATGTGCCTCCGTGTACTTCAGGACATACTCGTCAGCATCTGTTAGTGTGAATCTGTGTTTCAGGACCTGCAGAAGAGGGAACACGTCAGCTTGTGACTGCAGTGATGATGACACTGCACCTCAATAGTGGTTCCAATGGCAAAGTCTTGTGGCTGATAAAAGGTTGGCTGGTCAGGAGGACTGCTTGGTTTGGCCACTCTCATTCTCTCCAGAAATTTGCCTCCGAGGATACCAGCATTCCTAGACCAATATTTGATACCATTACATGCAGGATCCTCAGGCTATGAGTGGCCTGGGGTATGGGAATGGGACTGACCGCTGTGGGGGTTCAAAGATGGTCATGGTATCATCAGAGAGGTAGTAGGAAATGATGAACTTTCGATGCTCATCTTCAGCTCGTGAAGAGTCCTAGTGATGCATGTCATGATGGAGAAAGTCATCTACTAGCCATGCAATAACTCACCATCACTGCTGAAAACCTGAGCACTTTGCCATCATTCTCTAACATCTTAATAAAATCTTTCTTTGGTGGTTGAGGTATAAGTGAGAGGCATGACTGCTTACTATCTTCAAGACTGCCAAATCCATTGTATGGAGGAATTTCCTTCAGAGGAGAGAAGTAATCATTTGGAGAGGAGGTCAGAGGGGAGTGGCTAACCTGTTTGATGGAAGGAGGGGCCAGTTGCTTCACTTGGATGGGTGTGAAGTCTACAATATTGAAATTGACCCTATAAAACTCCTTTGTAAACTCATCACAGTCATAGCTGTGTGTGTGTATATGAAAAGGACATGAAATGAGGAGCTGTGTGATAAGCAACCACATGGCATCCCTCCCACTTTCTCTGCTAGTATGTCACTAACAGTAAGAACTTTCTCCCCATGATATTAATAGTCTTCCCAATGCCTAGATCCTTTGGAGAAAGCCACTCCTTTACTTCATGCTCTGATACCTCCATCACTCCAGCAGGGAAGCTAGCTGCATTAGACAAGGGAAGACCAGTAAGCTGTAGTACATGCCTCGTCCATCCCTTACATGGGAGATCATTACGGTCCTTGGGCAACCTCTGTCTGCAGAGCAAGACGGGGTAGGGATCTCTGCCATCATTGGGCTCGTGTACCTCCCTAATTTCCACTGTGTCATCTACCAGGTAATAGTGCAGGATCTGCAGTGGGAGCAGCAGACATAGGTCATTATATTTTACATGAAGGTGTGTGACCTTACGTAAGGTTTCATATCCCCAAACATGCTGTCCCTGTCGTCCCAAACACAAAAGAAACGTAGCACATGTCTGTCCATCTCCAGGAACTGTCTCAGTTTGTCATATGTGGAGGGAGTCATGTAGGAGTAGGTGGGGAGATGGCGTGACTGGGTGTAGGGGTCCACAGGCTTCGTCTCAGGAGGAGACAGTTCAATTCCCTCACTTACCATGAAGTCCTGTGGCCATGAGATACACCATAGTACAGCTAGTGGTAGTGTGCAACTTACAGCAGTGAACTGGTCGCAGTTGAAGATATGGAAGACTTTGCCATAGAACACTACATCAATACCAAGATTGAGGTCCTTCCAGTGCCACAACTGCCCCACCTCATTGCGAGGAATACGCTGCCTCTTGATCAGCTTTCCCTGTGGAATACCACTGTGTGTGTGCGTGAAGGGAAGTAATATGGGCTATGGTATATGACGACAGTTTATCCTGCTCATGAAGTCATCACTGCCATGGGCCAGAGCCACAGTATACAGGCAAACTTGTACTATACCTGTTCTCTACAAGTGGTTCCACAACTGATATAGAGTCATCTTCAAGGTAGTAGAAGATCCTGACTTCTCTGATACGAAAGTGCTCATTTGGACTTTCATGAACAGTCTGCTTAAAGTAGGCATCAAATCTCAGTACCTAATAACACACAACACACACTGTCTTTGGTGTGATGGTATATAACAAGTGTGAGTCTTACCTTTTTGTCAAACGCCACGTGTCCTGGTACAAACTCAACTGGAGCAGGTTTAGAACTGTTACCATATGTCAGTGTGGGATGAGTATTGGCTAATTCATCCAAAGCATCTTCTGTTAACTGATTGACGAGCAGAGGCTCTCCTCCAACGGCATGGCGAGGTCGAGAGGGTAGTGCATACCCGTTTTTGTAGCCTAGAGACTGGCTTACATGGTATCTTGTCTTCTGAAAGAAAGAAATTACTATTAGAAATAGACTGAGGTAACTACGATTCACAGCACTTACAGTCGGATCCTTGAACGTGTTTCCCGGAAGAAACGGCAGAGACATAGTAAAAGCGTCGCACGCTCAAAAGTTTACCACCCCGTTTGTAACCATGACAACGACTTGTTAGCACGTGATCTTAGATTTGTGAACTTTGACCTTAAATTCAAGCAACAACGTGGCCGGGAATCATGGCTGCTTCTAAGGTACCAATCTACCTATTGTACTCTATGGTCTGGCGTCACTTAGTCTTACTAATTCCTTTGTACAAGCTGTGTGTACCAGTCAGTGCATTAGGTACGTGTGTCTTGTGTGCAGGATTATGTCGTGCTGTGCCTGGACACTGGCCCATCCATGGATACCGCCCCACTGGACGAGGGGGAGACCAGGCTGGAGACTGCAGTCAAGATATCATCTCGCATTGTACAGCAGAAAGTAAGTCCTCTTAGCCTCGCCCACAACTGGACCAAGTGGAACAATCTGCTGTAGATGTTTGCTGGAAGTAAAGACTATGTTGGTCTAGTCCTATTTGGTACAACAGGTCAGTTGTCAGATGTGCAGCAGATGTGCAGCAGGAGATGTGCTAGGTGGAGAGATATTTTAATTTTATTATTAGAGACAAAGAATGACCTTGCAGAGGCTGGGGGTGGCTACCAGAATATTACAGTTGGCTGGCCACCTGCCCCTCCATCACTGGAGTTCCTCAAGTACATAACTAATGACATCCAACCTGGAGACACGCCAGGAGACTGTATCCACACCTGATAATGGTATTCATAGGATGTAAGAGACAGTTGTGGTTTTCATTGATGGCAGTACAGTCCTGGATGCTGTGGTGGTTGCCATGGATATGTTAGTACGGGCAGTTGCCAGTGCTAAGAGGGTGGGGCAAAAGAAGATATACCTCATTACCGATGTGGGGTCAGAGTACACTGATGATGGTCTGGACCGTATTGCCGCTGGTCTGAGGGAGAAAGAGATTGAGCTCATCGTTGTGTGAGTAGCTACACTGATTATGATATTATGTTATTGACTGAGTGCTTCACACATCAGAGGACCTGACCTAGACACTGAGGGAGGGGGAGGGGGAGGGGGAGGGGGAGGAGGAGGAGGGGGAGGGGGAGGGGGAGGAGGAGGAGGAGGGGGAGGGGGAGAAGGGGGTAGCAGTAGGATGATAAAGAAGACAGCTCAGCAGAGAGGTGGTGAAGCTGTTCTGAGTCGACTGGTGGCAGAAGTTGATGGAGCTAATTTCTCTTTCAGGTGAGTACTTGGATCTACTATGCTTCTTAACCCCTTTCACACTGACTAATAGGGAAGCCATGCAGGTGGCATACTTCATCCGCAAGACAGGAAAGCGGCAGACCACCAGGTTTTCTGGCCATATTGAGATAGGCTCTCACTTGAAGGTGGCCTGTAAGATATTCACCAAGGTTAGCCCTCACTGTGTGGCATTGTGTGGTGTGTGGGACAGGCTGATGTGTACATGTAGGTAATGCACGAACGGCCTGCCTCGTGGAAGAAGGTGAGTGCCGTGAGTCAGGCACAGCTAGCTGTTCTCCAGCAGAGAACTTATCATTTGAATGATGAAGATGAGACAGAAGTTCAGCCTGAGAATATTGCCAAAGGTACCTGCAACCCTGTAGCCCCTCCTCCAACTACCTCATGCTCCACCCTCTTCTAGGCTATCGCTATGGCAGGAGTCTCATACCCATCACTGAGGATGATGAGGCTCAGATGAAAGTGGCCAGTGACAGGTGCCTGTCTGTCCTTGGCTTCTCTCCCCAGTCCTGTGTGTGCCTCCACCAGACCATGGGGTCATCTGTACAGATTGTCGTGCCAATGCCACATGATGAGGTAAGGTATAATGAGCTATTTCTCTACTACTCTCTCTACTACTCTCTCTCTCCCTCCCTCCCTCCCTCCCTCCCTCCCTCCCTCCCTCCCTCCCTCCCTCCCTCCCTCCCTCCCTCTCTCCCTCCCTCCCTCCCTCATTCCCTCATTCCCTCCCTCCCTTTCTCTCTCTCTCTCTCAGTGTGCAGGCAGAGCCATGTCTGGTCTTATCCGTGCTCTCTATGAGACTGGGACTGTGGGTGTGGCCAGGTATGTTTGGAGACAGAATGCAGCTCCTCGTCTTGTGGCCCTACTTCCTCAGATCAAGGCATCCCATGAAGTACGTGGGATGCAATAGACTGGTTACTGTACAGTGATGTGTGCCTCTATAATAGTGCTTGTTGATGCTCCATCTACCATACATGGAGGATGTGCGGCAGTACTCCTTTCCCTCTCTTGTGGGACCAGGCAGGAGTTCAGAGCCATCAGGTACACACCACACTCTACCTTCATTGCCGTCCTACCCCTACCTCCTCAGAGGAGCAGCTGTCAGCAGTAGACTCTCTCATTACTTCCATGGACCTCATGACAGCTGACAGGTGAGTCAGGCCATGTACCCTGAGGGCATCCTGTCACTGCACAACTTCACAGGGATGAGAATGGAGATCCTTGTGAAGCCCTACAACCAAAGCTGACGATGAATCCGCTGACTCAGCGTGTCTTCCAGTGTATTTCAGATCGTGCCCTTAACTCCAGTACTGAGTTACCTGACATCGAACCTCAGCTGGCAGCCACTTTGGAACCAAACCCAGATCTGATGGCTCAATGCACTCCTGCACTCACTAGTGTGCAGGTATGGCTAATGTGTATGTTGACATTTTGTAGAAAGCCTCGTTGTCTGCAGGAGCTGTTTTCCCTGACACGACTTGAGAAGAAGAAAGACTCCGAGGCAGCTGCTATCTGGAAGGAGAGGTGCTCTTATCTCTCTCTTCACTCCCCCCCTCCCTCCCCCCTCCCTCCCTCCCCCCCTCCCTCCCTCCTCTCTCCTTCCCTACTTATTCTACTTCTCCCTGTAGCTCCGATCTGTGCCTAGATTCTGAAGCTCCACCTACTAAAAAGCAACGAGTCGAGGAAGATACTGATTTTAGCATGGCTTCTCTTGCCAGAGGAAAGGTTACAGAGGTCAGTGATTGTTTTGTGATGATTTCTGAGGTGTCGTGTGACTGGTCATGTGACTGTAGGTCGGCACTCTAGATCCAGTTGCTGATTTCTGTCGTTTAATTGGTCGAAAAGACACTAATTTTGAAGAAGGTACATAATATTATAGTGTCTTGTTGTCATAGTTACATGTGCTATGCTTGTCTTATTTCAGACTGTGGACAGCTGCAGCAAGTGTTGCTGGACCTAGTGAGGGGGTCACTTGGTGACGCTCAGTACAGGAAGTCTCTGGAATGTCTCCGTACGCTAAGGAGAGAGTGTGTGCAGGTCAGCTCCAGCTAGTGCTACTGCAGTGTAGTGACATTTACTAGCTAGTGCTACTGCAGTGTAGTGACATTCACTAGCTAGTGCTACTGCAGTGTAGTGACATTTACTAGCTAGTGCTACTGCAGTGTAGTGACATTTACTAGCTAGTGCTACTGCAGTGTAGTGACATTTACTAGCTAGTGCTACTGCAGTGTAGTGACATTTACTAGCTAGTGCTACTGCAGTGTAGTGACATTTACTAGCTAGTGCTACTGCAGTGTAGTGACATTTACTAGCTAGTGCTACTGCAGTGTAGTGACATTTACTAGCTAGTGCTACTGCAGTGTAGTGACATTTACCAGCTAGTGCTACTGCAGTGTAGTGACATTTACTAGCTAGTGCTACTGCAGTGTAGTGACATTTACCAGCTAGTGCTACTGCAGTGTAGTGACACTCACTAGCTAGTGCTACTGCAGTGTAGTGACATTTACCAGCTAGTGCTACTGCAGTGTAGTGACATTCACTAGCTAGTGCTACTGCAGTGTAGTGACATTCACTAGCTAGTGCTACTGCAGTGTAGTGACATTTACCAGCTAGTGCTACTGCAGTGTAGTGACATTCACTAGCTAGTGCTACTGCAGTGTAGTGACATTTACCAGCTAGTGCTACTGCAGTGTAGTGACATTTACCAGCTAGTGCTACTGCAGTGTAGTGACATTTACTAGCTAGTGCTACTGCAGTGTAGTGACATTTACTAGCTAGTGCTACTGCAGTGTAGTGACATTTACTAGCTAGTGCTACTGCAGTGTAGTGACATTTACCAGCTAGTGCTACTGCAGTGTAGTGACATTTACCAGCTAGTGCTACTGCAGTGTAGTGACATTTACCAGCTAGTGCTACTGCAGTGTAGTGACATTTACCAGCTAGTGCTACTGCAGTGTAGTGACATTTACTAGCTAGTGCTACTGCAGTGTAGTGACATTCACTAGCTAGTGCTACTGCAGTGTAGTGACATTTACTAGCTAGTGCTACTGCAGTGTAGTGACATTTACCAGCTAGTGCTACTGCAGTGTAGTGACATTCACTAGCTAGTGCTACTGCAGTGTAGTGACATTTACCAGCTAGTGCTACTGCAGTGTAGTGACATTTACTAGCTAGTGCTACTGCAGTGTAGTGACATTTACTAGCTAGTGCTACTGCAGTGTAGTGACATTTACTAGCTAGTGCTACTGCAGTGTAGTGACATTTACTAGCTAGTGCTACTGCAGTGTAGTGACATTTACTAGCTAGTGCTACTGCAGTATAGTGACATTTACTAGCTAGTGCTACTGCAGTGTAGTGACATTCACTAGCTAGTGCTACTGCAGTGTAGTGACATTCACTAGCTAGTGCTACTGCAGTACTACTATTCCTAATAGCTGAGGCTGTATTCCTTGTAGAGATCTAAAGTGGAGATGTTTAATGACTTTCTCCGCAAGGTCAAAGGTGACCTAATTGGCACTCGGTACTCTTCTTTTTGGGACTACATTGTCAATGGTGAGTTGTAGTTGTCATCGCAACACCGAGCACTGAATTCAGGTTTGGACGATGTAATGATAGACTGTCTTCTGCAGAGGGTGTTACCTTGGTAACCAACAGTGAGTGTACAGCCAGCTCTGTCACTGACAGTGATGCTAGGAACGTGAGTCGATGAAGATCACTGCAGCATACATGACTGACTCCCTCTCTTTCTCTCACCTCCCCCTGCTCTGCCCTATAGTTTCTCTTCACTTCTGAAGACCAACTACCTCCTGATGATATTAGTGCAGATGCAGATGATGCTGATGATCTAGTGAGTGTATGGGGGGCTCCTTATAGAATGGGTGGCTTGTGTGAGGATGGATGTTGGAGGTGTAAGTTTAGCCACTGAGCCAACAGTTTATATGGAGGGGGCAGGGTTCATGTATGTACAGGTGCATGTGTGTGGATGTGGTTTCAGTTCATTGAGGCAATAGCAGGTACATGAATATACATACATCCTTTGTGTGAGGATGTGTGTGGACTCTGTTGGGCTGTACCCTATACATACAATGTAGACAGAGGTCGGTAGGTCAGACACCTGGAGCTGTTGTTACTAAGTACTAGTGGAATACTATGCATTGTGGGTGAGCAAAAGAGGCGAGGCTGGTTATGTTTGCACATAGCACATGGGCAGCCCGGAGGTTCCATATGAAGTACAGCAATTTATACACAGCGACAGGTAAATCATTGCCTGTCACAAACATGTATAGGATAATCGGCCGTTCAGACGACTAGGTTCAAGGTGTTTTACATGTGGCTACAATGTGTACATCTAGCCTCATCCCCAGGTTCCCTCCATGCCTCCATGCACTGGAAACGAAAGTGGGGGGTACATAAAATCACCTGTACCCCCCCCCCCCCCCCCCCCCCAGGGGGGAGTGGAGAGTGTGGGAGGCTTGAAGTGTGTCCATACATATCTACATAGTGTAATTAGAAGCCAATACACCAAAAGTTGAAAGTTATGTTGAGATTTCCTTGTACACATAAGCAGTGGCCCACATCCCAGAGTGTCTGCCCATGGGTTATGTCCATAAGGAAATCTCAAATATAACATTTAGTTTGTGGTGTACTGGCTTCTAACTGGGTCCAAGGGCACATGTGGCTGGAATTTAATACTTGGTACTGAAGCCTTGGCATGTTATAGAACAATGACCAATTGTAGGATGTGGTCACACAACAGCTTTTCATAAAGCATGCTTTGTTGGTTAAAAAAGTATGGCAAAGAGAAGTGTCCACTTAAACATGTAGCATTTCAGAAAAGGTATTCTCAGTTGTCTATTAACAGGTTGCCCCTAGCTCCCTCTCTCCCTCCCTCCTCTCTCACAGCTTGCTATGATGTGAGCTGCTACATACAATGATGGTCAAAGACTAACAGTATATCATAGATGATCATTATCCAGCCCAATACCATGCACACACACTTTGCAGTATTGTATGTGTTCTTAATATATAAACACAATTTGAGTGTAATTGTCGCCTATAATCGCTAGCTGGCGTCATGAAAATTATTTTACTCCCACGTCAGTTAATGACCTTGCGTACATGTATATATAGGCCTTGCACTGCGCAGGGCTAGGGCTAGCTGTCTAACTTTTTGTAATAGGAGAGCTAAAGCCGATCTCAAAGATGGGAAACGAACCATCTCGTCCCCCGCCGCCTGAAGAGGAGACGCCTCCACCTGGGGACCCCTCGAGGCCCTCGGACGTGCGTGTCGAAGTAGACGTAGACATGGTCGAGGACATCTGCAACACAAACGGGTTTGATTCTGACGACTATCTAGTCGTTCGCAGAGACGTCCAGTTCTCTGTGACTGTGCACGCCAGAGAGAAGGTGCACATCCAGTCCGTGCTGCTGATCGACGCCTACTCGGAGAGGAACACGGTGACACTGCGCCACGTGGAGGGGGGCTCCACCCGGTCGGGCACTGAGGTGCAGATAGTGATTCCTGCAGACGCACCTGTAGGTGAGTACGTACTGCAAGTGACTGGTCGCATTGTAAATGGAGGCGAGTTCCAGACAACTCTTCGCAGACGTGTGGTTGTGCTCTTCAATGCCTGGTCACGAAATGACGGAGTGTATATGGAGGACGCCAGCGGCAGTCGAGAGGAGTATGTACGCAACACCAAAGGCCGTGTCTACGCAGGTAGCGTGTACGGTATGCCGTGGAACCTGGCGCTCTACAGGGAGAACACGCTAAAAGCTGTGCTGTTATTGCTGCGCAAAGCACCGCAGCTTAGCTTCGAACAGCGTAGGAGCCCAGTGTTTGTGTCGAGAGAGATGTCTGCTCTGGTCAACGTGCAGGACGATGCAGGAGTGTTGATAGGGAACTGGTCTGGTAATTATGAGGATGGTACTTCGCCGTCAGCGTGGCGCGGTAGTGCCAAAATTCTCAAGCAGTACTTAAAGAGTGGTGGCCAGCCTGTACGGTACGGGCAGTGCTGGGTCTTCTCTGGAGTGCTGCTGACCGTTTTGCGCGTGCTGGGCATCCCTTCCCGCTCTGTCACTAATTTCAACTCCGCCCACGATACGAACCGGAACCGCACCATTGACGAGTATTACAATGAAGATGGTGAAAAAATCTCGTACCTTAGCAGCGGATCCGACTCGATTTGGTAAGCCTCGATTTGGTAAGCAGCTAGTTTGTACACTATATACAAATGCACAGTCTAGCCTTTGTCTCAGACCATTCCAAAGTCAGTCAAATACTGATGTTGAACTGTAGGAACTTCCATGTCTGGAATGAGGCCTGGATGACTCGACCTGACTTGCCCGCTGGGTTTGGAGGCTGGCAGGCTGTGGATGCCACTCCCCAGGAAGAGTCCCCTCAGGGAGGAGGCTATCGCACTGGCCCAGCTCCCATCAAGGCTGTCAAGGAGGGCAACTCAGTGGTGTATGATACTAACTTTGTGATTGCTGAGGTAAGTTTGTGGATGCAGTGAACTTTGGGTGTATTGCATTTAATGTTTGTCTGTCTTTGCAGGTGAATGCAGATATCAAGAAGTTCAGTGTTGGAGCTGATGGAGTGCCACAACTAGTCAGTGTGGACACACAGTCTGTGGGACGAGATATTAGCACTAAGGCTGTTGGCTCTAATAGACGAGTGGACCTGACAAATGCTGTGAGTGTCTCACTACACACTAGCTCTCCTGTGGTGATGTGGTCTGTGTGTGCAGTACAAGCACCGTGAAGGCAGTGACTTGGAGCGCCGTGCTCTCTACCATGGCTATGAGGAGCTGCTGAAGGAGGTACATGACATGACCTTTGACATCCCGGAGGCCACCTACTCCTTTGGTCAGGATGTCAAACTGCAGGTAGGGATACACTGTACTGTGGGTTGGTGTACCAGCACTAGCTGGAGTACATGTATGTGGTGATGTGCAGGTCAACATGTTCAACAAAGCCAAGCAGCATACAGTGAAGGGATCAATTGTCTGTGAGGCTGTTGACTACACAGGCAAGGTATGTATCATCCTGTACCCATCACTGGATACCCTCCCATCTGTCAACTGTGGTGTGCTAGGTGTTGAGAGAGGTTCAGAAGTTAAAAGTGGACAAGAAAGTAAACAAGGGCAAGACTGAGACTGTTTCCATGACAGTAAAGGGCAGCATTTTCAGCGAGTACCCTGGCAATAAGGTTGGTGAGTGTTGAGTTGCGTATTCTCTGAAGTGATACTGCTACACTCTGGCAGGTGTACTTGAGGTTTACAGTGTACCTTGCAGTGCATGAGGCAGGACAAGTGTTCTCGAAAGAAGTGTCCATTGCACCAGAACCTCCCACATTGGAGGTCATTGCCCCTGCCAAACTGACAATGGGGACCACATCCAAGGCAACTGTAAAGTTCAAGAACCCCCTACCAGTGAAGATGGAGAAGGTAGTACTGACTGTGGAGGGAGATGGGCTCTTGAGAGGTGAGAACACCCTCCCCACCAGATCTACCTACAGCCTATTCAGAAGTGCCCTCTTTCCTTGCAGAGGACATTGAGAATGTGGTGGGCACCATCGAGGCTGGTGCAGAGTTCTCCTTCACGTTTGACCTCCACGGCCTGTTGCCAGGGCAACAGCAGCTGGTTGCTGGGCTGGATTCTGACAAGGTGGAGATGGTGTCTGGAGAAGCGGATGTGTTGGTAGTGGAGGGTGTGGAGGAGACGGACTCTCCATGGCAGCCAGAGGTGGAGGTCCTCTCAGTTGACCTTAATCTGTCTACTAACCGCAGGGTGAGCTCCACTGACACACACACACACCAGCCTCTGTGTCCATGAACTACTGCCTCCTACTGTATGGTGTATGCCTTGCTACTGCCTCCTCCTGTGTAGGTCCACCACACTAACAGGTACAGTAAGCAGGACCTTGTGCTGAGGAGGGGACAACTATTCTCCATCTCACTACAACTGGCCAAACCCATCTCTGGCGGCAAACTTGTTACCCGGGCAACATTTGCTCTTCTGGGGGATAATTACCGACGTCCCTACTCGTTTGAGGTGGTCACTGTATCCAAGGCAACTGGAACAACACTAAATATCGAGATGAAGACACCAGCTGATGTACCAGTTGGCAGGTAGAACTTCACTCTGTGTGTACTGTGGAACTGCTGCAGACTGTACATTGTCATGTGTGTAGATACAAAGTCCTCTTGACTGTGGACAATGGTGGCAAGGTGACTGTAGTTGATCAGGACTTGAGGGTGATTCTCCTCTTTAATCCATGGAACAGTGGTAAGTGGTAGAGGACATCACACAACCACATGGGAGGCACATGTCATACCACCACATGGGAGGCACATGTCATGTAGCCCCTCCCCTCTGCAGAGGACACCTGTTACTACTCTACCACTAGTGACCTGGCAGAGTATGTTCTCAGTAACAAGGGCCGTATCTGGGTCGGTAATTCTGATAGTAACTATGGGAGGCCGTGGCAGTTTGCACAGTTCACACCTCAAGCACTAGATGTGGCCTTGTACCTGCTCAGGGTCCTGCCCAAGAGGGACCGTGCTAACCCTATCAAGGTTAAATTTGCACAGCTCTTCTTCCATGCACAGCTAATCACCTCTCTTCCATGAACAGGTATCTCGGCATCTGTCGGCTATGGTCAACTCACAGGATGACAATGGTATTCTGGTGGGCAACTGGTCAGGGGATTATTCCGGGGGAGCGAGTCCTCTCAAATGGACTGGGTCAGCCGAGATACTGGCTCAGTTTGCCCGCACTAGGAAGCCAGTGAAGTATGGTCAGTGCTGGGTCTTCTCTGGTGTACTCTCTACATGTAAGTTATCCGTGAAATGTGTAATGTACAGTAGTCATAGCCCCGCCCTCTCTCTCTATCCAGTGCTGCGGTGTGTTGGTCTTCCAGCTCGGTCTGTCACCAACTTTAACTCCGCCCATGACACTCACTTCAACAGGGCCATTGACAAGTATTTTGATGAAGATGGAGAGGAACTGAGTTCCGGAGACTCCATATGGTCTGTGCTACTGTTATATTGGGCATCATGTTACACACATAGTCCACCTCACTGTAGGAACTTCCATGTCTGGAATGAGGCCTGGATGGCTCGACCTGACTTGCCTGCTGGGTTTGGAGGCTGGCAGGCTGTGGATGCCACTCCCCAGGAAGAGTCCCCTCAGGGAGGAGGCTATCGCCTCGGGCCTTGCCCTGTGCAGGCTGTCAAACTGGGCCAAAGAATGAACTACGATGTTGAGTTTGTGATCAGTGAGGTAGGCCCCCACCTGGCCTCTAGCTGAAGGTTGTAGTCTAACTTGTGACATGTCTCTTTGCAGGTGAATGCTGACATTCGTTACTATACTCTGCGGCGTGGTGGTGATCCCTTCTTGACCAGAGTCAACCGTCGTCATGTTGGCCAGTATATCAGTACCAAGGCCGTTGGTAACAATGCTGTCAATGACATCACAAATGAATACAAGTTTCGTGAAGGTTCCATGGCGGAGAGAGCAGCCCTGCTAGGTGAGTACTGGGCCAGTTCACAACTTGTGTGTGATGAGACCTCCATTACAGCTGATGCTGAGGACAAGAGGGAATTGGATGTGTCCATTTCTTCCAATAAGAATGTTTTGATTGGTCAGCCCTTCACTGTTGTTGTCACGGTTACCAATAAGACTGGGGAAGTCCATGACTACCGTATGAACCTGCGAGGTCGGACCATGTTGTACACCGGCATCACTGGCCAAGTTGTGAAGAAATTGCGTGAGAACATCAGATTAGAGGCTGGCCAGTGTAAGCAGCAGTGGGTGTGCTGTATGTACAATGTATGTTCATTTGCCTCTCTTGCTGCAGCAACAACTGTAGAGATGAGAGTTCGTCCTTTTGACTACCTCAAGCTCCTGGAGGGAGGCAACTTCATGCAGTTTGTTGCCATGGTGATTGCTGACAATGACGCTTCTGCAGTAGACACCTACAGCCTCCGACTGAAGGTATAGCCACACTTGTCTCCTGGGCCACAGTTCACAGTCTCTCTCCTTCAGACTCCAGATATTGACATTAGCCTGCCTGCTGATGGCCTAAAGCTCTACCATCCTGCCACTTTGGAGGTATCTTTCCGCAACCCTCTGGACAAGGTACTGTACAATGGAGAGTTCCAGCTGCTTGGTGAGGGACATGTACAGGATGCAACTGTGGATATTCCGTGAGTTATTACCTCTTCCTGTACTAATGCCCCATGCAGTGTGACAAGATGCATATTTTTAATTTGCAGACCTGTTCCCCCACAAGGGATAGCAAAGGCTAGCATTACAACTATCCCAGTTGTGGCTGGTGCTGTGGAGCTGGTGGTTCGGTTCTCCTCCAATCGTCTTTCAGATATAATGGGAGATGTGGACACCAAAGTTACGAAATAGGTTCCCTCTATAGAGCCCAGAAGGACTCACTTAGCCCAGAACAACTATAGACTTCATAGCATAATGTAGTAGGTAGCTAGCTATAGGAGCTGGTACATAGATACTGTGGTAGTCTTATGTCATGTTAGATTGGTAGTCATTGCATGTAGATTCAATACCATTTCTACATTCATGTACTGACCAAATATACTCATTCCAAATCATTCGTGTACCCATGTGCATGCTTGCCCCCCAATACAATATGGTTTAATTAAGAATTGCATGTTTGCTGTACACAACACGTACAATAATAAGAAAGGATGGTCCCTATTTGCCTTTCTTTGATTTCAACTTCTTTTGGTAGAACTCAAGTTCTCTGCCTTCCAAAATGTAGCCATCACACCTGCCACTTTGCCCAGGACGAGATGATACACAGGCTGAGGAGAGGTCACCTTCCATTGCAACATGTACACACACAACTGTGGGGAGTGCTCACCTAGTAACCTTCCTGTCAAGAACTGCTCCTCAACGTGAGGGTCTACTTTGGCTTGAGATTTTCGACTGGAGATTTTCCTCTGCACATGATTAGAACGCTTTTTGTTCACCATATCCTCTTCATCCTGGTTTGAAGATTAGCAGACATAACAGCAACGCACTGGCATCACGTGTAGAATCAATCTGATGTGTGAGACTAACCTCTCGTCTCTGCTGGTTCTTCTTGCGTCCAATGGGCAAGGCATAGAACTGCTCATACCTGGGCAGTGTGATACCTGTCATACATGTAACTACCTGTAGCAGCTGGCTCACCATTGCCTGTACGGCGTGGCATCAATCTGGACAATGCAATTCTTGACTAGGGTCTTTGTTCTCACCAGCTCATTGTTGCTGGCATTGTACACCACATCCAACAGCCTCGTCTTGCGGGTCACAGCTGCCATAGAGAGAGGTACCCACACACACCCCACACTCCACTGTTAACTTACCCTCCGAGCCCCAGGAAAAGTTACCAGCATCCAGTCTGAGAGCCCGATATTTGATATTACCGCCTCTGGTCCGGACCTTATGGATCCTCTTGGCTGCAAGCTATGGTACACATTCAACAGGTCTTGCAGTAACAAGGGTCGTTAGCAGTCACAGCACATGCCCCCCTCCTACACATACTCAGTACATACCTTAGTGTTAGCTGGAGGTCTACCCATTTCAAACTTCCTTTTCTTTCTGAGCGCCTTCTTTTTTCCCCCAGTAGCCCGTCTCTTGTGCCAACTATCACGTGAGATACCTACACACAAACAGCAGCAGGTACCCACACATACCAGCCAAACGTCAATATGCTCTCCTCTACCTCCTCTCTACTGATATACATGCCGCCCTGAGAGCTAATAAGTAAGATGGAAACAGATCAAATGCTCACCCATGCTTATGCACACCCTAGTCCTGCACGTTGTTCTGTCAAGAATGCGCATGCGCGGATACTTTCATAATAATTTAGAGAAGGAGACAGGAAGCTGTTTTAGCCATCTGAGCATCTAATATCTTGTAGGGGCTGTTAGGCTGCACATGTTTGCTGAGGAAGTCGGATATATCTCTCTTCAGCTCAGTGTGTACTCCTCCCACCGTGGCAGCTCGCTGCCAAGCATGAGGTACTGCTTTAGAAGTGAAATATGTGATTGCGAACAGCTTGCGCATCTCCTTCTGGTCGCCACAAGCTGCAATAATACCACTTGTAAAGTCATCAGCGAATTTGTGTCCATACGCTGTCAGACAAATAGTGTGAAAATGGCAGTCGTGGTAATGACGCGAAGCTAACTTCGCTAGTGATCTTCCGGACAGAATGGCACGCCCACTCTCTCCCTCTGCGCCCTCTTTTCCTACTAGTACTCCCTCTGGACACACATATCCGTTGATAACCAGGACCTTGTAGCAGGCCTCGTTGTACTCTTCCAGCGCAGCGCACAGCTGCTCCTCGAGCTGAGCGGGCTCAGGGTGCGCCTCCACTAGACAGGTATTGTAAGGGTTCCCTTCTCGAGTTGAAATTCCTTCTGGTAGGGTCTGGGCCTTCTCGAACTGCGAGTACAAGGATGTTTGTTGCTGACAGTCGAGAGAGTGAGTGGGGGCGACAAGATAGATGATAGCAGGCCTGCGAGCTGGCAGCTCGGCTCTCTCTTTCTGCAAAAATTCGACAGTTTTCTTTCGGAACGCCATTTCCAGCCTCGCGCAATTGCAAGCTGCAGCTATAGCTGACGCTGCATAAAAAGCAGCTAAATCATCAAAAAGTGGATTGCACTACATGGCGTGTGTGTGTGCGCGCGCAGGCTATACACTGAATGAAGCAGAGCATACAAAATAGAGTTGTGAGATTAAAAGGCCTTAAAGAAGGACTGGTGTGGGGTCTGCTGTTGTGAACCAGACGACTGTAGTGCTGGCAGGAGAGGCATGGGGTAGCCATCTGTGCTGCTAATGATGACTGGCTGCTGGTATGGCCAGCTGAAGCCTGGTGGATTGTGGACCGAGTGCTCTGAGGCTGGGGAACCTGGGCTGGTGGGAGGGGGGAGGCCAGGGGGGAGGCGGTGTGGCGAAGAGTCGCGAGGAGTCCCAGCTCCAGCATTGTCCACCACCTGTGCCATGAGTGGTTGATAAAGGGACACTGAGGGAGGGTGTCGAATGAGAGTGGGGCCCCCTCCTGCTATCACTGAGTTCTTGCTACCATGCTGGCCAGCCCTGGGGGCCCCCCCTGCCAGCTGGGTCCCTGGGGGCTGGTGGTGGTGGTGCTGTAGGGAGTGCTGGCCCTGCTGTGCTGCTGCTGCTTGCTGAAGTAGTAAGGTCTTCATGTGCTGACTGGCCTGGTGGTGTGCGCTGTTGATAAGCGAGTTGTCATTGGGGACGTGTTCGATGCGTGCCATGGCCTGGTCTAGCCCTGGCTGCTCTGGTCGTGGATCCACATGTGCTGACTCAGCATACTGTAGCATTGGCTCTGATGGTCCACTCACCTCCCTTGGAGACTGCTGAGTTGCCATGGCAGCAGGGGGTGTGGCATGAGGCATGATAATGTGGCCCCCTGTACTACTTGGTCGTGGTGGGGGGGCAAACACAAATGTCTGGGGGTCAGTGGGTGTTCCCATAGGTTGGGTAGATGATGGCTTAGACTGAGGTGTTTGTGGTGGCTGTTCAGCAGCAGGGGTAGGGATGCCTTGTCTGATTTGAACACAGTTCTTCATGTGTTCAGGCCAGTGGGCCTGCTGACATGCCTCGTTGCAATAGTTGGCATTCCAGCAGCAGTTGTACTGGGCCTCCTTCATGCAATAGCTACACTGTAGAAGGCAAGGATTGAGTTTACCTACATGTGCATGCAGGAATGGGTAACACTAACCCATTTCTTCTTCTTGGTCTCTGCAATAGCAATTTCTTTCTCTACTTCTGCCTGCCTCCTCACTTCACTGACCACCTGCTCCCTCTCCATATCTGCAGCTGCCCTCACCTGTGGTATATAGAGGGATGGAACATATCACACAATCACTGAATGAAACTCAACTGACCACTTCCAGCTCTTGTTTTAGTTGCCCTAAAAGTTCCCTACGTAACTGATCATGAGCCGTTCGAGACCCAGGTACTGGCCATGCACTGTGCAGCTGGTCACGAATGACCTTAGCGCCTAGTTTTCCCTTGGCTTCAAACTGTGACAACATCTCAATTAGAACTGTCTTAATGGATGACATGAGCTGTAGGGAAACAAGCCACTCATATAATGGCACTATTGCAGTAGATATTTTACCTTCTCCACAAAGTACTGGTAGCCAAGGTCATCACTAGGACCAGCAACCAGCCTAGCACGAAAAGAGCGGTCTACTTTCCTCATTGTTTCGGCTAGCAACCCTGTCCCTTCCACATCATTCCCCTCCCCCTCCTCTAGTCCCTCCCTGGCTCCACCAGCCACAGGAGAAGTGTCAGCACCAGACAGCATGCGTCGTACCTGCACAAGGGCCGTCACAGAGATGAACTAACTTCAACATTAAGTTCTGTATCACATCACCTCTGATGAATCCTGGGACAAAGTGCTGTTGTTATTCAACAGAGAAGTAGGTGGGGGAGCGGATGGTACTACTGCCTGGGACTTAGAAGGTTTCACAGGACGACTCTGCTTAGGAGGCCGACCTCTCTTCCCTTTACCTGATACATGACATGTACATTTATAAGGATACCAGTAACACCCTACACACCCACACCCACACACCTGAATTAGCTTTAGCCTTGTCCTTGCGAGGTGTGTCAACTCTTAGAGGGAGAGAGGGAGGTGCCGAGGGGACAGAGGTAGGCAGTGGTCGTGGTGAAGGGGAGTGTGCAGGCTCTGGAGTGCCTACAGATGGCTTCAGGCTCTGCGCACGAGCAACCTTCTTTGGTGACGGTTCAGTATCTCCCGGCTTCTTAACCTGCTCACAGAATACATTGCTTATTCCCAAGTACAGACCTTTGTAAAAGGCAGAACTAACCTTTCTAATGGGTCTCTTAGGCTCAGGATCAATCTCTGCTATAGCAGTCTTTCCTTGGTTGTCATAGCAACGACTAAAGAGTGGGTGGTTGCCTTCTTCATACTCTGGGTCTCCATCTTCCCCTGACAGAGCAAGTTTCTTTGACAGGCTGCTCACCACCACTGCCAAGCCTCGCTTCTTTGCCCGTTGTCCAGTTGCACAACGACCCCCAGGGGAGAACCCAGTCAGTCCCCCGAGGGGAGTGTTTGGAGAAGGAGCAAGAGGGTTGGCCGGGGTTGTCAAGGTGACGGAAGGTGTTGTCATTTCCACATTGTCAAGTACAGTTTGCAGTGAGTTCTGTGTCCGCCGACCAACACCCATGAAGGTTTTGGTCTCAGCAGGCAAGGTGTGACCAGGTTTAGCGGGTGACCTTTCCTTTCTTCTCCAGGCAGAATCATCAATCTGCAGCTCCCCCTCACTGGCAGGAGATGAGGGGGCAGGGCTGGGGGTGTGGCTATCCACAAGTGTTGCTGCATTGCCATGGCCATCATCTGATTCAGACATGCTAGGGATCACCTCCACCAGCTGTGGAGAGAACGGCAGGTAGTTGGAGATAGGTAGAGCATGTGCTCGCTGGTTGCCAGGGGATCCTCCTCCCTCCTCTGCCCTTTGAGGCTTGTGATCAGAATGAGGCTTTGCCATTCTCCCATCTTTAGCAACTCGGCTAATCTTGTCTACAGGGTCCAGTGCCTGTGTGGGTGTGGCTGGCTTGACTCCACCCATTTCACGATACATGGCCTCAATATTCTCACGATATTTCCGCAATTCATACATAGCAATGTTCCAGTACTGCGTCTTGGAAGATGGAGTAGGAGGAGGGCCAGACAGCTCCTGGATGCAGGACTTTGGCACCAGAGACCTGCATCAGGTTAGCAGCATGTAAGCTGGCATAGGCATGACCCCATGTACACTGCTGACCTGTCGTGTTGCCCAAAGAACCTAACATCACATTTGTCAGTAGTTTCACTGATCAGTTTGGCAGGCCACAGAGGGTAGCCTCTAACTTTGGCCAGAACGACACGGTGTGGGGTACTCTGCAGTGGATATACATGACATCCCCATGGGCAGCCACTGTCTTACATTAACATACACAAGGAAGGCAGAACCACTCTTCAGGCTGCAGCACAGTCAACTTATAGCAACTGGGGCAGAGTTCTATCTCCCTCATCTGCGACCATGTAATATACCATGTGTTACATGTACATACAGTGGACGACAGCATCCACAGCTTACATCTTCCTTGCAGACTTTCACAATTCCCTTGGCAATCTTTGTTAGGGCATGTTTAGCTGCATGAGAAACAGTGATTGTATGCGAGTAAGGTGACTAAATGTTTTGAACATACCTCCATTGTAGATGATGCAGTTGTGAAGGATCCATTCTGTGTCATGGAGGAACTGGCGAGTGGTACTATACTGCTCGCCTTCTACCCTCTGTACACGGTCACATGACATGACTACTATCATAAGAGGGGACAGGAGGGAGCAGAGGACTTACCTCTTTGATCTTGTCCAGGTACATGGGGAAGAAGATGTACTCCCTGTAGTGCTTTATAATGTCTGAAGGTACTGGCTTCTGAAATATCTCCGTCTGGCAAGACAGATGTACACATGTACATGTATGCACACATATCCCCCACAATTTCCAACACATGTGGTGTGAAACTGAAATAACAAGTCGTCTTACCCCAGGAAACATCATCCTCCGTACTGCCAGCAGTAACAGATCCTTAAGGTTTGGAGGTCGTGATCTCTTGGTCCGCCGGTCAATATTCTGTACAGGAAGACCACAGGCTCTACTAGACATGAACTAGGACCAGTAGCCAGTAAAGTGGTTTAGATATAGTGGCATACCCTGCATACTGGACAGAACCATTCTTCTTCTCCCTCTGGTTCCTTTGGCAATCCTGCAAGGGCATAAGCAGTAACACACACACACACACACACACACACACACACACACACACACACACACACACACACACACACACACACACACACACACACACACACACACACACACACACACACACACACACACACACACACACACACACACACACACACACACACACACACACACACACACACACACACACACACACACACACACACACACACACACACACACACACACACACACACACACACACACACACACACACACACACACACACACACACACACACACACACACACACACACACACACACACACACACACACACACACACACATCACCCAGTATCTGTACCTGAGCACTGTACGTGGAAGACTCTGGGACAACGGTCACAACACAGGACATCCCCCCCATCATGACATACCCAGCAGTAGGAGTCATTCTTACTGGCATCCTGTGACATACATCACACAATGTACACAATAGGCTCAATACAGTACATTGGCCAAGATGAGTCCACACTCACCTGCCTCTCAAATACCACGTTTCTCTTGTCTCCTTTCTTTTTCAAGATGATAATGGGCAGCTTGCGAGGAAAATCAGGGCTGAGTGGACATATGAATTTGATTGGCTGGCCAGAATGTAAATGTGTAATTTATACAGTACACATGTTTGGTGTGTACAGATAGCCAAAAAAGGAATGTCGGATTAGTGGCCAGATGTAGAGCACATCGGTTACCAGACATAATGTAGGAGGGAAGGCACAAGAAACCACAGTAGACAACACATGCCACTAAGTTGCTTATGTACATAATTAGTCATACATGTACATTCACACATGTAAACATGCACTGGAATGTGGCCTAGCTTTACCCTTCTGATGTTTCAGACTCTCCCACTCCTTCTGCCCTGTCCTCTTCCTCTCCCTCCTCTCCCTCTTCATCCACCTCCCCCTCTCCTGCACCCTCCTCTCCATCCTCAACTGCCTGCTCGTGGTCTTGGTCTTCACTGGCAGTAGGGCTTGCCATAGAAACATCAGTACTCACCCCACTAGTTGGGGGTAACAACGGAAGAGGATTGACTGCTGGTAACTTCTGATGGACAGCTGCTGCTGCTGCAACTTCTTCGTTAGGTGTGGCATGAGGAGGAATGGACCCCTGCTGGTCATCAGGGGGTGCAAGTGTAGAGTCTGTGGCTGTCAATGAGTCCGCCATTGCTGGCTCCCCCTCTTGTGTGCTAGTGGGCCAAGTAGCAGTGGGAAGTTTGTCTGCTGTACCTGTTGCTGTACCCTCCATCTGAGAGGTGGGGTGCAATTTGATGTGGCACAGATAATACACATATCAGAGCAACCCCACCCCACAACGGAACACTGTGTAGGTGGCTTATTTGTCTTACCTCGGCCATGACGATTTTTTTTAGGAAAAGTACGAGTATAATAGCTTCTGTATGGGCCTGTCAGACGAGCAGTAGCGAAACGTAGCGCCAGCGACAAGCGTTTCCTTTCCCCCTAGATATCAACGCGGGTGAACGGGTAAGCCGTAAAATTTGTGGAATGACTCAAAATTTCGAATTCCTTACACCGCAACAAAGAAGCGGAAGCGATAGTGTGTGCGCTGTCCAAAACCAACGTCAACGACAGTCGTACCACTCATCCAGTGATCATACTGGATGAACATTCACACACCATTGAAATGATACAAATTTGTATCAATTGGTAAACAAATGATACAAGCTTCTCATACGTAGGCTGTCCTACGTGTTACAAGAAGTCTAGGTCTTGTTCCTTCCCAGCAAAGGGCATTATGTGACTTGGGCACGGTGTCCACAGTTACATGTTAGGCCTATGGCCTATTGGCCCAGTCTTTGGCCTATCAATGCAGTCACGTGATACAAGACGGTACGAAGGCGTTAATTAGAAGGAGCACGACAAGGCAGCATGCAGCGCCTCAGGAGCCCCAGGAACAAAGGCGACGGTCCACCCATGTTTAGCCAGGAGTTTATACTCCAAAATCACGCGGACATTCTTTCTTGTGTGTGTATGGTGATCTTCATGTTACTGATACCTCAGGTGAGCCACGAGGCCTGTTGCCTGCTGCTATATATCGTGTTCCGTCTCCGTGTAGGTGACTAATCCATACGCATCGCGGCTCATCTTCGTTCACAATAACGTGAGCAACATCGTAGAACAGAAGCAAGGTACACGTCTCGTACACATGTAATTTGATGTGTTCACTTGAGGCCATCTGGCATCATTCAGACACTTCATCAGTGCGTCTGGACAAACGTGAGGTAGTAGAGACGTATTATCGCCATGGACTGAGTGATATACTAAATGTGGTGTTTTATGGCATGGTGTGGATCATCATTCATGCTCTCCTGCAGGAATACATTTGGGAGGTGTGTGTTAGTGGGGTGATTTGGCTGTGTGGTGTATGGTAGTGTACTTCAGTGGGTGGTAGTACATGTACTTCACACTTCATACAGCGCACAGTGAAGAGACTTCATCTGTCCAAGGTGAAGACAACTAAGTACTATGACTCTGGTTGTCTGGCTGTCTTCTACTTCATCTCCCTCGTGTGGGGAGTGGACATCATCCTCAGTTGTGGCTATGCCACTAACCCTACTCTCCTCTGGAGAGAATATCCCCACACATTAATGAGGTGTGCCACGGCAGTAGTCCAGGGAGTTGAGATGAAGTGTTTTCCTCCAACTCTCTCTCTCTTCAGTTTGTCTCTGAAGTTCTTTATGCTGACACAGATGGCATTTTGGCTGCACTGCTATCCAGAGCTTATTTTCACCAAAACAAAGAAGGTAGTACATAAGTGTCTGTCAGTCCAAGGCTCAGTAGACAGCAATATGGCTGCATGTATCTCCAGACCCTTACCACTCCTTACATCTCTTTATGTGTACTGATAGGAAGAGATATATTCTAAGATTGTCCTGTACACATCATCTCTGCTCATCATTGCTGGGGCTTACACTATGATGTGAGTTGTTGTGTGCCATATATCACTGTTCACACATACCAGTGTATGCTGCAGGCTACAGAGGGTGGCAGTAGTTCTATTAGTACTGCACTATTCAGTGGAGTTTCTCTACCATACCTGCCGCATGTTGAACTATTATGGCAAGAATGATCTAGCTGGCCCAGGGTGAGAACTGGCATGTGACTTGCGTGGTAGCCACACAGCTGCCGCTGCTGCTCCCTGTGCAGATTCAGAGTGTGGCAGGTTTTCTTTATAGTCGCAAGAATTGCCACTGTCATTATTGCCATAGTAACACTTTGGTAAGCTAGTGTTGTAGCCTGCTGCATGCTATGTGTGTGTGTTGCTATGTGGCTGTATTGCTCTGTCAGGTTTGGGATTGGTCAGCAGCCAACTGTAGCTGTGGAGGATATGGAGGTGGAGGTAGAGGTAGAGGGGGAGGAGGAAGGGGAGGGGAGAGGGCCATTCACAATTGACCTCACCCACCCAGGCTATAGGTAAGACCACTTTAGAGAGTGTATATGTGTGCAGTGGATTATATGTACCTACATTCATACTTCCAGGCTAGGAGGGCTGGCATTCGTGCTGTGTATTCAGGTGTGGGTAGCCTGGGCCTTCATCTCCTCACAATTAAAGAGAAGTCGCAAGACAAAGACCACATGAAAATCTTATGACATTACTGATGATACTAGCCCCTATTTTGTATTGGCTGATGTATTGTACATGTGAGAGTAAGCAACTTGATGGAATAATGCTGGTGACACAGCTAAAACTATATCTATCAGTTCTTTCAGCCACTCTATTTGGGTATATAATTACAGCTATGAGGTAACTCAGTTCTTTCAGCCACTCTATTTGGTAGCTGTTGGCAGTCCTCCCAGCACTGGAAAAGGAGTACACTGTGTATATGTCATGTAATGGATGAAGTGTACCACATATGAGAGGTGTAGAACTCACTAAGCCAGGAAACTGTCTCCTCAACAAGTGGAGGTCAATCAGTGGAACCAGAGATGGCCTGCAGAGTGTGTCCATTACAGGCTGTAGGCTATATATGTATGTAAGCAGAACTGACCTGCCATGGGCACACTGGAAAGGCAGTGCACAGCAGGTCAGTGAGCGGACCAACTCTTGACACTCTGCTAGACACAGACTGTCTCCAAACCTAATGGCCCCTGCAGTGGGCAATATTGTAGATACAATATTATCATTCACAGTATATGGTTACCATGGCAGGACAGGGAGTGCAGGACAGCAGCAAGACTTGAAGGCAGACCACCCACTCCTCCACCAGTGCTCTGTAACAGCTGTAGCAAGCACACACCTGCAATACATGAATAGGATTGGTGTATAGGAAGGTAACCTGGAGATGAGACGACACCATCCCCTGCAGGGAGAAAGATACATGTCATGTTAGGCAGTTAGGAATGGCTACTAACCTGCACAACACTGGTAGTAACTGCTGGGCGACCTCTTCGCTTCTCACCATCCTCTCTCTCCATGAGCACACGAGGAAGTGTTCTAGTTACCAACTGGCCCTCCCTATACTGAAGATGTATGCCGATTGCTACTAGCTGCTCTGAGAAGCGATAAGCCATTTTCTCCTGTGAGGGTGTCAGAGCCAGAGAAAGAGGAGAGGCCACCTCTGCCACACACACCTGCTGCTGTCCATCGTACAGCCCTGCAGGGAGGATGTTTCCTGCAGACCAGCTATCAGGACATGGCATATACCTTCCATCAGGGACTCTAGTCGAACCCTTTCATGTGCAGCATGCTGGTCAATAGCCACCAGTAGATCCTGTGAACCTGCAGCCAGGAGTGCACAGAGCAGCTGCAATACATGTAACTGCACTATTACTTACTGGAGTTGTGGGCCTCAAGTAGGCAAGCAATAAATTTCTTCTCCACTTGGCCAAACACCTGCACATTTTAATGTTAGGTAAGTTACAAGATGGAGTGAACACAACGATCATACTTTAATTCGCTGCAAGCAGCTTTTTGAAAATTTGCAGTGAGTGTGGGCACCATGACTACTGCCCACAACTAGAACAGCCTGGAGGATTTTGTGTGTGTAGGTGTGTGTGTGTGTGTGTGTGTGTGTGTGTGTGTGTGTGTGTGTGTGTGTGTGTGTGTGTGTGTGTGTGTGTGTGAGAGAGAGAGAGAGAGAGAGAGAGAGGAGGGGAGGGGATGAGGATTTTGAGGCATAATACTAATGGCATACAACACCTCATCTCCTGCCGAAAAGGTTGGATTCTTCCACTCTGACAGCAAGGATGATGCAACAGTGTTCTGTAGAGTAGTTAGTGAAAATTGAGACTTTCCACTACTTGTCTTGGAATAACTTTCATTAGCTTTTGAAGAAACTCTGTTGCACTGGTAAAATATAGTGTCCAAGCTCCTGTCAGTGGTATAGGAGGAGCCAGACACAGGATGGACATGGAGAGTGTGGCTTGTGGTGGGGTCCAGAGTGGTCTTCCAGGGAATAGCCACTCTCTGAGAAGTGTCCAGAGGCTGGCAAGTTTGTGGAGCACTACAGCTTCTTGTTGACTTGGTAGCTGAGAATACTGAATCACACCTCTCTCTTCCTTTGTACCTTGTCTCCCTTCTGCTGCTGAGGCTAGCATTACTAGAGCTGGTACTGGCATTAGCTGATGAGTGGCCGATGGAGAGGTGGTTTTCAGAAAGAAATGTGGAGAGCAGGTGGGTTAGTGCAGCATGCATTCTCTCTTCTTCTGAATTTTTGGCCAGATAAAGGCAAGTATCAAACTCCACATCACTGTTAATTACTATGACATAGAGTGGTTGTTGCTTGCTGTTGGACTGAGTTTGGTTTTTCTTTTTGTGTCCTTTACAGAGAGCTGGCATCAGTAACCTACGTACTAGCATGTGTAGTGACTGTTTCTCTACTGGCCTTCTATTCACATATATTAGCCGCAGGCACTGGCTATTCAGAGGTTGTATGGATAAGAGAGCACACACCTTTATACCAGCACACTCCACAGATTTCTGGCTAGCTTCAAGAGCCTTTTCTGCACCAAACAGCTGGCCAAACCTGTTCAGTAAGGAGTTGGTATTTGGAACATGTAGGATATACTGGCCAGTCTGCTCATTGTACACTGAGAAGGAGATGAGTGGTAGGACAAGAAAGGCCTTGCACAGGACATTCTTTAACCTGTTCTCCAAAAGTGAGGGAGAAATGTGTCTGCGCCGCACAGGCATGTTATAGAAGAGGCCATGGACATTGACAATCGTACCAGCCTTGTTGAGTGGAGAAGCTGAGACTACACCTGGACTACAACCACAGTGAAATACCCTTCTCCAGGTTTGCTGCGAGTGTCGGTGACGGGATGTAATCTCAACAGTATGGGCTACCTGTACAATACTTGCCAATGCCTCTCCTTTGAATCCAAAGTACTGTGGACATTGCAGGTCCTGTAGATCACGGCACTTGCTGGTTGCATAGCGCTGTCCAACCAAGGTTAACTGGTCTCGAGGGATACCACTTCCATTGTCGGATACCTATACCAGCGAATACAGCATGCACATAATATATGAAATACAAAGAGCAGTAGTTTCCAGGTATAATACACTCAGGGTTACCTGTATCCTCCAAGAACTGGTATCCACCTTGACAACCACAGATGAAGCGCAAGCATCCACACTATTCTGGACCAGTTCAACAACGCACTGAGGAACGCTGTCGACAGTATGTGCTGAACGAATTTCAGAGCTAAGACTGGGGTCCAGGGCACGAACACTCATTAATGACATTATCTAAGCAACAGGAGCTGAAGGCGCGGTCGTCAAAGGTTCAAAGGTTCAAAGGTTCATTTAGCCTGGACCCATAGGGCATCGGCATGTACAATACAATACATGGCAAATTACACACAGCACACAATTCTTAAATCAGTCCAAGAGTTCTCAGAGAGCCAAAGTACTCGCTCTGTTCCATATCAGACCACCAGACGGTACAGAGACAGCATGTAGGCACGCCAGAAACAGAAATAATCTCTAGGATAGAGCCCTGACTGTTGGTTCGCCTCGAACTGGGACATCGTCGAGCGTAGTTAGAGCGTAATGGAAACTGCCGGAGGCTCTATCAAAACAACAGAGAGTGACTCACACCAGAACCATACGCCATGTCGCTGTCCTACGCACAGTCACAGTGACTAATTCGTCGTCCAAAACCACGCGCATGCGCACACCAGCAGCGTTAGAGAGGTTTTCAGGTTGGTTGTCCTAATTCTGAGTTCACATATCACGCATGCGCACATCGACTGGCAAACGAACAAGCCATGTACAGAGGCTTTCAAGTTGGTTGTCCAATTCCGAGTTCACATATCGCACATGCGCACATCGACTGGCCTACGAACGAGCCATGTAGCAGCCAATAGCAAGGTTGCTACCCTTTACGATGTTCGTATTTGAAAGAGTCTCGGTCAAATATGAACGTAAAGAGTAGCAAACTTACTATTTACAGTCAATTTCATTTGCGTTTGAACACACAATTTTGCGTATTGGCGCATGCGCTAAACGGTGTGCATGTACACACCTATCACACCCTCACACGTCATTGCTACAAAAGCTGATAAACGCATTCCTCTGTTAACAATAGTAAAAATATGACAAGAGAAAAAATTTGTCGGACAACCAACCTGAAAACCTCTGTAGCAGCCAATAGCGAGTGTGCCACTCTTTACGATGTTCATATTTGAAACAATCTCGGTCAAATATGAACGTAAAGACTGGCAAACTTACTATTTACAATAGGCCAGTCGGTGTGCGCATGCGTACTACGGAATCGGACAACCAACTTTAGGAATCCGCTCAGGATGTGCGCGTGATGGTATCATTCCGAGTGCATGCGCACACCGATTGGCCTATGAACGAGACATGTAGCTGCAAATAGTAAGTGAACCACTCTTTACGCTGATATTTGACCTAGACTGTTTCAAATATGAACGTCGTAAACAATGGCACACTTGCTATTGGCTGCTACATGGCTCGTTCGTAGGCCAGTTGGTGAGCGCATGCGTGATATGTGAACTCGGACAACCTGGAAAGTCTTTGTACAGCGATTTTTGTAATCTTGCACAATCCGGTGCGCAGCCCACCCCACTTTCCTTTGATGTTTCATAGTGCGCATGTGCAGATTTCAAAATAATGAGCGCATGCGTGTGTCACTACGCTTTCAAGATTGCAAAATCACAAAAAACCGTTGTACGATACTTCCATTTTCAGGACGCATCTGCTCATGCGAAAAATTTGCCTTAGTCCGGTCCCTTAACTGTGGCATGCATGTACATTTATTTTCAAAGCTAACAACAACATGGATAACCTCGAACGCACTAACCCTCGGCACCATGCGTGAAGGAATCCTTGCGCTATTGAAACGCTCATAATGCGCATGCGCGGTTTCCGACTGCACGGATAGCCACGCGAACACAATGCAGAAAGCGGTGTATCTCTGCAACGGAGCAATTTCAAAGAAATACACATTCTTTGACATTTTCCCAACACTTCCGGTCTGTTTCTGACACTTCAAATACATTTCCGGTCCATCCCACAACGAATTTTGGTAAACATCCGGCGCGCCATAAGGTGACATCGTGTCTACATCGTGCACACTTTCAGGTGACATTGTGTCTACATCGTATACACGATCAGGCGTAATCGTGTATACAATCAGGTGACATCATGTCTTCCTCATGCATAGCATTAGGTGACATCGCACACGATCAGGTGATATCGTGTCTACATCGTGTACACCATCAGGTGACATCGTGTCCACACCATGCACGATCAGGTGACGTCGTGTCTACATCGTGTACACGATCTACTCAGTGCAGTTAAGGCAGGTCTAAAAAATTATCGCAGATTCAATCTTTAGGTGCCATAAACGCGTAGGTGACTACACCTCCTACAGCAGCTACTCGGGTTGGACCCTAGTTTATAGCTTTAGAGCGAAAAGTAAACCATCTATTAGAGTTTGCAGACTATGGAGGCAGTTTAGAGTGCTATCTGTAGGCTTAGAATGAGTCTAAAGCCAAGTTAACGCAAATATAAGTTGACTTTTAATGACCTTACAGTAGCGATTAAACTTTATGCGGAGTGTGCAGAAATTGTACGTCCAATTTCAGAGTGAGGCCTTCATACCCCTAAGTATGTACATTTCTGCTAAAGTTCTGGACAATACATTTTCTTCAAAAGCAAAAAAAGTCCAGTCCACTTCCGCTACCACATCCGCTACATTTTCAGGCACCTATTGTACCAAGTAACAACATCCGGTTTTCTTTCGATAAAATTCCACTTTTGATATCATATCCGGTGTACTTCCGGCCACAATACGTACTTTCTGATTGGATATTTCAGACAATACCAACATCTTCATGCCCACATCCGGTCATATCATTGACTAACCATATCAACGACAAAAAGTCTGGTCAAGTTCCGGTACCACATCCGCTACATTTTCAGCCATCTATTGTCCCAAGTAACAACATTCGGTTTTCTTTCAATAAAAATCCACTTTTGGTATCATATCCGGTGTACTTCCAGCCACAATACGCACTTTCCGATTAAAATAAACGACTTCTAGTATTACATCCGAAAACCTCCGGGCTCAATTACAACGAAAAGACTTCAAGAATCACGTCTGTACACTTTTGGACCTCAAATACGGACATTTCAGATCAAACTAACATCTTCCTGTCCACAGAAGTCTATATAAAAAAATTAATATTTCTTCTATCATGGCTACTGAAGCAATAAAAATGAAGGACTTTTGATTAATTCAAAAATTTTCATTAAAAAATTATGAAAATAGCGCGTCCAAGCACACCGACCACGAACGAACCTGTAGCAATGGTGGGGAAATAATATGATAATGATATCCGCAACGCTTTACCAACCAACAATTTTAGGTCTTTACTGATATTACAACATACATATTACAAAACATTTCAATCCCTGTTTATATCTGAAATCATATCCGTTACATTTTCGGTAACAATACAATACCGACTATTAAGCCCAAGTTAAGGACTTATTGTTCACATACGTAATCACATCAACTTTACATCCGGTATTAGGGTCCACCTCCGTTATCACATCTGATCAACTTCTGGTATCACATCAGGGTATAATACCATTTTTCTGGTAACACATTCGGCACATTTTCAGCAAAAATACGGACTTCGACTAACCAACAACTTGGAATTACAACTTGTACACTTAATGGTAAAATTTCGGATTTTCGAACGAAATCAAGGACTTCCTGTATCACATCCGGTACGCATCCGGTCCCATGACAAATTCCGACCAAAACAATTTTCATCACCTTCCCGTGTCAAAACTGGAACACTTACAGTCACATGACGGTCTTTTAGACTAAATCAAAGACTTCTAATCTACTTCCAGTGTCACATCTGTTACACTTTCTGGCAAATCACTGGCTTTCAGACTGAATACATTTCTTTGTCCACTTTTGGTCGCATTACCAACTCAAACCAAAACCACTCCCTGTCTACTTTCGGTGTCACATCTGTTCCAATTCTTACCCTAGCCCTAGCCCAATAAACTTCCGGTGTCACATTTGGTCTGAATTCCGGTCTTAGGCCTCTTCCGACAAACTTCCGGTGTCACATCCTGTTCGCTTCCGGTGGCACATCCGGTCCGATTTCCCGCCCTAGCCCTATCCCGATCAATTTCCGTATTCAAATCAACTTTATATCCCGTTTTAGGGTACACTTCTGTTATCACATCTAGTCAACTTCCGGTATCACATTCGAGTCTAATACCACATGTATGGTATTACATCAGGTACACTTTCGGCAACAATACGGACTTCGACAAAACAAACAACTTGGAATTACAACTTCGTAAACTTCATGGCAAAATTTTGGACTTCTTGTATTACATCCGGTACGCTTCCGGTCACATGACAAACTTTATGACAAACATATTCATCACCTTCCGGTGTCAAAACTGGTACACTTCGAACTACATGACGGTATTTTTTTAGACTAAATCAAGGACTTCTAATACACTTCCGGTGTCGCATCTGTTACACTTTCTGGCAAATTTCTGGCTTTTGGACTGAATACAATTCTTTGTCCACTTCTGGTCCCATTACGAATTCCAACAAAATCATTCCCTGTCTACTTCCGGTGTCACATCTGTTCCAATTCTTACCTTAGCTCTCGCCCGATAAACTTTCGCTGTCACCCTTTCCGATCACTTCCGCTATCAAATCATGTTCACTTTCGGTGGCATATCTGGTCAGGTTTCCCGCCCTAGCCATATCCTGATCAACTTCCGGTGTCATCCTGTACGTTTTCGTTTGAACATTCGGTCCAATTTCAGGCCCTACCTCTATCCCTACCAACTTCCTTTGTCACATCCTGTCCCCTTTTGGTTGAACATCGGGTCAAGTTCCCGGCCCTAGCCCTTCCCTAATCAACTTCCTCTTTTACATCCGGTTAACTTCCGGTGACACATCCTGTCCATTCCGGCCCTATCCCTTGTCTAATCAACTTTTGCTTTCACTTCCGGTTAACTTCCGGTGACACATCCGGTCCGACTTCCGGCCCTATCCCTTGTTTAATCAACTTCCGCTTTCATATCCGGTCAACTTCCGGTGACTCATCCGGTCCGACTTCCGCTTCTAGGGCTAGGGGCTAGGGCTAGGGCTAGGGGCTAGGGCTAGGGCTAGGGGCTAGGGCTAGGGCTAGGGCTTAGGGCTAGGGCTAGGGCTTAGGGCTAGGGCTAGGGCTAGGGCTAGGGCTAGGGCTAGGGCTAGGGCTAGGGCTAGGGCTAGGGCTAGGGCTAGGGCTAGGGCTAGGGCTAGGGCTAGGGCTAGGGCTAGGGCTAGGGCTAGGGCTAGGGCTAGGGCTAGGGCTAGGGCTAGGGCTAGGGCTAGGGCTAGGGCTAGGGCTAGGGCTAGGGCTAGGGCTAGGGCTAGGGCTAGGGCTAGGGCTAGGGCTAGGGCTAGGGCTAGGGCTAGGGCTAGGGCTAGGGCTAGGGCTAGGGCTAGGGCTAGGGCTAGGGCTAGGGCTAGGGCTAGGGCTAGGGCTAGGGCTAGGGCTAGGGCTAGGGCTAGGGCTAGGGCTAGGGCTAGGGCTAGGGCTAGGGCTAGGGCTAGGGCTAGGGCTAGGGCTAGGGCTAGGGCTAGGGCTAGGGCTAGGGCTAGGGCTAGGGCTAGGGCTAGGGCTAGGGCTAGGGCTAGGGCTAGGGCTAGGGCTAGGGCTAGGGCTAGGGCTAGGGCTAGGGCTAGGGCTAGGGCTAGGGCTAGGGCTAGGGCTAGGGCTAGGGCTAGGGCTAGGGCTAGGGCTAGGGCTAGGGCTAGGGCTAGGGCTAGGGCTAGGGCTAGGGCTAGGGCTAGGGCTAGGGCTAGGGCTAGGGCTAGGGCTAGGGCTAGGGCTAGGGCTAGGGCTAGGGCTAGGGCTAGGGCTAGGGCTAGGGCTAGGGCTAGGGCTAGGGCTAGGGCTAGGGCTAGGGCTAGGGCTAGGGCTAGGGCTAGGGCTAGGGCTAGGGCTAGGGCTAGGGCTAGGGCTAGGGCTAGGGCTAGGGCTAGGGCTAGGGCTAGGGCTAGGGCTAGGGCTAGGGCTAGGGCTAGGGCTAGGGCTAGGGCTAGGGCTAGGGCTAGGGCTAGGGCTAGGGCTAGGGCTAGGGCTAGGGCTAGGGCTAGGGCTAGGGCTAGGGCTAGGGCTAGGGCTAGGGCTAGGGCTAGGGCTAGGGCTAGGGCTAGGGCTAGGGCTAGGGCTAGGGCTAGGGCTAGGGCTAGGGCTAGGGCTAGGGCTAGGGCTAGGGCTAGGGCTAGGGCTAGGGCTAGGGCTAGGGCTAGGGCTAGGGCTAGGGCTAGGGCTAGGGCTAGGGCTAGGGCTAGGGCTAGGGCTAGGGCTAGGGCTAGGGCTAGGGCTAGGGCTAGGGCTAGGGCTAGGGCTAGGGCTAGGGCTAGGGCTAGGGCTAGGGCTAGGGCTAGGGCTAGGGCTAGGGCTAGGGCTAGGGAGGGCTAGGGCTAGGGCTAGGCTAGGGCTAGGGCTAGGGCTAGGGCTAGGGCTAGGGCTAGGGCTAGGGCTAGGGCTAGGGCTAGGGCTAGGGCTAGGGCTAGGGCTAGGGCTAGGGCTAGGGCTAGGGCTAGGGCTAGGGCTAGGGCTAGGGCTAGGGCTAGGGCTAGGGCTAGGGCTAGGGCTAGGCTAGGGCTAGGGCTAGGGCTAGGGCTAGGCTAGGGCTAGGGCTAGGGCTAGGGCTAGGGCTAGGGCTAGGGCTAGGGCTAGGGCTAGGGCTAGGGCTAGGGCTAGGGCTAGGGCTAGGGCTAGGGCTAGGGCTAGGGCTAGGGCTAGGGCTAGGGCTAGGGCTAGGGCTAGGGCTAGGGCTAGGGCTAGGGCTAGGGCTAGGGCTAGGGCTAGGGCTAGGGCTAGGGCTAGGGCTAGGGCTAGGGCTAGGGCTAGGGCTAGGGCTAGGGCTAGGGCTAGGGCTAGGGCTAGGGCTAGGGCTAGGGCTAGGGCTAGGCTAGGGCTAGGGCTAGGGCTAGGGCTAGGGCTAGGGCTAGGGCTAGGGCTAGGGCTAGGGCTAGGGCTAGGGCTAGGGCTAGGGCTAGGGCTAGGGCTAGGGCTAGGGCTAG
>CAXANZ010000001.1:0-38258 GCA_963970385.1 Theonella swinhoei
AGAGAGAGAGCGAGAGAGAGAGAGAAGAGGGAAGATAAGATAGAGATGGAGGTACTCCGGAAAAGCAGCCATAACCACTAGTACACACCAGTAACAGGTGTCTTGTAGTATCCAAATTGAAAGTATGTAACCTCATCAGTTAACACACAGTGCATATACACCACAGTACTACCACAGACCCAGCAGATACTGTTACATGTATTAATTACCGCTTCATTACAGGTTCAACTTGTCAACAAGTATAACAACACTGAATGACTATCGCACACACAGAACCCAGACAGCCTCAAGACATTTGTGAGACATTCGATTAAAAGTACCTAAACTTGATATTTAAGGTCGTCTACATCTACACGTATTCCCACATATTAACACATTGTAATATCTACTGTTATAGGGTCTCTCATTCACACAATGTATATTATGAAAATTCCAATGATTCAAAAATGACTTTCTATGACAATTCCACCATCAATTGTGCAAAGCAAACTATTAGAGACAGTGTACTCAACACATTCTTGGCATACTGTTGCCAATGAATACCAACTGTGCATATTGTAATACTAGCACGTGTGGTTTAATGTATCCCATGTAGACTAGAGTGGACTAATTAGACTCCCTGATGTGAAATTATGGAGGAATACTTGTAGAATGCAGTGTTTCCTATAGTGTACACATGCTGGAGAGGTGTAGAGAGGATAGCTGGTATACACCATAACTAATTGTGGGAGAATCTCTGGAGGATCTGCATGTAACCTCCTGAGAGAGGTGCGGTCAAAATGCTCTTCAAAGCACATGAACAATTTATCAAAATAATTAACACAATCGTAATTATAAGTTGCTTGTAATAAAAACTCAATTTCTTGTTTCAAAAGACTGCAATTTGTACATGTGCATACATGGACATTTCACGGGAGTAGTGTAGCCACAACCGTGTCCTGAAAGTGAGGGTTACGACAGACACAAGGCTATCATCACAATGGACACTAGCCACACACTGCTTAGTTGACACTCCACTACCCCCCTCACTCTATAGTTTCAATACAGCCACTGTAGTAAGTACCATTACATGGCCTATATGGGACTTGAGTTTCAATAAGTGCTTGTGCTGTGCAAGTAGGTGTAGGGTACTCTAAGGGCGTGTTACACATGCATTTGTGTGAGTGTGTTAAGTGGTTACTCCATCACGAAGTAGGTAAGAAGGTAGTGGCTACTATATATGTATGTAGTTGTATCACATCGTAACATATAACTCCATGATGTGTGTGAAGGGTCAGGGGGCTATGACCACAGGGAATGGAGGGGAGGGAGAGGAGGTGGTTTAGCTGGTACATGTGCCTTGGTAGCTTAGTAGGTAAGAGCGTCGCCTTGAATGTGAGTATCATGGGTTTAAATCCCACCCAAGGCAGCCACATTTTTGAAAATGACTGCTTCAGGTGAGTTGTGTTGTGTTCCTTTGCCTTGTCTCTCTTGGAGTCAGGAACCCTCTCCGTCCTTCCCTCCTCTCCATCTCAAGTGACATCTCCACACAACATCTGACTTTGGAAGCAGAGCAAAATGGGTGGGGTCCACTTGGAGAGCCACACCCTATGTGTGAATTTTGCATTCAGTCCAATGGGCCCGGGGTGGGAGTGGCAGTAACAGTAAGCTGAAGGGTGTGGCTTATACTGGGCACATCAAAGAAATTCTCAGACATACCCACACACACACTGTACAGGAAACACATGAACCCTTCCAAAGTGAAAGGACTATTTGGAGTACTTCAAAAGGGAAGCTGCTCATGTTGTCAGGTTTAATTAATTATCAAAGGATTTACAGACCTCAGGGAAGCTGAGGGACGAAGGATGTGTAGAAAAAGGCTACCTATATGGAGTGTGTGTGTGTGTGTGTGTGTGTGTGTGTGTGTGTGTGTGTGTGTGTGTGTGTGTGTGTGTGTGTGTGTGTGTCTGTGTGTGTGTCTGTGTGTGTGTCTGTGTGTGTGTCTGTGTGTGTGTCTGTGTGTGTGTGTGTCTGTGTGTGTGTGTGTGTGTGTGTGTGTGTGTGTGTGTGTGTGTGTGTGTGTGTGTGTGTGTGTGTGTGTGTGTGTGTGTGTGTGTGTGTGACTTACAGTGACACTGTGATGTATAGCAAACTCCAGTTTGACAAACCAATGTCTAGGGCACTAAATATTGCTGAAAGAGGGGAGAGGGAGAGGGAGAGAGGAGAGGGAGAGGGGAAACAGAGGAAAGAGAAAAAAGAGGAGAGGAAAGGGAGGGGGAGAGAGGAGGAAAAGAAATAGGGGAGAAAAGAGGGATAAATAGGGGAGGAAAGAATGAAAATGAAATCGGTGACCACCACATCCTCCAGTGGGTGGTCTCTTCACTATATTAGAGGGGTAAGGTCAGTAGTAGCGGCCTCCTACTGAGTGATACCCTCCCCCCAATGAATATCCTATTTTACAAGACCTATGATTACAGGGAGTTTTTGACATGTACAACGTACATTAGATTATTAATTTTACATATGTGATATGCACAAGCATTGGCTTATTTCTGATATCTACGAAAGCACTAGAACATACCAACTGGAGAGATATTTTTCAAGTACTCCTTCCAGCCTAAAACAAGAGAGGGTGTCCCTGTTATAAGTGATAGTAGTTTCCTCACTATCCAAGCAATGAGGAACTTGACAATGAGGTGAATCATGGTAATGGAGAGGGGGAAGGGGTAACCCTGGAGAGTGGGGGGCAGTGCTCAGTAAATGGAACACAACCGCGTCTCAATCACGTGGTACGGGACTCACAGTGAGTATCCATTTATTGTAGAACGTGAGAGAGATAGAAAAACAGTAGTAAAAAGCGACGAGACCCACAGTCTTTAAAAGCTCCCCTAGAACGCTCATTCTGCTAAACGCGCAGTTTCAAAATTACTTACTTTCGCTAAATTAGAACAAAATAACTTATTTACAATACACATAATACACGTACTAGATCAGTTTAGTCGAGTGGAATGCAATATCAGTGATACATTTGGTGAAATAATATAAGAACAGAATACCATCAAGAGATTAAAAACAATCTCAACGCATGATAGTTGATTACAACCATTAAATAAGACAAAAAATGCTTTGTAATATACAAATAGATGTCGTGAAGTATATCACTGCACACTTATTAACAAAACACACTGGCAATATATATGTATATATATATATATAATTATATGGTAGAAATAATCTCTATGTAATTTGCATTTTTTAACGAGAATGGTTGTGGTGATGATACATGTACAAGGTGCAGAAAGAAAGGTTTAGAGAGATATGAATTAAAAACGAGAGTGTTGTGAAACTTGCGTACCACTCAGTTACCAGACCAAGATTGTTGGACAAGTCTAACCAGCCCGTCGAGACCCAATTCCGGGTGACACGTCATGACGTCCATGATCTGCTGTTCCTGGTTGGGAAGTCGGGCCTGTGCCTGCTTGAAGAGGGTCCAGTTGAACTGACCACTACCATTGCTGGGTGGATGGAAACTGTTGTTGCGGTACAGTTCTGGAGAACTCTGACTGCTCTGAAATCGATCTATTCCGGGTCTCTCCTGACAGTTCTGAGACATAACATTGGACTCGACATACATGCTTGCAGCACGAGAATAGCCTGCACCGTGTGCTTCTCCGGCTCTTAATTGATAGGACGGTCTGTAATCACGACCATTGACTAGACTCTGGCCTCCTAGTGCATGATGAGGGAGCAGTGCGTTGTTACTCCTCTGGTCTGGTGGGTATGGGGCACTTCCTGTGGAAGGGTTGGTTGGTTGCAATGAAGGGAGATGTCCACTAGGATTGGAGTAGTCGCCCTTTACTGGAGAGCGATGCCCACTTTGCATGTAGTAAGAACCGGATGGTGGATAGGGATTTGTGTGCAAGTGTTGATAGTGAGAATGGTGTTGGTACGCCGAGGGCGGTCTGTTGTAGTGGTACATGTCATGTGGAGTTCCACTGTGGTACTGAGGAGTGGGTAAGGGGGGATAAGTGGAGGGTAGGTCGCCACGAGGTACTAGGCCTGGCGGGACAAGTGGGTGCGGGTTAGTGGCTATAGGTACAAAACTCTGCATGTCGTCACTGTTTCCTTGTGTGCCACCTGGTGTGGAGACACATGTCTGGATGGTCTCGGTCACATTTCTCTGTCGGCCACCAGAGAGGTTGGCGATGGGGAATGTGTGAGATGGATAGGTAGCTACACCGGCCATTGGAGTGGATGGGTGGGGAGGTTGAGCTGAGAGACCACTATTGCTGGAGGTGGGGATGGTAACAAAATGAGGTGTCTTGTTGTAGCCTCCCTGGTTTCCATCTGGATAGTATTCCCTCATTGGCTGTGAGTATGTCTGAGGGGTAGTGTTCGGTGGTTGTGGAGAAAAGGTAGGGCTTGTGCGAGGTTTCTGTGGACTTGTGCTCCCGGTCGAACCCAAAGGAGGTGATAAGTGTTCCCTGTGGTGACTCACAGAGTCGGTCTGAATGTCACCGATACCTCCAGTGTGTCTTCTCTCGGGTGGAGCAGGAGAAGAGTTGGCACTACGTGAAGTGAGGACGGATGAGTCCAGCCGACCGTCTCTCTCGGGGTGATAAAACCGACACTTTTTTCCGAAAGTACACCTCTCGGCATAGGGACACACTTTTGGGCCTTCTTGACTAGAAACAGCACCTCCTTCCGAGGCCAAATTAGCCGGCTCCATTTGCAGTAGCTGTGAGAGCCGTGGTCCATGTTTGCCTAGCGGATCTTCAGGTACCATGAAGATGTCATTGACAAATGCAAACATCACCAGCCTGTGTTCGATGGTTTTCCTCCACTGGTCATTCTCCTCGGCCAGGTCACGGAAATTATCATTAGACACAATCACCCCTTTTGTTTCACTGGCCAATCGTACAATAAAACGGTCGTCGTAACACACAATTCGCTTGTTGCCAATTCGTCTTGATGGAGTGAATACAAGTGTTCCTTCAACTTGTAGCTGGTTGAGGATCTCCTGATCTGTGATCGGATACTCAGCACTCGAAGACTCCTGTCTCCATTGAGGCACAAACACAGTGATATCTTTGTGGCCTCTCTGTCTAAACCACTGGACTGCTATCGAGATACCTCGGCAGGAGAACACTCGGCCATTGCCATGCCTGGGGGAGGGAGGGAGGGTAGAAAGAGAAAGAGAAAGAGAAAAGAGAGAGGGAGTGAGAAAGTGATTTTGTGAAGGCACAGGACACGATGCAGTAGGCAGGGAATGGCAAAGAACACTTTTCTAGAATGAAAAAAAACACGTTGCTAGCTATCAGTAAACAAGCGTAACTTCCATATATCTACATACTTGTGATACAGTGTGTGTAGCACAACATGAAAGTTGTAGGTAACATGAAAAGTGAGGGCAGGGACTACTGATGTTCTTACTAAAGGTGGCAATGAGGGCAACAAGCCAATCTTGTCAACTACCAACACACACACACACACACACACACACACACACACACACACACACACACACACACACTGTAGGTGAGAAGACTTCAGGCACAAGAATGCTCTCTATACTGAAAACTGCAGCCTCCCAAAACGGAGGCTGCACATACCGAAGGAATCTACATCACTGTCCCTCGAGACCCTTAAGTAGATCAAGTACAGTACAGTCACTCACAGGAACTCCCTACACACTACACAGTAACCTTACACCTCAATAATGGGGATATTCTAAGATGCCAGTTTCCTTTGCTGCCTATGGCATATAATTTCATACCTTGCAATTAAAGACAGATTATGTATGGATGCTTCAGTAAAGACATCATTTAGGGGATATACACACGTTCGTGTACCTTCAAATGTCTGCCAGACACTTTGTTATGCCCTGACTAGCAGGGTCACACTGTACCCACACATCTTCCCCTAACACAGGGCCAGAAATATCACACAATGTCCACTATCATCACAAACCTTATATAGAAACAGAAAGCTAACAGAAGACAATGGACTCAATTACAGATACAATAGCCACTAATTGGCCACTGCTCCACAGGCCAAAACTGCACTCTATTTCATTTTCTACCTTCTAGTTGCAAGAGATTACTAAAACCCATAGGCATGACAGCAAGTTCACTAAACCTCATCTCCTCAAGGAAGCAGTCCGGACACTTCAAATCGTACAGGTCATTAATCAGGACTGCCCTAAGGGTGGGATATACATGGCGATCTGCAGAGTCACACTCACAACAAGCTAGGAAACAGAGTGTAGACGACAGGAGAAAAGTCAATATTCATATCGAAAACATCACCGGAACATGAAAGAGAGTAGAGGTGAGGATATGTATCTGACATTCTTCAGATAGTTGACTACCAGTGACAATACGAGCCTGTGTACATGTAGATTGCTATCTTATCCCATATCCACTGAAGCAGGTTTACATGTGCCCCTCCAACAGCTAGTAGAGCAGTACGGAAGTACACATGTACAATGTACATGTATGCATGTAGGCAGACTACACATGCACACCTCACAATGTAATTGCCATTCTGCAGCCAATTATGGTCTGATCAGATTTCTACACACTGTGTATTGTGTGGCACTAATAAGGATGCTCAGGACTTGGCAGCGTGGACACTAACCAGCGACCACATAGAGATTGTACAACACACCATGCAATACAAGCAAAGAGCAGTGCACTGTACATACAGTAGACAGGGACAACACATTAATAGGAATCACACTATCCAGCGCTTCTCGTATATCTTAGTTAATGAGAGAAGGAAGTGCCAACACCATGTAGTCAGAAGTAGGCTATGACCCAACAATAACCAGCTTTCCTTATGTTCTGAAGGAAACTCAGAACATAGTATAAGTACATGTAGGAATTGATTTCTTCATCCTGGGCTATAGGATTGCTGGCTCCAGGAGTGATAAGAAAGACATGAACCAGGCAGGAAATAGCAGCATTGGTGTGTCATACAGAAAGTGTTATAGTCATGAGGTTAACATGTTAACATTAACCCTACTATAAATCTATTTACAATGTAGTCTCCAGCCATGATTCTCATGACATAGGCCAGCACACACCCAACTGACTGAGTGAGGCAACATGAATAGTGGTTAATGGCCATCTGGAGAGTATGATTGGTTATCAGGGGAGAAAGTGAAAGTACTATGTGGCTACTCCTGGCTCCACAGGTCTGGTGGGGTGTGTGGAGTAGATCTTGTGCCAACTTTATACCTACTACCCTTTGACCTTTACATACCAACACACACACACACACACACACACACACACACACACACACACACACACACACACACACACACACACACACACACACACACACACACACACACACACACACACACACACACACACACACACACACACACACACACACAGCTACATGTATATTCAGCACCCTGCACTGCTAATACAGCACACTGCTCAGAGAGCAGATGGTGACAATGATTGGATTGTACACAACATAGTCAGTAGCCTCTCTATGGAGGATGACATCAACACTATTGGCCTTAACATATAAAATGGCTCATAACTCCAGTGCCCCTTGAGGCAATTCTCGCACACAACAGGATAAAAACTACTCTGCAGGAAATAAACTACACCCACACCATTCCCATTTAATGAAGGACTTATATTATAGTAATGGAAAAATAGGAGGTCCCTACATTGTACTCCATGTATAGGTTGGGTAGGGTCCAACGTAGAGAATAAACATTAGCACATACTTGTCAACTCCCTCCATAGGTAGGAGAGAGATAAGTTTGGCAGTAGCAAAAAATGCACAACACGTGTTGAAGATTAGTACACACTAAGAGACTTGGCATTAAAAGTAGCATATACATGTAAATTGTATGGGGTATATACATGTACATGTATACATACCTCATAGCAACGTTGCTTCCATCAATGACAATGGGGCGTAGGGTGGCATTAGACGACAGCATTGGCTCCCCGTTGTATGTGTAAGGACGTGAAATGCTGAGGTTGGCCACAGGTCGTGAAGACACGTTGAGGGTGTTCAGGCGTTTCAGGATGTCATCGTAGTCTGCTCCCACATCCATTGAATTGACAACGGCCTCTACCTTCTCACGAGGAAAGTTGAGACTGACAAAATACTGAGTGGCCTGCTCGCGTTGAGAACTGTCCGGACATCGTGGGAGGACATAACCATCCTTTTCAATATCCGACTTAATCATTTGCAAGATATCATCTTTTTCAGCTGTTGAGAGTTTCGGGGGGTCAGAACCCAAGGGAGGTGGGGTGGGAATATTTGGTAATCGGTGAGGGGACACTCTGTTTTGTTGGTCCATGTCGTTTGTGGAAGAAAGGCTCGAAGGAGGGGAAGGGGAAGAAAAAACACCTGCCGTGCTTGTGGGAGAATGTCTAGATTGGGAGGTGGTGAGAGGTTGTGGAAGGAGGGTCGAGTAAGGGGGCGCCATAAGGTGATGGACCTTGGAAATGGTGCTCAGCACTCCGGACTCACTACCTTGTACACGAACACAACACGGAGAAGAAGATGGTAGAATAACAGTCTGAAATTCAACCTCTAAATCGTCACGCAGTTTGCTGGTCTCTGACAACAGCTCTGCCACTAACTGCTGATTTGACTGACACTCCTGTACTGTCTCCGGTAAACACAGAGAGAAAATGTACCTCTGCAGGGAAAACACAATACAACAATGAGTGGATATTGAGTAATGTATGCGGAGTCTATTTCAGAATTAGCTATCAGCATTTAGGAAAGTGAAGGCCACAGATGGGAAAGCGGTGGGGTTCCTGTTCCCAGCGAAGCATGCCATAAATAGGTAGTCACGGGGCGAGAGAGAAACTGCACTGTCACAGGGCATGCATGAAACAACATGACATTGCATGTACACGTACCGATACTTGAAATTTGGCTTTTAGCCTTACCTTAGCCTTCTCTGTGTCCCCACTGCCATTGGCTGTAACAGTTACCCACTCGCCTTGCCCTTGGTCCTGCGAACCAGCCGCCGCCACGCGCGCGGTGAGTCTTATCTGCACAGAGTAGAGTTTCTCCACGCGTTCTGCAACCGTTCTATTTCTCAGCTGCTGCGCCCTTCTGCTGTCCTGAATCAAGAAGCTGGCCTCGCTCTGTCCAGACATCCAAACGGCCGCGTAGCCGGTGAGTACAGTAGGTCTGTGTGGCGCCTATGCACACCAAACACTATCTCCTCATCGATCTACTAAGCTGCTTTGAGGGAGCTTTTTAACTATTCTGTTTAGGTGTCTGTAGCTGTTTTGCAGCATCTGTGGGCCTAGTCTGCACGACACAACTCAACCATAGGCCATTCTGGCAGCTACTCAAAAGCACGCGCGTTGGGTATGGCAGACTTTATATTGGCAATCTTGACGTCATGCAACGTCATCGGAATTCCATTTAGCATTCCGAATAACAAACACTTGTAAAAGGGCGGGGTCTTCTGCGATATGCCTGTAACAAACGTGGACTTACTGAACCAGGTTCATCTTTCTGGAGAAGCGCCTTGCTCCGAATTTCACCCACATCCCCTGAAGGCCAACTTCTGTACATCATGCAGCAAGCTAGTCAACAAGCACAGTGCTTCCAGTATCCCAGATGACGACTGCCTGCTAAAGGTAAATCAATCAATGCCTCTTGTCCAATGTATTACTGATTGCCTTCATAAACAGTGTAGTAAATTAGTGTCCTCCTCATCTCAAAGTATGGTCACCTAACCTGCTCAATGTTGCTAATATATACATCATGAAAATACCTGTAAGTATGGTTATACGCCCTGGATACGGTGTCATAGTTTCTACACATACTGCCATTCACATGCTAGTCACCCGATCCTATTAAGCGTACAATGATGTCATTGGTATACAAATGATGTCATTGGTATACAGTAGAGTGTAGTTGTGGTACTAAGACTGTACAACACCACACAACACACCCACACTACACAAATTGAGCTTCCTCAGGTGGGATTCAAACCTTTGTTCAAATGTTCCGAGATGACAAGTGAGTACACATATACACACATACATGTATATACAGTCCCCTCTCTCTGCTATAGAAATAAGATTCATAATTTAAAGTTAAGTGCTAATTACCTTGTGGGTATGCTGTTTACTGAAATGAATACATGTACAAGTTCTCCCCAAATTCTCCATAATGACAATTGAATGGAAACTCAGTTCTCCCAAAGAGGAATAAAATAACGTCTGTTTCGTAGTTTCCATACTTTTCAGTACTGCTCTTGTATCCACAAATCATCAATATCACATCTTTGGGAATCCTCCATTGCTTTACGTAATGTTGCTGAACAGTCTGCCAAGTAAGGGACTTCAAAACTGTTAATATTCTCAGCTATGAATATTATTACTATTGGGACGTAGTTCCAGTAACTCTGGGATTCACTCCTACTGACTATGGTCACTAGTGGTTCATTGTAATGGCCTGGGACTTCCCCCCAATTTGGAGTAACTACTTTCTGTATAATTGTCCACACAATATACTAACTACATGTTATGTAGAGGAAATTGAGAACAAAGTCCAGACGGTTACCGAACTCTGATCTACAATATGGATGTACATTTTTCTTAATAGTAATTTCACTATGTGTTTTATATAGGCCATAGAGTTTAGCCAGAGCAAGGAACAGGTTCCAAGCTGTATTGAAGAGGCAAGAGGTGGGAGAGGAGGGTTATGGCATGGTGGTTTCAAGACAGTCATGAACCACAAGTTTCTTAAGGAGAAGGGTATTTCTCACATTGTCAACACAGCCAGGGGACTTGAAATATTTGGACCAAAATACCTTGTAAGAAGTACTTCATATGTATTTCGGTGAACAGTACAAATGCGTGGACTAACTTATAAGATCGGTTGCATATCTAGCATGTGGTCATAAACAACTTTGAAAGTGAACAATTTTCTTTGAGTGAACACTAGCTAGTACAACATAAACTGTTATGCTAGTCTGTGTTGCGTTTGTAATCTAATAAAACTGCACTTAGCACCCACCGCGAGGTTTTCTTAACAATGGTAAGCTGTCCTTTTCTGGAAACATCAATAGTTCTAACCAGCATTGTACACACGTGCTTCCGGGCAGCGTGGGGCAACTAGAATTGTACCAGATTCTATACTTCAGATTGGGACAGCTCTTGTCAAGAAAACATTAAAAGTAAATCTGAAATTTAGCAAAACAAATAAACAAAAAGGGGAGCAGTCTGGGTGTGAATATAATCTTTAGAAAAGATTTGCCGTATACAATGTAAAGGCCTATGGCAGAATCCCTGAGAGATTATAGGGTATGATGCAAGCATCAAAACTAAATTCTCCTTGCATGATTATTCTTAGCGGGGAGTGCAAAAACAAGGAAAGAAATGCAACTATGTAAACTCTACAACTTAGTTAATAATGTACACATTGTATTAAATTACTTTCACAAGAAATGCTTTGATATCATCAGTTACCTAATCTTTGGGATGGTTCCCACTACGTACATAGTCACCATAAATTGTGCAGGTGTAGTGGAAGTGGTATATATACAAGGGAAATGACTGCCACATGCACACACACCATGCAGAAATGATATTAAATAACAGCCCTCATATAATACACTACACCTATCAGTTACTATATACCAAGCATGATGATGTCATGTCTATTGTATTCTTACTCTAATCAGACAGCAGTGGAGAAAGCAGAAAGTGAATTGGGTGTAACCTTTCTAAAACTAGACTGGATTGATACAACATCATTCTGTATCACTGACGATAGCCTCTCGGCCTGTTGTCGCTTCATCCACCAAGCTAGGAAGAGTGGAGCCTCTGTGCTTGTACACTGTGCACAGGTGGAGTTATGTACATATAATATAGTTCATTCCCTTGTATTTCCTATCAAGTCTGAGTGCTATCCTTTTAAAAAAATCTGTTGGGATAATGGCCTTTTTGGGATAAATAGAAGTGGTTTTAGGGTTGTCTGTCTCTTCCTTGCAGGGTAAGTCTCGCTCATCAACTGCAGTCATAGCTCACATGATGGTAAGCTGTGGTATGGCCTACTCTGATGCTTTGGCAGCTGTGCAGGCTAAGAGGAAGATGGCTGAGCCCAATCCTGCCTTCCAACAGAGACTTATAACCTTTGAAAAATCAGGACTTATAGCAGCACTTCGAACTGAATTGACATTTTAATGCTATATGCTACATGTACATGTATCGACTTGAGTTCTGCGCATGCGTAGGCGACGTTCACTGCGCATGAGCACAATCAACTCGTGAAAGAAGAATGGCTGGACCTGGCTCTTCCGCTTCTCTGCCTAACTTTACAGGCGGCAATGCCTTGTGGCGTTACGTTCACAGCGCACCTAAAGCCGAGTTACATCTTCACATCGAAGGCACGCTGGAACCTGAACTGATGTTCCAGATTGCTGCCAGGAACAAAATTCCTCTTGAGGGGACCGTTGAAACCCACCGGAAAAAGAGGGAAAATTTCAAGGTTGGCCCCCGCACTTAACAATTTAACTGGTATTAAACTTTTCTCCGTATATTTTTAGGACCTGCAAGATTTCCTGGACATCTACTATGAAGCATGCAATGTGCTGCAAACTGAGGAAGATTTTCGTGACCTCATGTATGCCTATCTGCAGAGGGCATCGATAGACAACGTGTACATCGCAGAAATATTTTTCGACCCCCAAACCCACACTGATCGTGGTGTATCGTTTGATGTTATTGTCTCAGGTCTGTATCGTGGGATCGTGGAAGGCCATCGAGACTTTGAAATCCACGCTAGCCTCATCATGTGTTTTCTGCGCCATCTCACTGAAGATGCGGCCCTTAAAACATTGGAGCAGGCAAAACCTCATTTAAAGAAGATTATAGGGGTGGGGTTGGACAGCGGGGAGGTTGGTAATCCACCGACGAAATTCAAACGAGTGTACGAGATGGCGGCTGGGTTGGGGTTGAAGTTGGTTGCACATGCTGGTGAAGAGGCTGGGCCAGACTACATCCGAGAAGCGTTGGACATTCTCCATGTGAGTAGGATTGACCACGGCATACAGTGCCTCAAGGACCAACAGCTGGTACAGAGGTTGGTCCAAGAAGAAATTCCACTCACAACCTGTCCTCTCTCCAACGTTAAGCTCCAGGTGAACTCTCGTTTCTTTGATGGCAAAAACGTGACAGGAGAAATGCTTTCAAAGGGCCTCAAGGTTACCATCAATTCCGATGACCCTGCCTATTTTGGAGGGTACATAAATGACAACTTTCTCCGTGCAGTTTCGGACTGTAGCCTGACAGAGAAGGATGTCTACCAGATGTGTAGAAATTCCATCATTGCCACTTTCCTTTCTGACTCCGATAAGGCATACTATATCTCTAAATTAAACCACTTCACTATAACATGTGGGTATGCTGCTCCTCCAAGAAGCATAGCTATCTTTGGCTCTCGCTTGCCTAAACCAAATAGCCCCGATTATGAAGAAGCTAGATCCATAGCAAAGCTACTCTCGTCCAACGGTTTCACTGTCATTACTGGTGGTTATGGAGGCATCATGAAAGCAGGGGCCCAGGGTGGTTGGGAGGGGGTGGAAATGATGACCGGTTGCAACCTTGCAGAAGTCCGAGGTGTTCTCATACCTAGCGTGTTCCTCCAGAGGGATTCTTTAGGAAATGAGTTTCTCATGCAGCGTTCGATTGCTCGCAACTTGCCCAGTCGTCTGAACCACTTCTGTCAGCTCTCTGAGTATTTTCTGGTATGTGGTGGGACAATTGGAACTATCACCGAACTGTTTTTTGTATGGAATGTTGCATCCCTGCGCAAGACGTTTGGTGGTCCTCAGCCCAAAGTCTTTGTCCTGCGTTCCAAGTGGGAGGAGCCATTGGAAGCCTTTGTGGGAGCCATGAGCATGTTCCCAGCCGATCGTGATCTGATTCAGTATGTTGATACAGCAGAAGAGGTGTTGCAGCTGGTTGAGGAAGATCTGAAGCAGCGCACTGCATCTGCAACCATCACTCTACTATCACATACAAATTAACCGTGTACATGTAGTGCCTTTATGTACTCTATACTATATACTCTGGACCTCTTGGTGGCTTTGGTGGTAACCAAATACCATAACTTTTGAATGCAGCGTCTATAGTGAAATGTGCGCATGCGCGCCGAGGGTTAACAACTTCATTTTGGATAAATGCTAATCATTGCGTGTGCGCGCGATTTATCACCTGCGTACTACGTGTTTGTATAATATGGGTATACAGTACAGCGCTTGACAATCATGCGCACTGCGAAACATCAATTGTATGTCGCTCTACGCACGAGATTGCAAGGTTACAAAAAACCGCTGTAGCAGTTACATGTACTGCACTTAGAGTCGTAATCTTTCCCTAAGCGTACCCTAGAAGAAATAGCTTTTGGCGGAACCTGACTCGTGAAAACAGGACACGCGCAGACGTATATATATATGGCTATATAGCTAGCTAGGTCTGCGCCGAATTTTTTAATCGCGCGCGCTGAAATTAAAGTATAAAGGTATTATGCAGAAAGGAGACGCACAGACATGTTATCAACGTAGCTACCTGTTAGTACTCCTATAGTAGCTACATATATACCTGACAGACACCCAAGTTGTGTGCTACCATGCTGGTCAACATTAGCAATTGATAATCATGAACTCAAGTAAAATTTTAAAAAGGACAAGTGAAAACACAAAATATCACAATTTAAGAGAGATCAATTGATCACTGATTGGTGGGTTCCAAGTTCACTATGTGTGGTTTGTGTCTGAAAGTGTGTGGGGAGGGGAGGACACAGGGGGCGAGGGGGGCATCGGGGGTGTACAGGGGGCGAGGGGGGCATTGGGAGGTGTATAGGGGACATGGATGGTGCAGGAGGGATCAGAGATTCAGAAGCGGGAATGACTGGAGCACTGCGATCATCTGTCTCAGTGGGACGGAGAGCTTTAGACCTGAAAAGTTCACAAACATGAAACTAAAGTGACCAGCACACTATACAGATGGGGGATGTTGGAGAGGTCCACTTACCTATCAAAGGACTCGATAGCTCTGAGGAGGTTTGCTAGCTCTGTATGTTTCTGCTGCTTTCTTACTGCTGCATGTGTGGAGGGGGTGGGGGGTGGGGGGAGGGGGAGGGAAAATGTAGCAATGCCAGACAATACAATGGAATGTTAGTCTCATACCCAGACCCTCTCTAAAAGAGGGAGTAGTAGACCTGTGCAGGTCTATGGCTTCTCAAGTGGGTGTTAAATAACAAAAACTTAATTGAGCTGCATTAAGTGCAGGTTTAATGTATTTGACAGAGTAAACTGTGTGGTCTGTCAGGCTGGAAAAAATGTGGCAAGAGCTGCACAAGTCTACTGTTTCCAGACCCTCTCCTGCTTTTAGAGAGGGTCTGGGTATGAAACTAATGGAATGCAGCTTTGGAAATTTGAAATTTAACAGGCTACTGATGGCAATATTATATCTCACTTTTCTGAGACGAGTGCACTCCTCACACTGACAGAGAGGGTGACACAGCTGCTCTGGTGGGCTTACATCCTCTGACCAGCCAAACATGTAACGAACCTACACACACACACACACACACACACACACACACACACACACACACACACACACACACACACACACACACACACACACACACACACACACACACACACACACACACACACACACACACACACACACACAATATAATGTCCCATGTAAATATATTGGTATATTAGTACATGAAACATAGCAGCTATTGAGCTTCTCAACAGCTGCTATGTTTTTCAGAAGCATTGTCTTCTTAGTGTAAGGGCTACCACAGCAAGGTGTGGTATCACAGTCCAAACACTGTAGGTGCACGGAAGCACTATAAATCCTCAATTACAAAGCAGTGTGCACATAGAGAGTGAGTGGGAACCACATACATAGTTAGCATCGTCATCTTTGATGGCTCTGAACACCTTCTTGAGCTGTGAGAAAATATTGTGTTAGATATGGTGAATGTAGAATGATGTAGTCACATGATAGTCATGTGACACCCATATGACAGTCATGTGACACTTATATGACAGTCATATGACACTCACATGTCTCTGTATCTAATTGTGAATCGGCCCTTTTCTTGGGTTGTAATCTCTTCATCTTCATACCAACAGACTATGGGGGGAGGAGGAGAGTAGGGAGGGGAGATGGAGGGGGGAGAAGAGGGGGGAGAGGAGAGGGGAGAGGGAGGGGGGGAGAGGAGAGGAGAGAGGAGAACAGGAATAGAAAGAGCAAGGGGATTGAGAAGAAGGTAGGGTAATGGGCAGGAGGGAGGAAAGAGGACATCAGAGGAAGAGAGATGGAGGAGTGTAGGAGAGAGAAGGATGGAATGGTAAAGCACACCGGTAATGTTTGACTAACTGACCCTTCCAGCTTCACTGTCTGATTTCTTTCTAGCCTGAAAGAGCAGGTCTTGTACCTGTTCTCAAGAGAAAGGCAGAGTGGGAACATGAGATATAGAAGAGGGAGGTACCTCCTCACCTTTCTACTCTGAGCACACTGAGCTGGTGTCTCTGTCCTACAATTCTGGAGGGTGGTCGATGCCCTGTGCTCCAGGAGTAGACACACAATGTTGGCTGGCAAATGGGAGGAAAACACACCCAACAGTGCAGGCCAATCACACACTCACACACTCACACACCAATTGAGGTTTTCCACATCTTGTCTCTCTCTTAAAAATACTTATCACACCACTACACTATGGAATCCAATCAGCACACTTTGTCTACCACACTACAAAGGAAACTGAATACCTAACCCTGCTCTCAAAGGACTTCCACTAACTGGTGGAGTGGTTATAGATACTCTGAAGAAGTCTAAGAGTCTAGAATCACACACAACGTGCTTTCTGTGATGTATACTGACAAGGGGCGAAATGGTCCTGAAAATATCACATGAATTGTACAGAGCAGGGCTTGTTCTGTCTGCCTACATCTCCACTGAGAGAGAGATACAACATTGCACGTCAAATCACTAGCTCTGTTATGTATGTAGGTATGTATGTACTTCATCTTCCCAATAATGTCAGACTCTGTGTAGTGTGTATATTTTGGTGGAAGTTAGCTACTAGGTAACATCATGTATGGTAGCGCTTACTACCAGACATGTAAAAAGTCAATTATTTGCAGATACAATTTTTGCAGATTTAGGATTCTGTGCATTTTACTGGTATCAAATTTTGCTATTGCTAGACATCCTCGGTGGTGCGCATGGGCAGAGAGCTGGTTAACGTTGGCTTACCTCGACCAGTTTCTTCCTCCATGAATGCATCGGAAGTTACAAGGAAGGGCATTTTATGGGATCTACCTAGCACCCCCTAAACCACATCGCTGCCAGCTTTCTCATAGTCCAATTACAAGTAATAATGTGCACATGTGCTTATACTCACGTGCATGTGCGGCCCCAATCCAAATTTTTGTGAGTATTAAATTTTGCACTCTGGTCAGAGGTGGAAAGTGTGACTAACTAATTAGGGAGGCTACCTGATAATTATACCAAGTGAAGGGAGATAGGGAGTGAGCAGAAGGATGTGAATGTGAGTCATGATTATTCACAGAGACAAAAGGAACTGGTCTAGGTCAGGACAGTCCCTAAGATTGCAGGATATCCTCCAAGCACACTACCATATTTGATAGTACCTTCAACTATATACAGCAGATGACAGTTATCCTAATATGACTACAGTGGAGGAGCCGATAGCTCTAACAGACACTCTAGAAGTGGGATTAACGGACACAAAGACAGACAGACAGACATACCCAACTACAGTAACCCTCACTGCGCATGCACACGATGGTTAATAACCTACAACATGAAACATGCAAAGTAACCTTCATGGTTAATCAACGTCAAAATTTTAAAGCCAGTACATGGGTTACCACAGATGATGAGATGGGAGAGGAACACATGCACCATAGACCAGCAATATGATGTACATAAGCAGCAACTGTGCTGAGTGGTACTAAAAATAGAAATGACTACACTGAGTTTGTGTCCTGATAAGTGATTGAGCCTCTGACTACAGTGCCAGTTTCTTCCTTGGCTCTGGGCTTCAAAATTCTTATGTGCGAAGAAGAGTTCGAAGAAGAGTTCGAAGAAGAGTTCAAAATCCTGGCAGTATTTCTAGTCAGCTCTCTGAGTATTTTCTGGTATGTGGTGGGACAATTGGAACTATCACTCAGACTGAACTGTTTTTTGTGTGGAATGTTGCATCACTGCGCATTGCATCTGCAACCATCACTCTACTATCACATACAAATTAACCATGTACATGTAGTGCCTTTATGTACTCTATACTATATACTCTGGACCGCTACAATAGCCTGGTGGCTTTCGCGGTAAGCAAATGATGCCATAACTTTTGAATGCGGCATCTAGCTATAGCGAAATCAATAATCCATGCCGTGTCGGGCCGAAGCCATTGGTACCTACCTTTCAACGTGTAAGATTACTGCTTCTGAGAAAATGTGTGTCAGACATACAGAGATAGACCAAGTACAAACCCTCATGCGCGCGGAGGGTGTAGTTCAATAGTAGTCAGTTACAATACGCTATGTATATGTCAGTGACACTCAATGTATTTAAGTGGTATATATAGCTTTAAATTTCCCCTCCAAAATAGGCAGGGTCATTGGAATTGATGGTAACCTTGAGGCCTTTTGAAAGCATTTCTCCTGTTTTTTTTCCATCAAAGAAACGTGAGTGCACCTGGAGCTAGAGAGGACAGGTTGTGAGCAGAATTTCCTCTTGTACCAACCTCTGTACCAGCTGTTGGTCCCTGAGGCACTGTATGCCATGGTCAATCCTACTCACATGCATGGAACGCTTCCCAATGCCAAATTAAGGCCAAGGGAATATAAACCAGTGTCGACTAGTGTAATGTGTTATTTTCTGTTAATTTGAGCTCCTTACAGACACTGCGTAAATCAATGCAAAAGTACAGTCAATATGGGTTGTGTGACATGTAAAGTAATAACAACAGTGCTGCTCCAGGTCAGTTTGCACACTCTTCACCCTCCTCCTTGACATAACGGACAGGGATCTGTTGTTCTCCTCTCTTTGTGTCTTCTTTTATCTCTGACACATTTACTGAAACAGACTTACTTGATGTGGTGCCGACTTTCTCTTCCTTTCTAGCAGGTGTGACCTCAATGCTTTTTTTTGACGAGCTTCCGAAACTGCTTATTGGGGGCAGAAAGAACTCCTTATAGAGAGAGCCCACTTTCTTGGTGAAGAGGAATGCCATACAGATAGCAAACCCTTGAGTCGAGGTGAGGATGATGAACAAGTACCACGCCCATTCCCCTCTTGCGAGGATTGCCACAAACCCGACTGTCCAGGTCAGCCCAGTGATAGAGAAGACACTCAGGTAGATCCTAATGTAGAAGATATTATTCTGCTTCTTCTCCAATTTTGTCGAGGCTTTGAACAGGAGATAAGTCGTTATGGAAAGTGCGATGAAATTGAGAAGAACTGACAGAGCAACTGGTGCCAGGAACACGATGTAGAATGAGGCCACATGACCGATCCAGCAAAATCCATCTTCCCCATATTCAATGTAGCCAGTGGTATAGTTGATAATTACAGTCACTCCAGTAATGATGGTGGGTAAACCCCAGCCAATTAGCATGTACAGCAAGAATATTTGATTTTTGATTTTTGGGGCCTGTACTGGTTTAAGGCGTGATCCTCTAAGGAGTGATCTTGTTGACTCGAAACTCATAATTGTCATCCATGAGAACTGACAGAGGACCAGCCATTGCAGCAAGATGGCTGTAGTGTGGCATACTTTATCTGCCAGGTCAAACTTTGTAATTCCAATGAGGAGGATCACACAAGTACCCAGGATGGCTGCAGCAAGGTTCATCAAAATCTTTCCAGGGAGTGTTCGTAGCTCTTTGAAGATGGAGTAGGTGAGCAATACGAATGCACATCCAATCACAGACAGTGAACTACTGATATAGGTCACAATATACAATGCTTCTGGGTATGAGTAGGAGTTCGTGGTTATGGTCACATTTATTTCATGAGTGCCATTTTGTGTAAAGTCAGTGCAGATTATTGGTAAGCTGTTATTGATGTAGCCTACAATGTCATATATTTCACCACGAAATCTTAGAGTTGTGTTGTCAGGTAGAAGTTCAAACTCTGTTTCCTCAAGGTGAAGCAGTGCTCCATCACACAGAGAGGAGTTTGTAGAGTTTGACATAGAATTTGACGGGCCAATGAAGGTATGGCCAATTGTACAGGACTCTCCATGCCTTAACTCAGGGCAGATAGTGGTACGACACCTTTGGTCAACTGGATTAAACACCTCTCCATCAGGACAACTGGTGGTAACATTAATGGACACTGTTTCTGTGTGGATAATTTGTGTATCTCCATTCACATCTAGGAATATGGAGAATGGGGGGCCAGGTTCCGGCATTATTGGCGGAAACCCATCTTCTGGCGGTCGTGGAGGTGGTAGTGGAGGTGTCAGTTCAGCAGCTCTTAGTCTACAGTGGTCTATTTCATCACGGTACAAGTATGGATTAATACATGTGAGATACATAGCACGGATACCATTACATATGGCACAGTACTGGTTTCGATATTGGATAGTGTGGTAAATTTTGAACACAATTCCATAAATCTCACGTGAAAAATATGGCCAAGGGGGAGGACCCACCACCACTGGACTAATAGGGCCATGTTGACATTGCATCACAAGCTCTTGATACTGGTCCTCATCAATTGGGGTTCTAGTAGTGTTTTGTAACTCTTCCCTCTCAAGGCATGCATCATATACCAACGAATCATGGAAACAAGGTCTTGCTTCTCTAGCTGGGGAGCTTTGACTATTAAATCCACATGGAATGCAGAATTGTTCCACAATTTCAGCTGTAATCTCAACATCTGTAAACCGAAGGTAATTGAGAAAAAAGGAACAGTAAAAACTGTACCCCCACGGCTGAAAGATTTCGACTTCGTGACACACTGCACAAAACTCGTTCTTGTACACTATCCCAGTATCGGGGTCAGTGACGGGAGGCAAGCTGTCGCTGCCGTCCGTGCAGTTATTTTTTGTGTCTAGCAATATCTGGTCGTCTCTACCTGCCAACCAGTCCGCAGGACATGCAGACACCATCCAGAAAGACTCCATCCAGGCTGGCTTTGTGCGCGCGTCCAGGTGGATGCTGCGACATTGCAACAGACCGTCTAACTGGTTCGCAGTGTTCTCTTCAGCATCTTTCCCGCTGCAGATCGGAGCGTTCGAGCAGCAGTCTCCGTATATGACGCACTCCCTGTCGCAGCGACACGAGGAATTCGCTACATCTTCTAAATCGCAAGCACCTTTAGGCAAAGAGCAGCCCTCGGCACAATCGTACAGTGGGTTTGGTCTATAGTCGTGGTCGCTCTGGCTACCAGCGCCAGTGTATAACAACAAGAGGCCAAGTAGGGTCCCCTGCAGTAACAGCTTCATTTTCTGAACACCGGATGTAAATCGTTGTGCACGATTGAGTTATATACTAGCCCCGTACCCAGGGGGCGGAAAAGACGGCCCGGTATCGATTGTTCGCTCATGCGCATAAATCTCTTTATTTCTAGGAAAACGCCCAGTAATTTTTGTTGTATCAGCAAACGGAATCGACTGCGTTCGCGTTGTTCAATCTAGCTCTTTCTGAATCTCTCAAGGGTGAGCCATACCCTGCTCGAGTACTCCCTCGGCATTTACACGTCCTGGAACACCAGATACGAGAGTACACTGTACTATGTCTACGTATAGTATACGGCGTTATCCGGATTACCAGAAAATCTGGTAAAGGCCCGCGCATGCGCGAGCAAGCCGTCTTTTCCGCCCCCGCAATTAACAGCCTGGGTACGAGGCTAAGTTATGTACGTGTCACTCACCCAACCACTTCAACCCGCTGAGTCAGCAGTTTAGAGCTGCTAAGGTATATATTTTTTCTCTGAAGCGTCCTGGAAGAACCCCAACCAAATAGATTTTGGCGGAACCTGACAAGTCGATTCCTTTCGTGAAAAAACGCGCGCGCACAATGTCAGAGAGAGGAGAGTTTGTGAGGGGAATTTCCTCTTGGACCAACCTCTGTACGTACCAGGCACTGTATGCCGTGCTCAATCCTACTCACATGCATGGTGTGGTGTCCAACACTTCCCAATGCCAAATTAAGGCCAAGGGAATACTGCATGTTGGCTAGTGTAATGCGTTAAATTCTGCGAATTTACAAGGAATAAATGACACTTTGCGTAAATCAATGCAAAAGTACAGTCAATGTGGGTTGTGTGACATGTAAAGTAATAACAACAGTGCTGCTCCAGGTCAGTTTGCACACTCTTCACCCTCCTCCTTCCCATAATGGACAGGGATCTGTTGTTCTCCTCTCTTTGTGTCTTCTTTTATCTCTGACACATTTACTGAAACAGACTTACTTGATGTGGTGCTGACTTTCTCTTCCTTTCTAGCAGGTGCGACCTTGATGCTTTTTTTTGACAAGTTTCCGAAACTGCTTATTGGGGGCAAGAAGAACTCCTTATAGAGAGAGCCCACTTTCTTGGTGAAGAGGAATGCCATACAGATAACAAACCCTTGAGTCGAAGTGAGGATGATGAACAAGTACCACGCCCATTCCCCTCTTGCAAGGATTGCCACAAACCCAACTGTCCAGGTTAGTCCAGTGATAGAGAAGACACTCAGGTAGATCCTAATGTAGAAGATATTAAACTGCTTCTCCAATTTTGCTTGATCTCTCAATGCTTTGAACAGTAGATAAGCCATTATGGAAAATGCAATGAAATTAAGAAGAACTGACAGAGCAACTGGTGCCAGGAACACGATGTAGAATGAGGCCACATGACCAATCCAGCAAAATCCATCTTCCCCATATTCAATGTAGTCAGTGGTATAGTTGATAATTACAGTCACTCCAGTAATGATGGTGGGTAACCCCCAGCCAATTAGCATGTACAGCAAGAATATTTGATTCTTGATTATTGGGGCCTGTACTGGTTTAAGGCGTTTTGCTCTAAGGAGTGATCTTGTTGACTCAAAACTCATAATCGTCATCCATGAGAACTGACAGAGGACCAGCCAGTGCAGCAAGATGGCTGTAGTGTGGCAGAGTTGCTCTTTATCTGCCAGTGCAAACAGTGGAATTCCAATGAGGAGGAACACACAAGTACCCAGGATGGCTGCAGCAAGGTTCATCAAAATCTTTCCAGGGAGTGTTCGTAGCTCTTTGAAGATGGAGTAGGTGAGCAATACGAATGCACATCCAATCACAGACAGTGAACAGCCGATATAGGTCACAATATACAATGCTGCTGGGTATGAGTAGGTGGTTATGGTCACGTTTATTTCATGGGTGCCATTTTGTGTAAAGTCAGTGCAGATTATTGGTAAGCTGTTATTGATGTAGCCTATAATGTCATATATTTCTCCATGAAATCTTAGAGTTGTGTTGTCAGGTAGAAGTTCAAACTCTGTTTCCTCAAGGTGAAGCAGTGCTCCATTACACAGAGAGGAGTTTGTAGAATTTGACATAGAATTTGACAGGTCAATGAAGGTATCGACAATTACACAGGACTCTCCATGCCTTAACTCAGGGCAGATAGTGGTACGACACCTTTGGTCAACTGGATCAAACACCTCTCCATCAGGACAACTGGTGGTAACATTAATGGACACTGTTTCTGTGTGGATAATTTGTGTATCTCCATTCACATCTAGGAACATTGAGAATGGGGGGCCAGGTTCTGTCACTGTTCCATCTGGTGGTAGTGTTGTAGGTGGTAGTGTAGGTTCCAGTTCAGCAGCTCTTCGTCTACAGTAGTCAATTTCATCCCGGTACAAGTATGGATTAATACATGTGAGATCTGTAGCGACATGGATACCATTACATATGGCACAGTACTGGTTTCGATATTGGATAGAGGGGTATATTCTGAATGTATTTTCGCCATACCTATCAGTGAAATAACGAGGTGTAGGGGGAGGACCCACCACTACTGGACTAATAGGGCCATGTTCACATTGCATCACAAGCTCTTGATACTCGTCCTCGTCAATTGGGATTCTAGTAGTGGTTTGTAACTTTTCCCTCTCAAGGCATGCATCATATACCAACGAATCATGGAAACAAGGTCTTGCTTCTCTAGCTGGGGAGCTTTGACTATTAAATCCACATGGAATGCAATATTGTTCCACAATCTCAGCTGTAATCTCGACATCTGTAAACCGAAGTCGCTTGAACAAAGAGTTACAGTAAAAACTGTACCCCCACGGCTGAAAGATTTCGACTTGGTGACACACTGCACAGAACTCGTTCTTGTACACTATCCCAGTATCGGGGTCAGTGACGGGAGGCAAGCTGTCGCTGCCGTCCGTGCAGTTATTAATGGTGTCTAGCAATATCTGGTCGTCTCTACCTGCCAACCAGTCCGCAGGACATGCAGACACCATCCAGAAAGACTCCCTCCAGGCTGGCTTTGTGCGCGCGTCCAGGTGGATGCTGCGACATTGCAACAGACCGTCTAACTGGTTCGCAGTGTTCTCTTCGGCATCTCTCCCGTCGCAGATCGGAGCGTTCGAGCAACAGTCTCCGTATATCATGCACTCCCTGTCGCAGCGACACGAGGAATTCGCTACATCTTCTTCATCGCAAGCACCTTCAGGCACTGAGCAGTTCTTTGCACAATCGTACAGTGGGTTTGGTCTATAGTCGTGGTCGCTCTGGCTACCAGTGCCAGTGTATAACAACAAGAGGCCAAGTAGGGTCCCCCGCAGTAACAGCTTCATTTTCTGAACACAGGATGCAAATCGTTGTGCACGATTGAGTTATATACGTACGTGTTCATGTTACACCCACGCAACCACAGGTTCGCAGCGTTTCCTCGGCATCGCAGATCGGAGCGTTCGAGCAGCAGTCTCCGTATATCACGCACTCCTCGTCGCAGCGACACGAGGAATTCGCTACATCTTCTTCATCGCAAGCACCTTCAGGCACAGAGCAGTTCTTTGCACAATCGTACAGTGGGTTTGGTCAAGAGCGCATGATAAAACGGGGGAGGAGGAAGAGCGTGTAACTTCAGTCGATTTCTGCAGTGGCAAAATAACCCGCGAATACTATTTATAGAACGCGCGGAATTGAGCGTTTTGGTGTACGTGCTCTAGACACCCTCCGGTCCTAACCCTACCTGTCCTGTCCTGTCCTAACCTGCTGCTAGTACTAACCATCTTTATACTCGTACGCACAAGGTATTGGTCTACCGGAAGTGCTATTTTTAGTACGCGAGAGATATTTTGCCCGCGTCAATGCGCGCGCGTCAATTGAAGTTACACGCTCTTTCTCCTACCCCGTTTTATCATGCGCTCTTGGTTTGGTCTATAGTCGTGGTCGCTCTGGCTACCAGCGCCAGTGTATAACAACAAGAGGCCAAGTAGGAACCCCGCAGTAACAGCTTCATTTTGGACATATGCTAATCATTGCGTGTGCACGATTTATCACTGCGTATATACGTGTTTGTATAATACACCCACAGAGTGTACAGTACAGCGTGTAAAGCATGCATGAGCTTGACAATCATGCGCATTGCGAAACATCAAGGGTGTGTCGCTCTACGCACGAGATTGCAAGATTACAAAAACACCTGCTGTAGCATGCAGTTACATGTACTGCACTTAGATTTCCCTAAGCGTACCCTAGAAGTAAGCGGAACCTGACTCGTGAAAACAGGACACGCGCAGACATGCATACGTATATATGCGGAAGGTTTTAACAGAAAGGAGACCCACAGACATATTATAATATAGCTACCTGTTAACGTTGGTACTCCTGTAGTAGCTATAGAATCCTGCATCCATATATACCTGACAGACACCCAAGTTATGTGCTGCCATGCTGGTCAATATTTATTGATAATTGTGAACTCAAGTAAAAAGGACAAGTGAAAACACAAATGTCACAATTAAGAGAGATCAATTGATCACTGATTGGTGGGTTCCAAGTTCACTATGTGTAGAAATAAAGTGAATCTGGTTTGTGTCTGAAGGTGTGTGGGGAGGGGAGGACACAGGGGGCGAGGGGGGCATCGGGGGGTGTATGGGGGACGAGGGGGGCATTGGGAGGTGTACAGGGGGTGTAGAGGGTGCAGGAGGGATCAGAGATTCAGAAGCAGGAATGACTGGAGCACTGCGATCATCTGTCTCAGTGGGACGGAGAGCTTTAGACCTGAAAAGTTCACAAACATGAAACTAAAGTGACCAGCACACTATACAGATGAGGGGATGTTGGAGAGGTCCACTTACCTATCAAAGGACTCGATAGCTCTGAGGAGGTTTGCTAGCTCTGTATGTTTCTGCTGCTGTCTTACTGCTGCATGTGTGGAGAGGGGGAGTGGGAGGGAAGAGAGAGAGAGAAGGAGAGACAGTTACAAGACAGAATTAGCAGTACAATTGTGTACCACACCTTCTACTCTTCTTGTGGCAGGTTGCTGTGTCCTAGTACTGGGGGGAGCCAGGGAGTCTCCATGTGTCCGACCTGCCTTCTGTACAACTGGTGATGGTTTATAAGAACCAACAGCAATCACTCCATTCATAGCATGGACAATGTGTTGCACAACTTCCTCATCCTAATATAGATGACAGGAAATGAGTACACTATCAAATTTCAATCTTTATTAGGATGTACATTGGTGAGTTGGAGAGGGGTCTGGTGGCTGTAGTTCCTAGCTGAGTACTGGGCACCATACAGCAAGAGGCTGTGTACTATCATCGGCCGATTCCATCTGAGAAAGAGCAGAAGGAATGGAAAAGACGCATGCCATTAGCAAGGCCTTACTTTGCAGCTGAATGAAGGGGAGTGTCCCCGCGATTATTAGCCACAGTGACATCTGCTCCATGCTGCAAGTTGTGAGTGGGAGTGAGATATATTCAGGTAGGTAATATTAGGCTCACAATGAGGAGGAGTGTGGTCGACTCCATGTGACCATTTTGGCTGGCAAAGTGGAGTGGAGTATTTCCCTGGACATCTTGGGGATTAACCTCTGCCCCTATCTCTATTAGTAATAAAACTACCTGCAACAGAAATGTTTGGTGGTCACAGCTCTATTTCCCCTCCCTTCCTGCCTTCCCTCCCTCCCTCCCTCCCTCCCTCCCTCCTTCCCTTCCTCCCTCCCTCCCTTCCTCCCCCTCTCTCCCTCCTCCCCCTCCCTCCTTACATCTTTGTGGTTGTATTGACATGCAAGGTGAAGAGGTGTTAGCTGTTCCACCGTTCTGGAGTTAAAGGTGGCTCCATGTGTCAACAACAGTTCCATTATCTTCCTACGGCCCAGTACTGCTGCCTTGTGTGTGGGGGTGTGGCCAGAATGGTCACTAGTGTTCACTGTCAGATTGCTACCCAGTGCTGTGGTCTGGGGAATCAAAATATAATCTCAGTATCTATAGAGGGCCAATTCAGATAACTGTCTCAAAAAGTCACACAATGTTTTGACTCGGAAGTCTTCAACAACAGGTGTGTGAAAATGTACCAATGCCAGACAATGCAATGGAATGTTAGTCTCATGCCCAGACCCTCTCTAAAAGAGGGAGTAGTAGACTTGTGCAGGTCTATGGCTTCTCAAGTGGGTGTAAAATAACAAAAACTTAATTAATTAAGCTGCATTAAGTGCAGGTTTAATGTATTTGACAGAGTAAACTGTGTAGTCTGTCAGCCACTTAGTCGCTGGAAAAATAAGGCAAAAGCTGCACAAGTCTACTATAGGAATGTTTCCAGACCCTCTCCTGCTTTTAGAGAGGGTCTGGGTACTACGAGACTAATGGATACAGCTATGGAAATTTGAAATTTAACAGGCTACTGATGGCAATATTATATCTCACTTTTCTGAGACGAGTGCACTCCTCACACTGACAGAGAGGGTGACACAGCTGCTCTGGTGGGTTTACATCCTCTGACCAGCCAAACATGTAACGAACCTACACACAACACACACACACACACACACACACACACACACACACACACACACACACACACACACACAATGTTGCTCAATTGCAAAATGTATATATACATCCCATGTAAACATATTGGTATATTAGTACATGAAACGTGGCAGCTGTTAAGCTTCTCAACAGGTGCTATGTTTCTCAGAAGCTCTCTCTCTTAGTGTAAGGGCTACCACATCAAGGTGTGGTATCACAGTCCAAACAATGTACGTGCACAGAAGCACTATAAGTCATCTAATTAGAAAGCAGTTATGTAGTGTGCACATAGAGAGTGAGTGGGAACCACATACATAGTTAGCGTCGTCATCTTTGATGGCTCGGAACAGCTTCTTGAGCTATGAGAAAATATTGTGTTGGATATGTAGAATGATGTAGTCACATGATAGTCACGTGACACTCATATGACAGTCATGTGACACTCACATGTCTCTCTGTATCTAATTGTGAATCGGCCCTTTTCTTGGGTTGTAATCTCTTCATCTTCATACCCACAGACTATGGGGGGAGGAGGAGAGTAGGGAGGGGAAAGGGAGGGGGGAGAGGAGAGGGGAGATGGAGGGGGGAGAGGAGAGGGGAGGGGGAGGGGGGAGAGGTGAGGAGAGGAGAGAGGGAGGGGGGAGAGGGAGGGGGGAGAGGAGAGGAGAGAGGAGAACAGGAAAAGAAAGGGCAAAGGGATTGAGAGGAGGGTAGGGGCAGAGGCAGGAGGGAGGAGAGAGGACATCAGAGGAAGAGAGATGGAGGAGTGTAGGAGAGAGAAGGATGGAATGGTAAAGCACACTGGTAATGTTTGACTAACTGACCCTTCCAGCTTCACTGTCCGATTTCTTTCTAGCCTGAAAGAGCAGGTCTTGTACCTGTTCTCAAGAGAAAGGCAGAGTGGGAATATGAGATATAGAAGAGGGAGGTACCTCCTCACCTTTCTACTCTGAGCACACTGAGCTGGTGTCTCTGTCCTACAATTCTGGAGGGTGGTCGATGCCCTGTGCTCCAGGAGTAGAGACACAATGTTGGCTGGCAAATGGGGAGGAAAACACACCCAACAGTACAGGCCAATCACACACTCACACACTCACACACAATTGAAGATTTCCACATCTTGTTTCTCTCTTAAAAATACTTATCACACCACTACACTATGGAATCCAATCAGCACACTTTGTCTACCACACTACAAAGGAACTGACTACCTAACCCTGCTCTCAAAAGGACCTCCACTAACTGGTGGAGTGGTTATAGATACTCTGAAGAATGCACACACTAACGGTAGTCTAAGAGTCTAGAATCACACACAATGCTTTCTGTGATGTATACCGACAAGGGGCGAAATGGTCCTGAAAATATCACATGAATTGTACAGAGCAGGGCTTGTTCTGTCTGCCTACATCTCCATTGAGAGAGAGATACAACATTGCATGTCAAATCACTAGATCTGTTATGTATGCAGGTATGTATGTACTTCATCTTCCCAATAATGTCAGACTCTGTGTAGTGTAATGTGTTCCATTTTAAATAGGCAAATGGTGTGACCACCAAATATACAATCAAAGCAACACTTTTGAGTTAAAATACATGAAATATGCCATGCACTTTGGCTAAAGTTCCTGTCAATTCCTTAAATTTCACTTTCACTTTTATGGTTGCATTTGAATGTGTAGGAAATTTCCTGCACATTTCTTCAAAATTACAACAAAGTGTAGGAACCATGTACCTACACTTTTAAAGTGAAGGGTTGATTTTCATCAAAGTGGTCTGTGATTTAAGATTTCCAATTGTTTCCTATTTATTTTGAAACATGTAGTGTGTATATTTGGTGGAGGGTACTAGGTAATCTCATGTATGATAGCGCTTACTATCAGAGGACATGTATAAAGTCACACTTGCCTATTCAGAGGCAGCAGAGACACCATGTCAAAAGTGGGAGGGGGGGGGGGCTTGGTGTTCATGAAGTTTACTATATACATCATTCTGAATATCTGGCATGAATATCTGGCATAACAAAGTATTTTACATTCTTCATTTGACCCATTGACAACCAAATTTTGGGGGGCTCAGCCCCCCTTATCAAAAAGTGGGGGGGGGGGGTCAAGCCCCCCTGCCCCCCCCCCCCAGGTTCTCTGCCTCTGCCCTAGACCAATTAAACAAGGGCACACTATCTCAAAGACTATAGTTGTTTCATAATCATTATCTAAAGTGATGACATTGATAACTGTGGTCGACTTCAGTTGCAGAGCCCAGACAGGCGTGTAACGAGCCCTGTACTATTTCTCACCATATCCCCATCTGGCTGCATTGTGTAGAGGAGTGTCTCCTTGAGCATTAACAGCGTTGATCTCACATTGGTCCTTATGGTGGAATATAAGTGCCTTTACACACTGCATTACACGAGGGAGTAGGTAGGAGTGGAAGATGAAAAGATGGAAGAAAAAAGGGAAGATAGTAAAGGGGTCAGAGGTGGAAAATGTGACTAACTAATTAGGGAGGCTACCTGATAATTATACCAATAATCAGAAAGGAAGCAATGGCACAAACAATGAAAATGCTTCTGCCCAATAGTGTCAGTATCCCATTGCATGTAGCTGTCCATATGACTATATTGTGGCAACTTCATTCCAAACATACCTCTTCGTGTCCATTAGAGCAAGCAAAGTGTAGACATGTGTTGCCACGTATGTCTGCTGTGTTTATCAGTGCCTCTTCCTCTCCCAGTAGGAGGAGTGTGTGTGTGTGTGTGTGTGTGTGTGTGTGTGTGTGTGTGTGTGTGTGTGTGTGTGTGTGTGTGTGTGTGTGTGTGTGTGTGTGTGTGTGTGTGTGTGTGTGTGTGTGTGTGTGTGTGTGTGTGTGTGTGTGTGTGTGTGTGTGTGTGTGTGTGTGTGTGTGTGTGTGTGAAGGGAGTGAGCAGAAGGATGTGAATGTGAGTCATGATTATTTGCCATATAGGTGGCCGTTCACAGAGACAAAAGGAACTGGTCTAGGTCAGAAGGACAGTCCCTAAGATTGCAGGATATCCTCCAAGCACACTACCATGTTTGATAGTACCTTCAACTATATACAGCAGATGACAGTTATCCTAATATAACTACAGTGGAGGAGCCGAGACAGGCAGATAGCTCTAACAGACACTCCAGAAGTGAGATTAACGGACACAAAGACAGACAGACAGACATACCCAACTACAGTAACCCTCGCTGCGCATTCACACGATGGTTAATAACCTACAATATGACAGTAGCACATGCAAAGTGACGTTCACGGTTAGTCAACGTAAAAATTTTAAAGCCAGTACATAGGTTACCACAGATGATGAGATGGGAGAGGAACACATGCACCATAGACCAGCAATATGATGTACATAAGCAGCGACAAGCACAGTGATACTAAAAGTAGAAACGACTGCACTGAGTGGTATTAAAAATAGAAATGACTACACTGAGTTTGTGTCCGGATAAGTGATTGAGCCTCTGACTACAGTGCCAGTTTCTTCCTTGGCTCTGGGCTTTAAAATTCTTATGTGCGAAGAAGAGTTCGAAGAAGAGTGCGAAATCCTGGTGGTATTTCTAGTCAGGCTGGCACGATAGTCCAGCTTGCCACAGGAGAACAGATGAAGATAGAGCACTACAACCTTTCTGGTAGCCATAAAGGCCACAAATAGCAATAAGCCCTGAATACTGTTGAGGATGACAAAAGGGTACCAGGCCCAGTCCCGGAGTGCCACCATTGCCAAAATTCCAAATATCCACATGGCGCCAGAAGAGAAGAAAACAACAATGAACACTCTCACGTAGACGTAAGGTGATGACCGGCCTGCTCCAACCTGATGCTTTATTGCACGTGTGAGGATCACTCCAATGATAACAAGCTGAATTATATTGGCTAGGAGGGAGAGCACGACTGGAACAATGAATCCCAAAATGGCAGATATTTTGTGGTTTATCCAGCATAGTCCGTCCGTCCCATCCTCCAGGCGACCGTACAACACTAGATGTGAAGTGGATGGGGTGAAGTTGACTGCTACTGCTATCACCACAATAACAATAGGGGCACCCCAACCCGCCAGAAAATAAATGACAAATCTACGATAATTTGCCATGAGTGAGTGTGGTGCTTGAAGATGTGCACCTCGAATGAGAGTGTCTGTAATCTGAACACACAATATTGTCATCCAACTAAACTCAGCCAGGATTGAGAAATGAAGGAGGATACCGACTGACACACACAGTGGGTTACTATGAGTTGCCTCGGCAATCGGTCCCCCGGCGAGAATGAAGACATTAGTAAAAATGATACTCACAGAAAGATTGCTCAAAATTATGGTAGTCATAGTTCGGAGTTCTTTAAATAGAGCAAGGGTCAGGAGGATTATCGTAACTCCCACTAGTGATATGGAACACCCAATGTAGGTTAAGATGAAGTAGGATTCTGGGAAAGTGTGTAATCTTTCTGTTATATTTCTTGTTGCAGTTCGATTGGCACAAATCACAGGGTTTCCCTCCAAATAGTCAACTATATCATATACTGCATCACTATAGAGAAGTGAAGTGTTGTCCAAAAGTTTAAAGTTATCATTTTCTGTCAACTCAATCAAACCAGTTGGACAGGAAGTATTGGTAGGGAAGGTACAGCCACCCGAACCATTGGTAAATACCTCAGGACAGACGGTCCATCGACATTCCCGGATGGCTGGGTCGTACAGCTGGTTCTTGTCACAGAAGACTGGCAGAGACACGGTATCAGTGGCATATGACACCTTCAGACCACTGCCATCAACGTCTAGTACCATACTTAATGGAAATCCTTTGATGCCTGCTGTATCATTACGAATAAAAACTGATGGAGGTCTCGTTTGATTGCCAAGAAGTTCCTCCACTTCATTAGGACAAAATGAGGGGATGCCTTGAAAGGGTTCGGGAGCACAGGTAGTCATTGATTCATTATTACATACAGCACAGTATCGGTTTCGATACACTGCTTCTGACAGTTCGTTCCACACTGGATCAAACGGTCCTGATGCACACTGTTCCACTGCATGTTCATAGTTCATATCAACATCATTTGGTCTATGGCATGTAGTGATGTGTGGGTAGCAGGCTCTTGCCTTTGAAGCAGTACTGAGGTGTTGAGGAGGCTCATATCCACACACCAGGCACTCTCTGTGTATGATCTCCAGGTCCAGCTCAAACTCAACATACCCCTTACTAGCTCTCCTCAGCTGTTTATCCAGCCATTTTGTACAACCCAGTTCATACCGCCATGGAGCCACGTCCTGCACTCCATTACACACAGCACAGTATTCGTTTTTGTACACAATTCCAGTGTCTCTATCTGATACAGGAGGTAGGGAAACGTTCCCGGCACACTTAGAATATATCTCCCCTCTTTGTGCGTCAGTCACAGTCAGCCAGTCATCTGGGCACGCTGATACCATCCAATAGGCCTGGCTCACACCTACACCTCCTAGTCTAGGGACAGTTTCTAAGAAAATATTCTCCGTTTTTCGGCACTCTAATCCTCGTAGCGGCGAATTGACAACTGAATCATTGCCGCATAGCGGCTTGTCACTGCAGCAGTCCCCATACTGAGTGCACTCTTCGTCGCAGCGACACGATTTAGTGCTGGACAGTTCAACTGTGGTAGCAACGCAAGTGGAGCTACAGGAGTGACACGTAGCACTCAGCCCTCGCACGTACAGAGCAGCATCAAAGAGCAGAACTAGCAGTACAAAGTACTCCATTACGCTTGCAAAGTTCGCAGTGCACACTTAATTAACAGCAGCGCGCGGTTTAAATAGCTGAAAATAGGACATCCGCTGCTCAGAATGTTCTCACGAGGGTTCCTACTTGGGCTCTTGTTGTTATACACTGGCGCTGGTAGCCAGAGCGACCACGACTATAGACCAAACCCACTGTACGATTGTGCAAAGAACTGCTCAGTGCCTGAAGGTGCTTGCGATGAAGAAGATGTAGCGAATTCATTGTGTCGCTGCGACAGGGAGTGCGTGATATACGGAGACTGCTGCTCGAACGCTCCGATCTGCGATGCCGAGGAAAACACTGCGAACCAGTTAGACGGTCTGTTGCAATGCCGCAGCATCCACCTGGACGCGCGCACAAAGCCAGCCTGGATGGAGTCTTTCTGGATGGTGTCTGCATGTCCTGCGGACTGGTTGGCAGGTAGAGACGACCAGATATTGCTAGACACCATTAATAACTGCACGGACGGCAGCGACAGCTTGCCTCCCGTCACTGACCCCGATACTGGGATAGTGTACAAGAACGAGTTCTGTGCAGTGTGTCACGAAGTCGAAACCTTTCAGCCGTGGGGGTACAGTTTGTACTGTAACTCTTTGTTCAAGCAACTTCGGTTTACAGATGTTGAGATTACAGCTGAGATTGTGGAACAATATTGCATTCCATGTGGATTTAATAGTCAAAGCTCCCCAGCTAGAGCAGCAAGACCTTGTTTCCATGATTCGTTGGTGAATGATGCATGCCTTGAGAGGGAGGAGTTACAAAACACTACTAGAAGCCCAATTGATGAGGACCAGTATCAAGAGCTTGTGATGCAATGTCAACATGGCCCTATTAGTCCAGTAGTGGTGGGTCCTCCCCCTTGGCCATTCTTCCTTGAGGAACGTGGAATTAAGTATAAAATATACCCCACTATCCAATATCGTAACCAGTACTGTGCCATATGTAATGGTATCCATGTTGCTACAGCTCTCACGTGTATTAATCCATACTTGTACCGGGATGAAATTGACTACTGTAGACTAAGAGCTGCTGAACTGAGCCCTATACTACCACCTACAACACCACCACCAGATGGTGAAGACCCCCCCACGGTACCAGGAGATATCCCCCCATTCTCCATGTTCCTAGATGTGAATGGAGATACACAAATTATCCACACAGAAAGAGTGTCCATTAACATTACCACCAGTTGTTCTGATGGAGATGTCTTTGATCCAGTTGACCAAAGGTGTCGTACCACTATCTGCCCTGAGTTAAGTCGTGGAAAGTCTTGTGCAATTGGCCATACCTTCATTGACCTGTCAAATTCTATTGACCAGTCAAATTCTACAAACTCCTCTCTGTTGCCAAATTCTACAAACTCCTCTCTGTGTGATGGAGCACCACTTCACCTTGAGGAAACTGAGTTTGAACTTCTACCTGACAACACAACTCTAAGATTTCGTGGTGAAATATATGACATTACAGGCTACATCAATAACAGCTTACCAATAATCTGCACTGACTTTACACAAAATGGCACCCATGAAATAAACGTGACCATAACCTCCTACTCATACCCAGAAGCATTGTATATTGTGACCTACATCGGCTGTTCACTGTCTGTGATTGGATGTGCATTCGTATTATTCACCTACTCCATCTTCAAAGATCTACGAACACTCCCTGGAAAGATTTTGATGAACCTTGCTACAGCCATCCTGGGTACTTGTGTGGTCCTTCTCATTGGAATTACAAAGTTTGACCTGGCAGATAAAGTCTGCCACACTACAGCCATCTTGCTGCAATGGCTGGTCCTCTGTCAGTTCTCATGGATGACAATTATGAGTTTTGAGTCAACAAGATCACTCCTTAGAGGATCACGGCTTAAACCAGTACAGGCCCCCAAAATCAAAAATCAAATATTCTTGCTATACATGCTAATTGGCTGGGGTTTACCCACCATCATTATTGGAGTGACTGTAATTATCAACTATACCACTGGCTACATTGAATATGGGGAAGATGGATTTTGCTGGATCGGTCATGTGGCCTCATTCTACATTGTGTTCCTGGCACCAGTTGCTCTGTCAGTTCTTCTCAATTTCATCGCACTTTCCATAACGACTTATCTCCTGTTCAAAGCCTCGACAAAATTGGAGAAGCAGAATAATATCTTCTACATTAGGATCTACCTGAGTGTCTTCTCTATCACTGGGCTGACCTGGACAGTCGGATTTGTGGCAATCCTCGCAAGAGGGGAATGGGCGTGGTACTTGTTCATCATCCTCAACTCGACTCAAGGGTTTGCTATCTGTATGGCATTCCTCTTCACCAAGAAAGTGGGCTCTCTCTATAAGGAGTTCTTCTTGCCCCCAATAAGCAGTTTCGGAAGCTCGTCAAAAAAAAGCATCAAGGTTGCACCTGCTAGAAATGAAGAGAAAGTCAGCACCACATCATGTAAGTTTGTTTCAGTAAATATGTCAGAGATAAAAGAAGACACAAAGAGAGGAGAACAACAGATCCCTGTCCGTTATGGGAAGGAGTAGGGTGAAGAGTGTGCAAACTGACCTGGAGCAGCACTGTTGTTATTACTTTAAATGTCACACAACCCACATTGACTGTACTTTTGCATTGGCTGACGCAGTGTCATAACCTTCGCCGCGCATGCGCAGCGAGGTTACCACGCGGAAATTGAGGAAATTAGCCAAAACAAATTAGCCTATCGTTATATTCCCTTGGCGTTTGGGAATGGCATATCTGCAGTTCAGAATGAAGCTGTCTCTGTTTCAGCAACTAGGAGTCCTACTTGTCCTCTTGTTGTTATACACTGGCGCTGGTAGCCAGAGCGACCACGACTATAGACCAAACCCACTGTACGATTGTGCAAAGAACTGCTCTGTGCCTGAAGGTGCTTGCGATGAAGAAGATGTAGCGAATTCATTGTGTCGCTGCGACAGGGAGTGCGTGATATACGGAGACTGTTGCTCGAACGCTCCGATCTGCGACGGGAGAGATGCCGAAGAGAACACTGCGAACCAGTTAGACGGTCTGTTGCAATGTCGCAGCATCCACCTGGACGCTGACACAAAGCCAGCCTGGAGGGAGTCTTTCTGGATGGTGTCTGCATGTCCTGCGGACTGGTTGGCAGGTAGAGACGACCAGATATTGCTAGACACCATTAATAACTGCACGGACGGCAGCGACAGCTTGCCTCCCGTCACTGACCCCGATACTGGGATAGTGTACAAGAACGAGTTCTGTGCAGTGTGTCACCAAGTCGAAATCTTTCAGCCGTGGGGGTACAGTTTGTACTGTAACTCTTTGCTCCAGCAACTCCTTCAGTCAACAGATGTTGAAATCACAGCCGAGATTGTGGAGGAGTATTGCATTCCATGTGGATTTAATAGTCAAAGCTCCCCAGCTAGAGCAGCAAGACCTTGTTTCCATGATTCGTTGGTGAATGATGCATGCCTTGAGAGGGAAGAGTTACAAAACACTACTAGAACCCCAATTGATGAGGACCAGTATCAAGAGCTTGTGATGCAATGTCAACATGGCCCTATTAGTCCAGTAGTGGTGGGTCCTCCCCCTACACCTCATTATGTCTTTGATATATATGGCGGAGATCTATTCAGAATTTACAACACTATCCAATATCGAAACCAGTACTGTGCCATATGTAATGGTTATGTTGCTATGTATCTCACATGTATTAATCCATACTTGTACCGGGATGAAACTAACCACTGTAGGCAAAGAGCTGCTGAACTGAGTCCTACATTACCACCTACAACTCCACCACCAACTACACCATCAACATTCCCTCCTGAATTGAATGGCACAGATATCAGGGTTGAACCTACTGTTCCACCCACTGAAGAAAGGTTTGAATTTATTGCACCACTGCCAGGGCCTGCCCCCCCATTTACCATATTCCTAGATGTGAATGGAGACACGCAAATTATCCACACAGAAACAGTGTCCATTAACATTACCACCACTTGTCCTGATGGAGAGGTGTTTGATCCAGTTGACCAAAGGTGTCGTACCACTATCTGCCCTGAGTTAAGTCGTGGAGAGTCTTGTGCAATTGTCGATACCTTCGTTGGCCTGTCAAATTCTACAAACTCCTCTCTGTGTGATGGAGCACCGCTTCACCTTGAGGAAACTGAGTTTGAACTTCTACCTGACAACACAACTCTAAGATTTCGTGGTGAAATATATGACATTATAGGTTACATCAATAACAGCTTACCAATAATCTGCACTGACTTTACACAAAATGGCACCCGTGAAATAAACGTGACCATAACCTCCTACTCATACCCAGCAGCATTCTCTATTGTGACCTATATCGGCTGTTCACTGTCTGTGATTGGATGTGCATTCGTATTGCTCACCTACTCCATCTTCAAAGAGCTACGAACACTCCCTGGAAAGATTTTGATGAACCTTGCTGCAGCCATCCTGGGTACTTGTGTGGTC
>CAXANZ010000002.1:0-22030 GCA_963970385.1 Theonella swinhoei
CATGCAGGTTGGGCCACCACAAGGTCAACCCCCCCCCCCCCCCCCCCCCCAAAAGCCATATTCCTGTTCAAGCTCCATAGCTCTCTATTAATCACTTTACAAATTTCACTCTTACAATACATGTATATATTTGCACAACGTTGTACATATATCTATGTGCATGAAAATGAGCTGTTCCCCTATGTACCAAAATTACCGCTCTATGCATATTAATTAACTTATTGAACCTGGGTAGAGGTAGAATAGAGAAGATGATCTCTTACCGTATTAACCCACGTGAGGAAATAATGTAACGTAGCTCCCATAATCCGCATTAGCAGGGGCGTAACTAGCATGAGGCAGAGGAGGCAGTTGCCTCTCCTGTTTTCGACTGTATAAATAATTTATTAGGCTTCGCCGCGAGCGAGCGCAAGCGAGGCTAGGACTAACAACCTACGAGCGACAGCGCTCAAGCAGTAGCTAACCGCAAGCGAGCAGCAATAAGTTATAAGGCAAGCTAAAGGGTCACGTAATATACTAGTGTACTGCACGCTGTTGCTGCTGTACCCCGTATTAAGCGGTCATACGCGCATGCGCGGGTATGTAGGCTCCAATCCTAGTACGCGCCCCTACATTGTCAAGTCTCACATAACTGATTAACTCTAACAGCGGCAGCAACGGCGAACTGGGAAGTGTGATCACGAACGTCGACTCTATACCCCCGAATTCAAGTACAGACAGTGAGTACTTTTATGTATAATGTTATTAGTGATGCCGTAGATTTTTCGTGGCGTCTATCCTTCCACAACCCCACAGCAATGGCTACGCTTTTTAATATGGCCAAGGTTGACTCTATATTGTTTGAAAACTTATTGAGCCCAGTTGTAACTTGCTTGTGGCCATACGTGTGTGTACTTTGGTTTCTATCCTGGGTTGTCCACATACCGTGCGACCTGCCAACTGTATATACATATACTATGAGGTCTTGGGGTTTGTGTGACAACCTATAATTCAATTACCTAAACACGCGTCTACTTACAATGTAGGTTAAGATCTAAGGTATAGGCGTGTCTGACAAAGCAGAGACCATTTCATGACAGCACTTTCAGTCTGTTATTCTATTTTATTGTCAAAGAAAAACACTGATTCATGAGTGATAAGATAAAGTTTTAGTAATCACTCAGGACTCCTACATGTATCTCATAAGCTAGTGGTGCCAGGACACACCATTATAAAAATTCCAGAATGATTCATCTACATATTATACTTATGCTGAGTAATAACCATGGGACTTCTACTATTGTACATGTATTATGGCAAAGGAATAGTCTACTTGTGGTGTAAAGGCCATCACTTTAACTTCCTATGTGTAAATATACATGTAAGGGTATAGGGACTAAAATATGGGCATTTCAGCAACATAGAGAGTCAGTGGACTAGCAAGCACAGGGCTTATGTACATACCACAAACCAAACAGCTATATGGCTGATTTATCCATAGAGGAGCTACTAGTGAAATGCTATGCATTGTGGGCAATTGAAAAAGCAAGGCCAGCTATGTTTGCATGTTGCGTGGGGACGTATGTGCATCACCTAGTGTAAAATTAGAACTACGTAATATTGACCAGTTGATGAAATATAAACAAACATACATACAAACAGAGTTGGCACTGACCTCACCAATATGTGGGCTCACTGCTCTTGCCCAATAATAACATTGTGACAGGAAATGAAATAAGGACACCTCACATTGGTTGACCTACTGGATGGTATGAGTGTTGATTATGTTCTCTTGTTTACACATAGTGCTAAAAACACCTCACTGTATACTAGCAGACAGCATATGCTCTAGGTTTTGAGAATACACATGAACACTATATGAAATGACTGTCATGATGTCAATGGCTCTTGTGTATAAATTACCTTTGTGTGTATACCATACACTATAGAGTACACATTTGACAGTCACATGAAAGAGTCATATACATGTAAGCCTAGTTCCCAGGCCTTCCATAACAAGGCTACATATATAGATGCATAGCAGGGCCGGATTTGGAATTTATGTAAGGGGGGGAATCAGCCACCTTGGGGGGTCTGGGGGCATGCCCGCCCCCTCCCCAGAAACTATAGATTCTAGATCGCTAGAGATTGATTCTGATGCAATTTTTGACACTATGTCAACAGTATTTTAGTGACTAAAAATTCACACACAATATGCAAATAGAAAGCTTTGGGACACTTCTGGAGTATACAAGAAGCCACACCTTTAGATTTGCCAGCCGTCGCTTCAGTGCCGTCTTATGCTTGGCCACGGAGAAGTCGAGTCTGAAATTGCCACTCAGTGATCTTGGAAAGAATACCTTCAGCAATAGCTTCTCCACTAACACCAGATGTGCAATTATGGATTGCTAGAAACTTCTCATAAGGTAAGCCATTGTACACAAAGCGTAAACAGATCGACAGCTGCTCATCATTAGCTGGATCAGTAGCCTCGTCATTGATCATAGAGAAGAAACCTGCTTTCTTTACCATTTGTAGGGTTTTCCTCCGAATGATATTTCCTGATTTGCTATCGTTAACCCTCGGTGTGCATGCGCAGCGAGGGTTACTGTACATGGTTTGTGTGTCAGTGTGTGTGTGTGTGTGTGTGGACGACTATTCTTGCGTTACAGACTACAAGAGGACTATTGAGCAATACTAACAGTCTCAGCGCTACAAGGGCTTGAAAAATAATGTTGCAATTTTGCTAAAACGACAGTGTTCAGGAGATATGGCCTGAAAACAAGCAAAAAAGCCAATATGTTAATTAGTACCAGCTTACCTCGACTACATGTACTTTTTGCTCGGTTCACACACCATGGAGGCCATCAGAAGTTTCACTATGGATAGGCAGCGAGTCCAGCGTTGCTTCAAATGCGAACTGATAGAGCGTGCTCTGCTAGCCCAGCTGTAGCGGGACCAGTATATTCTTCCCTATATTCCGTATAGTTTATAGATGGAGGCCATACATATGGCTTTCAACGGAGCAGTGCTGGATCTCTGCAACAGAGCGGTTTCAGAGAAACCCCACAAATTTTTTGACCTCCGTTGCCCGCTGAGTACGTGACAGTATTTTCAGGACGAACAGACGCTCAGAGGTGAGATGTGACTTAACAGACAGACAGACAAACAGACACACACACACGCACACACACACACACACACACACACACACACACACACACACACACACACACACACACACACACACACAGACCCAACTACCGTAACCCTCCTGCGCATGCGCGCCGAGGGTTAATAAGTAATAAACATCATCACCCTAAAAATATACCCACTGGTTATCTAAGATGCTTTCCCCCCTAACACCCTGTCAGTGCATGGTCATAAATGCCATTACTATTGTAATCAGATTATGAATTATTCTCTCGCCCTGCACTCAATCAACTGGGGATGGCTTTATTGGGCTCAAAGTTTAGTATGACTACACTTAGCATCTGTGGTTTTGGACTCTTTTTGCCTGGTTCTACCATCATTATTAACTATAGCTATACTACATGTAACTTCCAGTGATCCACTGTGAGCAGAATTGCCTTTGGAAGAGTCTTGAGTGCTCGCAAGAGCCTTCAAGGTAATCAAATCACTAAGACTTAAATGTACCTTAAAATTCTAACTAATTTACATTCCACCTACAGAGATATAGCTGGAATACACACATACACACATGCATGTGCGCATGCACACACACATACACACACACACACACACACACACACACACACACACACACACACACACACACACACATACCACAACACACACACACATACTCACAGTAACTACTAGTTCATGAGTTGTTGGTATAGTAATAGCGTAATGTGTAAGCACCACCAAAGTATAGATCAAGTGAGACATACCTGACAATTTTCATCAACACCTTTATTAACAGAATGTCTGTTAGCTGCATACATTGTAAACAAATGAAAAGCATTAAGGTGCAAACCCTCAGCACTCCATGATGAGCTTTTTTACACCAAAACTAACTACATAATCCCATAATAGAGTCACTTTACACATAAAGCAGGTTTGCATACCTTAAAGTGACAATTATTTGCAGGTACAGTTTTGCGGATTTAGCATTTTACTGGTATCAATTGCTAGCCACCCTCAGCGGCGCGCATGTGCAGAGAGGGCCAATAATGGCAATATGCTAGTATCGTTGGCTTTACCTCAACCAGATTCTTTCCGTTTGTGCTCCGTGAATGCATCAGAAGTTACACGAAGGGCGTTTTATGAGATCTACTTACATGTAGCCTCCCTTTGGACCACGTTGCTGCCAGCTGTCTCGTAATTATGCGTGCATGTGTTTATATTCTCGTGCGTGTGCGGCACTGATCCAAATTTTTACGAGTATTATATTTTGCATTCTGGTGCAAATGCGCAGAAATATCAAACTTTAGTACCTGCAAAAATAAGGTAATAGGGCCTTGCTATACTTGCGGATAGCTGCTCAGCATGAACATCAAATGGGTTTGTATGGAAAGGCTAGTATGTCAAGCACCAGGCAATGTGATAACCAGAAAATGCACCAATTACAAAGTTAATCAGTTCGGACTCACAGGGTCCGACAGAAATAAGACAAAAGCCACTACGGCCTACGGGAAGCAAGCAGCTACTCATATATATCCGCTGGTCCTGACCTCATTGTCCCCACAGCTCTTCTCAAGTCTTATACTCTTCTCATGTTCACCTGTTAGCCATCAGCAAATGATTGTCACGTGATTTTGTGCATGCACAAATAGGAGGACATACATGTACATGTATGTGGTCAGATGGACGGACACATGTGAGAGTCATTGACATCATCAAGGTAGGGTCTCACTCGTGCTCGCCCCATTTACATCGAGTGTATTTGACTATGATAATGTAGAGATCTTGTTTGTTCAACTACGTAGCATCTGTTGAAAAGCTGATGATTTTTTGTATCCTGTGATGGAAAACTGATCTATGCATGAAGTTTCATAGATCATAGCTTCTTTATGTAGAATATCTTTTACTTCTGTGGCTAAACTACATGTAGACTGGTCTCTATATGATATTGTCCATTTCTTTACTCAGACCCACTCCACTAATGCCCTAATCACTAGCTGAGATGACTAGGATTATGACCATAACATATGCATCCTCACTTTCTCTGTATAACTGTATGTGCTCATGTGTTACCATCTATTGAATTAGAAACCAATTTGGAAAATGGAGGGATCTCAGTGTTACAAAATCTTCTTATTCTCTTCGCTTCTAGTTACATCAACAGTGATGGGTATGTATATACAAACATTGCTTCAGGATGAGGCTAGAAACACTAAACTAAGCATGTTGGTGACTCAAGGGCTCCTTGATACACCCACACAATACTGTAATGTTGTGATGATGCTTGTTATATGCTTTTATTTTTCTAGGTATAGGTATTCGTCATACAGTCTGCATTGGTTGTAATGATCTCCTTCAAGTAGGCAATACTTCATACTATTGCCGTGGAACAAACAAAATCTTGTTATTTCGTTGTGATCTTACTGAGGGAATAAGCATAAGTTGGATATTTAATGATGATGTCATTGAAAATATCGCCAATTTAGATTCTGGGAACACATTTCAAACTAAACGAGGATTTATATCCATATATACCCAAACAGTTGACACTAATGAAGATGGGTCCCGTACCAATATTACATCCTATTTGTGGTTCAATACTGCAGATATCCCAGAAGAAACAACTGTAACTTGTTCAGGTGCTGGGAGCAGTGACTCAGTGAATGTGAAACCTCTTGGTAAGTATTACATGTACATATCTGATTAGCTCATACTGAGTCTGCTCTGTGTTGTGGTGGAAACCATTGGTTGGTACCTTCCATAAACTTACTGTGTCTAACCAATAGGGCATCAGACAGACACGCACACACACACACGCACGCACGCACGCACGCACGCACGCACGCACGCACACACACACACACACACAACCCTTGCTGCACATGTGTGCCGAAGGTTAATAAAAGATTTAGGGAAGGTATTGTTGTATGCCATCATCCCCTGTCTTGCTGCATATATACAGTCCTGTGTCTCTGATTTTGTGACTGCCGTGCATTCCCACATCCTTCATCATAATAATGAATAGTCTTGTTTCACTGGTTTATCAGAGTCAGTAGACTCGGATCTCTATTTATATGGATGGTGCCAACATGCCCATTAAGCCCTGACATTATGAAACCATAATTGAAGGGGTAGAGCCAAGTTATTGGGATCAACTGAAAAATCAGGATCAAGCTGGGATATGAACCCAGGACCTTCTGGATACTGGCCAGGCGCTCTTACACTGATTTTTCAGTTGATCCCAATGACTTGGCTCTACCCCTTCAATTACATATCTACCTCTACCGTGATGGTTATTAACTACCTTGTAATTATGAAACCACTCAGAACTCCCAAATGCTGCATTTACATGTATAATCATGGGTGTTTTTATACATGATAAGACTCTCAAAGTAGGCAAAACACATTGCTACACATGTTATGATTGTTGCATGCTCATCCCCTGCCTTTGCCTTCATACTGCTCCATATTTCTCATGCCTTTTACCTGCACATGCTGCATCTTGTTCCTCTGGTTTTGGCACTGTCATCCCTACATCCTTTAACATGAAATGTTTTACTCTTGTCATTTAAGTTAGTACCTGTGATAAACTGTACCCTTTTATATGGAAATAAACAGCACTGAAGTGCTAAATTCTCAGCGTATATATATATATATATATACAATGTACATGTACATACAACACGTGTGTTCGCCAATCCTTGAAAGCGCACACATGCATAAGTACATGTAACGGGAAGTATACAGAAGACTTTTAGGCAAAATACAGAGATTAAAGAGAAAGAAGCTCACTGCCTTCCATCAAGTCATATTCCAGGTAGCTTTTAGCCTATTGCTAGCCTGTTTAGGACCCTTGGAAGGCTCTGCTGTTAAAAAAGTGCACAGAATGTCGCTGCAGTATCCTTGTAGGCTGTCACAGTAAGCAAAATGATGCCATAACTTTTGAATGAAGCATCTATCGCAAAGTCCCTTCATGATAGTCTGCTCTGTGTCACGCCAAAGCCATTGGTATCTTTCTTTCAACGTGTAAGCTTACCATGTCTGAGAAAATGTGCGTCAGACACACACACACACACACACACACACACACAAACCAAGTACAGTAACCCTCGCTACACATGTGCGCCAATGTTTAACAATGTCTTGCCTGTCAGGCAGCTCTCCACACCAATGTACATGTATCTTTTACTCAATTTTTTCTCTTTTCTTTTATAACTACAGGCGATCCTGTACCATTTAATCAGCCAAATGTTACATTTTCACCTCTAAAGAACTCTCCAAGCGATGTGTATGTATTGTATGAATGGGATTATAATAATACATTAGAAGTTGCATTCTTTGACACCGAAATTCGTCGTAATGGTACATCTATTCATCATCAGATGGTTTTTAGTAGTATGAGGAACAGTTCTGGCATTATACAAGAATCATCAATGCCCAGCCAGAATGATTCTGTTCGCATTACTGCTGTTGGTTATTGTGGTATCAACAGAAGCAACAGTACAGACAGGAAACTTTTAGGTACATCTTACATGTAGTTAAGTCTAAATATAGGTTAGATATGCAGTGTAGGGATCTACGTGATTTAAAAGGCCGAGGGCCCTGGGGTGTAGCGTTCGAGCGTAGTGAAGACAATACTAAGGGCCTGAGGCCTTTTAAATCGCGTAGTCTCTATGCTGCACATCTAACCTGTTTAGATTTGTGCACTTAAATTCATTGGACGATGAGATATAAACTGATGTGCATCGCTAAGAAGATCATAGAAACAGACTGAAGTCACGCATAAGTCGCACGTGAAGGAGTGCATGGTTTCTGTAATTCATGTAAGCCAGAGGTGAACTATAGAGTCCTAGGAACTAGGACTCTACGGAAAATAAGGATCCTAGCATTCTGCAATCTGATTGGACAATTCAAACTTAAGATATATACATGATAAGATTCTGTATAGAGAGTAAACCAACTCTCTGATGTGAATTTTAAGGTGTAATGCAACTGTTGTTAGCAATGTACATGTACATGTAGTATATACATATGATAGAAGCCTTTCCTGACAAGAATAGCTATGAACTACTAGCGCTTCCGTATAGTTGGATGTCATTTCTTTGTTACAATATTGCAGGTGAAATTGGGCTACAGCCCCTTCCCAAAGTTTGAAACTTGGACTGTACAGCTATACTACAGTTGTTTACGTACAACAATCAGTGTAGTAATAGTTTACATATGTACCACACACATGGCATATATATAGCATGCAGGTAGCATAGCTGTGAATGCAGACCCATAACTTTCCATTATGACTGGACTAGTCTTTCCAAAAATTGCCTATGAGTAGGAGAGAAATATGCAATTACTACTATGTCCTTTTGGTGCATATTGTGCAGATGAAGTCACACCTGAGACGCTGGAAGATGATTCAGGTATATACATGAATGCAGATTGTTTGTGTACAAACATGTACATGTATCCATGCAAACATACCTGGCATATATTTTTGGAGGATGCACAACACTTCACAAACTCTCCTAGGAGATTAAATCTGTGTGTGTAAATGTGCTGTTCATAGTTTACTGTAGTAGTTTGCACCCACTAGTCAGAACAGAAATATCTGACTTCACATGGCGTAGCTTTTAGCAACAATGTGTTATACATGCATCTTCTTAAACCTTTTTCAGATATTAATGTGGCTGCCATTGTCGTTGGTGTCATTGAAGGTGCCATTATCCTCGTATTGATATTTGTTATTGTGGTTCAGGTAGGTACATGTGTGTTAAGATACTGCATACTTCTTTAGTTACACATACATACTGTAGAGAGTTTGTTATATACACCACAAACTAAATCACTGCAAGCATCAGTTTATTTATTGGCGAACAGGAGCAAGCCAACCTAATAATACAACTGGCCCAATTTTGTAGGGATGACAGTGCCAAAAATTAGAGAAACAAGTGCAGTATATATGCAGCAACTCAGGGGATGACGGCATGCAACAATAATCAGAGAGTCGGTAGACTCTCTATGTAGGGATGGCACCGACATGCCCATTAAGCCTTAACAAATGTAACGGCTCAGAACTCTCAAACGCGGCAGCTACATGTAGAAGCCCTTTCAGAAACATAACATGGCCTACAAGCGTTTCTAGACACAATAACACTCAAATGCTGTAAAATACATCACTACAATGACATACGTGAAATTGTCCAACATCTTCTTCTTCAGTAAACAAGCCTATCTCTCAAACGGTACAAGTATTTACCTTCATTTTTGCATGAAACAGCTTCATATTCCACTGCGGAGTGCCTATGCCCAACAGAATCTTCATAGGACCTTTCCTGCACAAGTAGAGCTAGAAATACATGCATTTCCATATACACAACGCCACTTCCTCATTATTATGCGTGTGTGATTTCACGTGACCACGAGGAGCAAAAGGGGTGGGGCTCGTGTGGTGGAAAAACAAGTGAAATAAGTGTGAAAAACATTTCATTAAAATGTTAAAGGATGTAGGGATGACAATGCTAAACAAGATGCAGTATATGCAGGCAAAACCAGCATGATCATGAGAAATAAGGAGCAGCATGAAGGCAAAGGCAAGGGATGGGCATGCAACAATCATAACCTGTGTAACCCCATAAAAAAAAGATGCAGGGAGGGATTACACATGTCATGATTGTTGCATGCCCATCCCTTGCCTTTGCCTTCATGCTGCTCCTTATTTCTCATGATCATGCCATCATCACTGGTTTTGCCTGCATATACTGCATCTTGTTCCTGTACTTTTTAGCATTGTCATCCCTACATCCTTTAACATTTTAATGAAATGTTTTTCACACTTGTAACATGTGTAACAGAAACTAAGTATATATGCAGCAACACAGGCAATAATAATAACATGTGTAAACTAAAGGATGTAGGGAGGGGTTACGCATGATCCCCTATGTTACTGTATATATACTGCACTGTTTATCTAATTTTGGCACTGTCATCCCTACTCCTTCAACATTTTAATGGAAATATTTTTCCACTTGTTTCACTGATTTTTTGTGTACCTTTGGGTGACTATTTTTTGCGAGTACTAAAGTTTGATATTTCTGCGGATTTGCATCAGAACGCAAAATTTAACACTCGCAAATATTTGGAACAAACCCTCATGATAACCGCAATGGTGCCACACACGCACGTGTGCGTTCAGAGTGTAAACGCATGCATGCATTATTACACGCGATCAAATGTGCAGGGACTATGAGAAAGCTGTGGTCCAAAGTAGATCCCTTTGTGTAACTTCTGATGCATTCACAGAGCACAAGCCGGAAGAATCTGGTCGAGATAAGCCAACCCTCTCTGCACATGCGCATACCGAGGGTGGCTAGCAATAGCAAAGTTTAATACCAGTAAAATGCACAGAATCCTAAATCCGCAAAAAAGTACCTGCAAATAATTGTCACCTTAAGGTATACTTGTTTACAAATACAATGTTCTGTGTGTGGTGTGTGTGTGAGCCCCACCCCTTTTGCTGCTTGTGGTCATATGAAACGCACGTGCACATGATTAATAACAAGGAAATTACGTTCAACTACAGAAGTGCTTATATCATAGCTTTACTTGTCCAAGAGGGGTCCTACAAAGATTCCGCTGGCGGAAGACGGCTGTTTGGTACAAAAATCAAGGTAAATACTTGTACAAATTTTGTTCTAGGCTGTTTGAAGAATAAGATGGAGAAATCGGGGTTTTAGCAATTTCACGTGTCATTGTGACGGTGTATTTCATCTGGTATCGTGTATAGAAACACTCGTAGGCCATGTTATGTGTCTAAAAGGGCTTATAGCTGCCACGTTCAAGATTCTAAGCTGTTACATTTGTTAAGACTTAATGGCATGTTAGTGCCATCGAGAGTCTACTGACTCTATGATAGGGAGTGTTAACACTTTTACTGGAATGGCTATGGCAACACACACCTCGACACAGAATGTGCTCAGATAAAGGTGTAAAATAGTCTACCACAGACCATGTGTATTGGCATTGTTTTCATAGTATAAGCTGATGTGATTGATGGTCCAATTACTATTTTTGCAGCTTCCGGCTTACTGCTTTGTTACCCTCGGCGCGCATGTGCAGCGAGGGTACAGTAGTTGTTTTGTCTGTCTGTTTGTCCGTGCCCAAACTTGCTTGTACTAAGTTTATTTGTTCTACAAGCAACACATCTTACCTAACGCACAATAAAGGGATGAAATTTTGCAGTATTTTTTCTGAAACTGCTCCATTGCAGAGCTAGTGTCCTTCCGGCATTGAATGGCTATGTGAGTCGGCCATTTTTCGATAAGTGCATGCACCTTCTGCAACGCATGTGCCGAGGGTTCTGCACTTCAGTGCATTCATTATATATATGGTTTGTTTATGGTGGCCTTGTTCTAGAAGGCCTGGAAGTTTACTTTGTACTGAAGTCGTAACTGCTAATAACATTGTAATAGGCTCATCGTGCATCTTTTTAACCACACTTCATTAAATGCTGTCATTTGTTTGCACACACCTATATATTGCAGTGTTTCATAAACTACAAAGATAAGAAACAGCTACGGGATAGGAAGTCCAACATCACCAGTGAAGATGAATGAGACCTGAACACTAAACTACAGGATCTATGATTATATACATACTTTAGGTGTTTGTTTAGGCAACAATGTCAGTTTTGTTCTACATTGTATTTCACACACAAACAGTACTGTACTCTTGTCCTGTTACCTTAAAAGATGTAATATACGTCGAAAAGCTGTTATTTTACATCATGTGGTAGCCCTAGCCCTAGCCCTATAGCTTAAGATGACCTTTGACGTAATATTACATCTTTATTTGTGTGATGATGTAGTATTCTTTTGGTACGTTAGCGTGCAATAAGCTCGCCTATGAACATGAGATTGAGCATGGCTCCTTCACTCCCATAGTACTGTCTGCAACAGGAGGATTGGGAAATGTAGCCACTATCTGCTACAAGAGGCTTGCCTCTATGATGACCAACCTTATAACAGCACCATGGTTGAGGTGTACCCTTTCTTTCTCCCTTTTTCATTCCTCTATTCAATGTATATATCAGGTGGGAATCCCGCTCTGTAGGAGGACGGCTGTGAAACAACGGATACCTCCCAACGACTTTGCTTGTTTGTATATAGATTTGTGGTTTACTTTTGTCATGACTGTATTTTTCTTTATTGCACTGTGATTGAGTTATTGGGGCGAGCCCCTACATTGATGACGCCAATGGGGTTTCGTCCGACAACGTACGTTCAAAGGTTCAAAGGTTCATTTAGCCTGGACCCATAGGGCATCGGCATGTACAATACAATACATGGCAAATTACACACAGCACACAATTCTTAAATCAGTCCAAGAGTTCTCAGAGAGCCAAAATACTCGCTCTGTTCCATATCAGACCACCAGACCGTACAGAGACAGCATGTAGGCACGCCAGAAACAGAAATAATCTCTAGGATAGAGCCCTGACTGTTGGTTCGCCTCGAACTGGGACATCGTCGAGCGTAGTTAGAGCGTAATGGAAACTGCCGGAGGCTCTATCAAAACAACAGAGAGTGACTCACACCAGAGCCATACACCATGTCGCTGTCCTACGCACCGTACAGTACGCGCGCGCGCTTTTTTTGCGCATGCGCGAAATCATGTGACTTGTGTTTGTCATGGAACGTCAGAAGACAACAGGAACGGTGCCAGAGAAACACCTAAAGAGAGAGAAGACAGAATCTACGAAGCCATAAGCTTACCCTTAGAGCACTTCTGCTTTCTGTGCCAGTAGGTGCAATACTGAAATTCGTATATGCTTACCACACAGGGCCGCCCCACTATTTGTGAGCCACGCCTCCACCAAGAATTAATTAAATCGGCAACGAGCCACTGCACGCGCCTTTGCTGCTATTTAAATAGCTAGATACGAGTCACTCTATGTATAACGAGTTAATTCTTAACAGCATGTATATATTGTAACTTCTCTATGTGTCCTGTCCGTCGCACAGTAGTAGTATGGCGAGCGGACCTACTCGCCGTGTACATACCGATGATTCTAATTCTTTGTGCACGGACAAATTGGCGGCAAGGGTCGGCTCAATCCGCGCCAAAAAATGCACCTATTAAATAGTACACCTAACCTAATGAATATTAACGCAAATTCGTATATATGGCTCGCGCGAGATTAGCGTAACGTAACTCTTGTCACCCCTGCCCGTAAGTGGCTAGGGAAATCCCTTGAAGATCGATAATCGCTGCGTAGGCGGTAGGCATCCGTAAATCGCGCGCCCGAAGAACGCAAACTAGCATGAAATCGACAGTGAGCTGCACGTGTTTGTGAGGTGTGAGCTATTATACAGTCGCAGGTTTCAGTGGAAATAAGGATGCTCAGCTTTCTCAACTGGAAGGAACAGTTCTCGAACTAAGAGCTGAAATTTCGCAGTTAAGATCTTTTTTAACTGGTCCTGAAACGACTGCGGCTGATTCACCTCAGAACACCGAGAGGACCTATGCTTCAACCGCTGCTGCAAACGTTGGTGAGTCTACGTATCGTGCGTCCCCTAGTACAACTATACGAAGGGTTAGCCATAGCTATACCGACAGAAAGTTTAATGTTATATTGTATGGTAATGATGAATGTCTTCCTGGCTCATCCAGATCCAGTCGTCTGGAGTCTGACCTCAATAATGCTGTATCAGTTTTATCCTCAATCGAGAGTACTATTCAGGCCCAATCTATAAAGGATTGTTATAGGTTGGGTAAATTTTCCTCCAGTTCTACCTGCCCTAGACCCATTCTTATCAAGATGATTAGAGCCTCTGATGTGTCAAAAATTATGACCAAAAGGCATCTTCTGCAACGGCCATACTTTATAAAGCATGACATGCCTCGTGAACAGAGAACAGTTGAAAATGTGTTATTAAAGGAGAGGTGGAAGATTGTTCAGTCGGGTGTGTCTCGCCTTCACATTAGAATAAAAAATAGTCAACTCTTTGTAAATGGGGAACTATATGGTCAGGTTAACTCTAAGTTTAACTGTGTGAAGAATTCCTCTGTACAGCAGTCTCAGTCCAATACCTATCCTAGCCCACCTGGCAGCCCTAGACAAAGCGTGCGTCAACTGTTCAGCCTGACAATCAGAGTGATTGTCATGTTCAAAACACCCCAGTGTCGGACAATTCACTTGTAAGTAACAGCTGTCACCAAAATGAATCAAACTCTGCCTCAGTTAGTGGCACTGCTGACTTGAAGTCTCCTCAAACCTGACTATACTGTATCTGTATGTTTACTTAATGTTCGTAGTCTAACCAATATAAACTATCACAATTTCAATCATTTGTGTACACCCATGATTTTTGTATTCTCTGCCTGACAGAAACTTGGCTCTCAGATTGTGTTAGTGATGGTGAAATCCTCCCGTATGGTTATGTTATATATTGCAAGGATAGATTTTCACGTGGAGGGGGTGTACTAGTTGCCATTAAAGAGTCCCTTTACAGTTGTATTATTTCTTCTCCTTCTGACTTAGAAATTGTAACTGTTAAAATTGGCCAGAGAAATGATTCTGTTATTAGCTGTGTTTATGTACCCCCTGATTCTCCCCTTTCTTATGTCTCTTCCTTAGTCAACTTTTTCTCTGATCTTGTTTCTACTTTTAGTAAATGCACTTTTGTAGGCGATTTTAATTTTCCTCATATAGATTGGTCTGTATTAACTGGTAATACCATTACATCTTCTTGTTTTTGTAATTTTGTTTTTTATTGTAACCTTACTCAGCATGTCATAGAGCCTACACATGTAAAAGGTGATATATTAGATCTTGTTCTTACTACACCAAGTGTTGTTGTAAATAGTTTAACTATACACCCCCAGTCTCTTTTTAGCTCCTCTGATCACCTAACTATATCTTTTGATCTACTTTGTAAGGTTCCTTCAACTGTTGTATCTAAGCCATGTTACATTTTTGATTTTTGTAAAGCGGGCTATGAAAGTATTAACTCATTCCTTTTAGACTTTGATTTTAGTGTAATCTTTAACAGTTCTGACATTGAGTTTATTTGGTTTGTAATTAATTCATGTATCTATGAAGCTATGTCTTTATTTGTCCCAAAGACTCTGGTTAAACGTCGTCATGGTCCTAGGTGGTTTGACTCTGACATTCGACACCACTTGAAGTGTTTGAGAACATTGAAAAGAAAGTTTAGAACTCAACCTACTTCACAAAGGAAACAGAAAATTCACTCAAAGGAAACAAAAAATTCACTCTATGGAAAAGTATCTTCAGGAAAAACTTGCTCAAACAAAAGCTACCTTTGAAAATCAACTAATCTCATCTTATATCTAACTCTCCAGCTATTTTTTCGTATATCCGCTCTATTTCCAATCAAAATGCTCTACCACCTATTGTAAATTTGGATGACACCTATGCCTCTTCTGATGTAGACAAAGCTACACTCTTCAATGAGTATTTCTTCTCTGTATTTGTTAGAAGCTCCTATCAGCTTCCACTTACTTGTGATTTAAAAAGGCCATCATCTTACCTGGATGAAATTTCCTTCTGTGATTTGGACGTCTTTCGTGTTCTCAGATCATTGGATCCATCTAAAGCCATGGGTTGTGATGGAATTAGCCCAAAACTACTCAAAAACTGTGCTCTGGCCCTTTATCAACCTCTACATCATCTTTTCTCTTTGAGCCTACTGCAAAACTATCTTCCTTCTGAATGGCATACCCATCTTATTAAACCTATATTCAAATCAGGTAATAGGAACTCAGTTCGAAACTACCGACCTATTTCTTTGCTATGTGCTGTCTCCAAGGTCCTAGAAAGACTTGTTTATAATGGTATTGTGGATTTTGTCTCTAATTCTGTTTCAATACAACAGTTTGGTTTCTTACGTGGTCGCTCAGCATTACAACAACTACTTATAATGTTTAACACTCTTATTTGCTCTGGTTCTCAAACTGATGTCCTCTATTTAGACTTCAGGAAGGCATTTGATTCTGTGTCTCACAACCAACTACTTCATAAACTCTGGAATTTTGGCATTACTGATAATCTTTGGCTCTGGATCAAGGCTTATCTGACTGTTCTGGATCAAGGCTTATCTGACTTCAATATGTCTCAGTTGGCCAGTCTGTGTCAAGTTGCCTCCCTGTTGTTTCTGGTGTTACACAAGGTAGTATTCTTGGTCCACTTCTCTTTCTTATTTTTATAAATGACCTTCCAACGTCACTCGAAACCTCTATGGTTTTCCTCTATGCAGATGATGCCAAGTGTGTACTGTCTATCTCTTCAAAAAGTGACTGCATTTATCTTCAAAATGATCTTACAAGACCATTTGAGTGGTGTACCAGGTGGAATTTGACCTTGAATGAAGAAAAGTGCTCTGCCATGCATTTTTCTAGAGCTACAAGATACCCTACTACCATTTTTAACTATACTTTGAATGGGAATCAAATTCCCACTAAATCACTTCATAAAGATCTTGGTCTGATTGTCTCTGCAAACTTGAGTTGGCGATCTCACTACCAGTTTATAACATCAAGAGCCTATAAAATGCTTAGTCAGTTACGCAGAGTGTTTTCCAGTTCAGTAGCTGAGTCTGCTAAGCGCTCTCTCTTCATCTCGATAGTACGGTGTCAGCTTCTTTACTGTTCCCCTATTTGGCACCCATACCTGCTGGCTGATGTTAAGTGCTTGGAGCTTGTCCAGAGAAGAGCTACTAGATTTATAACAAATTATTCCACTATGGACTACCGACATCGTCTTATCCACCTAAAATTACTACCTTTGATGATGGAACTTGAAATTGCTGACATCCTCTTTTTTATCAAGTCTATCAAAGGTCCCACTAAGTACTTTAATATCTTGGATTTTGTACAGTTTAGTACTCATCAAACGCGGTCTAGCTCAAACCTCAAACTTAAACATTCTCCATCTAATAACAGTCTTGATAAAAACTTTTATTTTAACCGAATTCCCCGTCTATGGAACTCTGTTCCCTCAATAGATATTGATGTTCCTCTGTCTTCTATAAAATTGAAGCTTCGGAGCTATTTTTGGGACCACTTCGTTTCTCATTTCAATCCAGATAATATCTGCTCATATCATTTCTTGTTTCTTTGTCACAAATGTTCAGTACTCCCTGTAAACATGCAATTTGGTAGACTGTCATAATGAATTTAGTTGTGTGTATGTTGTCTTTTTTCAGGGTGTTGGCTACTTTGTCAACATTCCTTCAACATAGCCTGCATATCACCTGTCTTTTCTATTACATACTTCGTACTTCCTGCTATGTTGTAAAGCCATATAATAATAATAATAATAATAATAATAATAATAATAATAATAATAATAATAATAATAATAATAATAATGATAATAATAATAAAAACTCTAAAACCCTCCTAGATCCGCCACTGATCAGATCAGAGCACCGTCACCTTCCCTTCCTCCGTATTTCTCCGCACACGAGACTCAATTATAATAAATAAAATGCAATGTACAATAAATAAATAAAAATATATACAGAAATACCACAAACTTACTACCTTGCTTGGAATGTACGTACGTAGGCCTAGATATGGTACGACTAGCTGACAAAGCCACGCCGCGAAATGTACTTATACTAGTGAAAATGCATGGCATTGTGGAGCGAGCATGAGTGAGAAATTGTCAGTTAGTTATGCACTACTGAAATGTTTTTATCTCCGTTTATGCACATTCGCGATTGCGCGATCGGAAACAATACACGAGCAGATAGGGTTTTGTGGCAGTGCCGCCGGAAGAGGTTGACATATGGGGAGGTCATTTAAATTGCCTCCCGCAATATACGTATGGCTCACAAGACAAGTGTACGCACGCAGGTCGTCATTCATGCAGGTCTCGTGCCCAGACCACACCCCGAAGGGGAAGGGTCTGGTCACATTTCTTGGGACTTATTAAAATTCAGTTTGAGTAATCACACTACTAATCACATTCGCAAAGCCGTTTACGTAGGTGGTTCTGCGAAATTTCTTTCTAATTTTACATACAATCCCAAGATCTTCGGGTGTGGTCTGGAAACGAGACTATTGTACTACGCACTATAATTACTTCCGTTGGATGCGAAATTTCGTTCCTATCCTTTCTAATTTTACGTACAGTCCCAAAAATGTGGCGAAAGCGACCAGACCCTTTCCCTTCGGGGTGTGGTCTGGGCACGAGACTAAATTCGTGCGTGTGCATAATTAACTGGGTGGGGCTTCAAAACTCGCGCGGACATGCTATATACTCCTAGCCTCGGTTCCCAGGCCTTCCCCGTTGCACGTAATTGTTTGTTTTTTTTGTGCGGGGGAGGGAAACATTTGAAATTGGGGAAGGCCTGGGATGAAACATCACGTGAGGGTAGACGTTGGGTAGACGCGCTAGCGCGCGCCGCTGTTAGCCTCACTCACAAATTGTATATACTCGCGAGAGCTGAGACGTTCGACGTACATTGCTGGTGAGTATGGAGTATATATACGCTACGCTTTACACTGGCGTAAGTCTACTCGAACGAGAAGCTTAGGTAGTGACTTCGAGGTCAACGGGGCGCGCTGTACACGTCATCCCTCACGTGATGTTTCATCCCAGGCCTTCCCCGATCGCGATTTAAAAACGCGCACAATTACGCGCAACGGGGAAGGCCTGGGAACCGAGGCTAATATACTCCCTTTGCAAAATCCTAGATCCGCCACTGCTGATTATAGAATATTTTCCCATTTGGTCCTGCATGTGCAGGACAGCCAGACAGCTTCGAGGACATGCTACGCCCACTTGGGTACGGGTTGTAGAACTCAGAGAAATTCCAGAGGAGGTTGCGCAAAATACAAAATTCCGTGCATGCCTAAGTCTACGCGTGTACCTGTTTTCACATTGGCTGCGAAAGAAATCGACTTTTCAGGTTCTACCAAATGCTAGATATGTTTGGTTGGGTTTTTCGGTTTTCTAGGACCGATGCTTCAGGGAGGATGAGCTTACCTTATCCGAAGATGGCGACTCGTGATGTAACTGCTGACTCAGCGGGTTGAGTGGGTTGCGCAGTGTACACGTAGATAACTCAGGTGATGCAATTAATAATCGGCCACGTCACGTGATTTTGTGAGCCACATAGCCACGCCCCAAGCTTATATGTATGGGCGGTAGTATCACAAATACGTATATACCTCGCTTGAATGTAACTGCTAATGTCTTATTCAGTATCATCTGTTATGGCTTCTTCTCAGCATCTAATTGTTTTTTTGCTGGTGATATTCCGAGGTAAGTATTCAGCCTTTTTTCAGACTATTTGTATTAGGAAACCTCCTGAAACAAGGACTCTATATGATCTGCAGCTGTGTATTTTTGGTTGGTATTATGCATATGTTAACCTATAGCAGCACATTGGTGAGTATTTTACTTTCAAACTTGCAGCTTTACTTTTGTAATAGCTAGTGGTGTGCCCATATATACAGGTGTCCAAGGATTAAGCCTGATGGCATCTCATGAAGGCCACTACTGCCCTAATAGCATTGCTGTGTTAACCTGCACAGCAAGTCAGGTTACCTCGCTGGCATGGTTTGCTCAAGACAAAAAGATTGGTAGTGTAACAACAGAAGTCAGCTGCAACATTGAAATTAAAGACGGCCCGTACAATATCAATTTTACTAATTGTGCTGTTGATAGCAATCATGCAAATTTCACATCAGTGATGGAAGTGATGGTAGATGACATTCCTAATGGAACATATATTATGTGTAAAACATATGGAAATCAAGAAGAAGTCTTTATATACCAAAAAAGTAGGTTTAAGTATCTACATCAGCATGTGTTGTGTGATTTCACTTATCAACACTGAACAAATATATTCCACAGCCATACCACCACCTCCACAAAATCTAACAATCACTGAAAGTGGATATTCTTCTCTCAATGTGTCTTGGGATGCTCAAGATGATGTAGACAGCTACATTGTATCAATCAACACAACAAATAAAACACAACAAGTCAATACTACCTGGACCTCTCTAGATACACAATATTGGCTTCCACTATTAGTAGCTGTAAGAGCTGTTAATTGTACTGGGAGAAGTAATATAACTGAGACTGTTTTTGTAGGTAAGAATCTTGGGTGGGAAGCATTGCATATCCTCAGGAGTAAATCAGTGCAATGTGCTTGCCTCTTACATTATTGGAGATAAGTAGCCAATTAGTTACATTGAGACATATTCATGTATTTGTAGCTGGTTATCTGCTAGAATGGCTGTCCAGATTGTATGATTATTTAGTAAAAGTACATATGGACACAAATAAAATTGTGGCATGATTTGAATCTACAGGCAAAAGTACCACTGTTACTCAAACACACACCAGCGATTCTCCTTCACTTACAGCCTATACCCCTACACCTACTACCCCTACTACCAGTGATACTGCATCCAGAACTATTAGTAGTGGTGTCATTCATTATTCCACAATGGTATTGAGCCCAAGTTCTACCACCACTATTGCCACTTCAACTAGAATAGAGACTGTTCCCTTGGGCCTGATTACTGGCATTCCTGCAGCCATTGTTGGAGTTACTGGGACTGTTGTTATTACAATAATTGGTCTTGTCATCTTCAGACAAAGATCTAGTATTTTTCGTAAGTTATTACTTTTGATTTACAACTTGTACTTGTAATAACTGCATAAACTTTTTACTATCTTATCCACATAACTGTTATACATCAGGAAAAATCCCCCTGGGAACAAACAAAAGGTATTGTGTAGCTTTTAATACTCAATAGCAGATGTGTTTTCCCATTCCCTTCCCATAGGAATGGAGTATCCAATGTATCTATTAGCATTGATTCATGCTATGATGTTGTGAGGCCTGAGAATATCACTACTGTATCTTCTGTCAACCAGAATACTCCATTAACACCAGTATGTATATGCACATACATAGGAACAAGGAAATGATTATGATTTAAAAACATCTAATTGTTAATATTTTCAATCAAGATGTATAAATTGTACACTAGCTATCATACCCCTCCCCAATCAATTTTAGATTGTTGTGTTGGACTGTGTGGTACAGTAGTACGGATCATTTGTTGATTGGGTGTGCACAGTTCTCATCTATATACATTCTATATAGATGTATTCAATTGTACTAAAGATGAACATTCTTTCTTCCTTTCGCCTTCACCTTACCTCAACCACAGCAAGCTCTCAAGGTAGACAAGAATGGTATGGCAGATATTCACCTCAAAACTCAACAAACCCCACACTTGCTACCAGCAGAGAAGGTGGGGAAACATCTTCAACAAGTGCATGTAATAACTGCTTCAACTTGACAGATTTACCATTCTCTTACAGCCACTTCCCATCTACTATGAAGATTTGCCACCTATTAAACAGAAAACAACACCACAGCGTCATCGTCTGGATACCTTAGAGGCACAGGAGTTCAACCTTTCTTCCAAGTCTCCCAACACCACACCACCTCCCAAACCACCTTGTAGTCCTGTTCCCTATGAGTCTTCACAGCCTTCAGTTGAACATCCATTAGGTGAGTGTATCTACAATGTATGCATGTACATGTACCCTAACTGGTGTAGGTTAGCAACTGAGGCATTTGCTATATATCAACAATGTGGTTTCTCATGCATGACCACATTGTTCCTAAAACAATGATTGAACCTTTGTATCCTGCAAAGGGTACACACACAGAATATCTGTGTTTGAAGCAACATATATACACATGTAATGTAGCCCTACATGTATCATAAGTCAGTATATATTCACAATCACTTAGTAAGCACATGTATTGACATATGTAGTATAATATCCTCAAAAATAACCATACATAAATATGCAAGTACACCTATGTATGCATGTATGCTGTAC
>CAXANZ010000003.1:0-19903 GCA_963970385.1 Theonella swinhoei
GCATACGTGGCGCTGATGAGGGCCAATCAACCTGAAGCAGCTGTCTGCTATTTACCTGGTTTGCTCTGCACACCTTATTTTCGTGTGCATGTCCATGTTACTGGGTTGGGTTCATTTCTTCCTTTTCATTCTTTCTGTACGCTAACTACTAGTGACCTATACACATGTATTTTCATGTACCACAACATATCTACATGTACCTCGTGGAATATGTACCTGTTCAGTTGGAGACGCTGATTTCACTAATGTCGAGATAGCTGCCGTCGCTGGCCTGCTCAAACTGTTTTTAGTGAGTATATTTAATGAGAAAGGCACTAAATGTTAATGAGATGTTAATGAGAGGGTTTTCCTCTTTATTTTACAGAGGGAACTTCCAGCAGCTGTCATACCATCTGATGTTGAGTCCCAACTTGTAGAGATCCAACAAAGTAAGATGGATATGTGAATGTATGTGTGTATATCTCTCTCCCTCCCTCCCTCCCTCCCTCCCTCCCTCCCTCCCTCCCTCCCTCCCTCCCTCCCTCCCTCCCTCCCTCCCTCCCTCCCTCCCTCCCTCCCTCCCTCCCTCCCTCCCTCCCTCCCTCCCTCCCTCCCTCCCTCCCTCCCTCTCTCTCTCTCTCTCTCTCTCTCTCTCTCTCTCTCTCTCTCTCTCTCTCTCTCTCTCTCTCTCTCTCTCTCTCTCTCCCAGAGTGTCCAGGCGAAGCCACTCCAGATATATTTCCACAACTAAGAGACTGTCTTACTAAACTTCCTCTCATCAACTATGCAGTCCTCAAATTCCTCATCAGTCATCTGACTAAAGTTGCCGATCATTCAGGTGAAAAAAACAGTACTGAGCTGCTTATGATTAGTGTTTTAGACAGTCCTCCTACATACAATTTCCCCCCCTCTCTCCCTGACACCCCCTCCCTCTTTCCCTTCACCTCCCTCTCTTTTCTTCCACCTCTCTCCGTCCCTCCCTCCCTCTCTCCTTCCCTCCTTCCTCTCTCCCATCTCCTCCCTCCCTCCCTCTCTTCCTCCCACCTCCCTCCATCTCCCTCCACCTCCTTCCCTTTCCTTTCACCACTCTCCTTCCCTCCTTCCCTCTCTCCTTCCATCCTCTCTCCCATCTCCTCCCTCCCCTCCCTATCTTTCCCCTCCCTCCCTTTCCCTCCCTCCCTCTCTCCCTCCCTCTCCTCCCCCCCCCTCCCCTCTCCCACAGACGACAATAAAATGACTCCTGTCTCTCTCTCCATCATATTTGGACCCAACCTCTTCCACTGCAGTGGAGGACTAGAAGGGATGAGACAACAAGGCTACGCTAATTCTATCCTCTGTAAACTCATCCTCCACAGCACCCAACTCTTCCACCCACCACCTCCAGCCGATCAGATCGGAGAGAGACCGGCCAAGCCTGAGTTGGTAAGAACACAGCTTAGAAAGCAAGTGTTAATTGTGAGCTCAAATACCACCCGAGGCCGCCAATTTTCTTCAAAATGATCGTTTTGGGCGAGTTGTGTTGTGTTGCCTTGCCTTTCTAAGCATCTCTGTAATTGAGTTATCACATGTGTGTACATTGTAAAACAGAGCTAAGTGTGTACATGTACATACATGTATGTGTATGCAAAAAGAGCCAGAGACTCAGAAGACAACACAGCATTAGTCACCACTCGAGGTAGTCATTTCAGAGTTTGCCTTGAGGGGATTTAAACCTACAATATTCTGTGCTAGACATATGCTGTTGATTGTAATTCAATATTTGCCCCCTCCCCCCTTCTGCAGGGGTCTCCTACCTCGCCCCCTGCGGTGGAGTCTCCAGAAAGGTCCAGAAGTTACTCTGAACGCAGCGTGGATGAGGCCATCGAACAATCTAGTGACAACCTCCATCCATCATCACCATCACCATCCTCCCCACTCCCACCTCAAGGTAATCCTGTACACAGTAGTATTAAGAGGACTCAAAGGAATATGACCTTCTCTTGCAGTGTCTTCCCCATCACATCCCCTCTCCCCCTCCTCCCCCCCTCACGGCTTGCCATCAGACGAGGTCTTCCAACGCAGACAGCCAGTCAAGAAAGTCCGAAGACCCAAAATGAGGTAATATACATGAACCTTGACCCCATATCAACTAGGGTGGGAGGGAAGGGTTTTATACAGAGGATGTTCCTTAGCCTCAGTTCCTCCACCCACATTTTGGACTTGCATAGTACACCGCTGTGTTGTCACTTCCCCCCTAACTTAAACCCTGCATATAAGTCCATCCATTGACACGCACATACAGTATATGATAGCTGCCTGTCCATCCATTTACACTGCATATACAGTATATTATACAGAGGCAGAGACAGCATGTCAAAAGTGGGGGGGCTCGGTGTTCATGAAGTTTACTATATACATTCATTCTGAAATTTTACATTCTTCATTTGACCCATTGACAACCAAATTTTGGGGGGGCTCAAGCCCCCCCTGCCCCCCCAGGTTCTCTGCCTCTGTTATAGCTGCTTAATTGACCAACACTAAACTGCAATGCTTCGATCACTAAACTGTGATCCCTATCAGGGCAATGTACATGTATGTACACAACCAAGATACAGATACAAGATACACATGTATATACATGTAGTACCCCATTGACCAGTCAACCTACTCTCTCTTCACCCAGATCATGGAGTGCTGACTTCACTGATTCACCTTCTGTAGTGACCACTACCAGCAGTAGTCCTACAGTGGATGAGGTTACATCATGTACCACTCCCCCTCCCTCCGCAATGAGGTGTAATTTGTGAACCCACTAATCCGCCAATGGAACAGAACCAGGACCGTCAATGGAACAGAACCAGGACTCTGGATGGGATGGCTTCCAGGACACTTTTGCTGTCCCAAATACCATGTTTGTGTAGTTTCAACACCAAAAATCAGGACACCTCACTAATCAGGACACTTCCTTCTGTCCCAAGGGTGTCTGGATTAGAGAGAAGATATTTCTCCCAATATGTGTACTCCTCTCTCTTCTTCCTCCCTCTTAGAGATGAAGAAAGCTTACACCATCTCTCCCCGTTTTCCAGTCATGCTTCCTCCCTCAGTCCCTCTGCATCTCCCTCTTCCTCTCCCTCCCTTACACCACGATCCTCAAAGTGAGCACTGCACATACACACACACACACACACACACACACACACACACACACACACACACACACACACACACACACACACACACACACACACACACACACACACACACACACACACACACACACACACACACACACACATCACCTCATTATGACATCATCTATATACAGGGCAATTAGTGAAGTAATTGAAGGGACTGTCAAGCAGTACCTATTTGGTCCATCGTTACCTCGGCAACTGTTGCCACAGGAAACCAAATCATCAGGAAAGAAGGTATGTTACATAACAATACCATGGCAACTATTCAATTCATCTTTACATGTACAGGTTCATACTGATGTGTATGGTCTACTGTTACCTGATCAATATCATTCTCCTACTGCTAAGAAGAAGAATACACACCCACCCAAGTCACATGACAATCACATGACTACTAGCGATGTCACCGTAATAACCTCTGATCCCAGTGGGACCACAAGTGTCAGTGAAACACCACGTCACGACCGCTCATCTCCCGCCAGTACCAGCTCCCCCTCTAGGAGAAGGGGAGGGAGGAGAGAGGGGAAGGAGGGAGGGAAGAGGGAGGAAAGGAGAAGAAATCGACGCAGTGTGGTAGTTGGAAGTAATGAGGGAGAGAAGAGCCTGGCTGAAACAGAAGTACAGGTAATATGTCCTTTTAAACAACTTCTCTTCAAGTTTTTGTATTTCTTTCTGTCTAGCTGTGTTGCTTCTTTCAATAGCCCTCTCTCTTTGTATCAGGTACTCTCGGTGAGTCCAGAGTCCAAAGGTGATGGTTCAGAGGTCATGGTAACAGAATCAGGTCGAGTGTCTGACCTCGTCCGTCAGTTTGACGAGACAGATGGAGAGAGTCAGGTAAGCCAGTAATGGGACAATATTGCATGGGGGGTTGGAGGGGGGTGCTATGAAGATAGAGTGGGGAAAGGGTTAAGTTAACTGTTGAGTGTGGCTGCTGATTGAGGCCTGGCTCAGAAGAGGGGGGCAAAATCATTTTGGGGAAGGGGGCCAAATTTCCCCCTTGCTCTCCTTCCCCTTCCCCCCTAGAAATGAACCCCAAATAAGGACTCCTTCAACTTGATGTAGTGGCCACATCTGCTTCCCCTCCAATTATTACCTTGTCAGATTAAAAAGGGTTCGTACATCACAGCCTTATATGGTGTGAATAGCCTGTGAGGTACATGTAGATGTACAGTATAATCACAATAGACAGTATGTGGTACTATTATATGATCCTGTGTGTGTGTGCAGTCTGCTCATCCGCCTCGAGAAGTTCCTCGTAAGAAGAAGATGGCGAGTAAAGAATTTGACATGTTCGAGAAGACCGGAGTCATTATGGGAATGGTAAGAACACTCTGTTAGCTAGTTAATGTACTGGTAGTATATGTGAAGTACTGGCAAACCAGCCTGTGAGGCATACAGTATGGTGTTGGAGAAAATGGTAGTTATAACAATATCTAGCCTGTGAGGTATGTAGTATAGTGGTCATTGGTGATAGTTGTAAGACCATAATGTACAGATTGGAGGTAACCCTGTGAGGTAGATATCACACAGTACGGTAGTACTGTGTATATAGGGATTGCTATGGTCTATCCCCATTGAAAACCATATATAAGGATATTATTCATTTTCACTTTCAATTTGAAGTTGATTTCACTTTTAATGATATCAAGGTGAAGAATGTGTGAAAAATAACCAGTATACTAAAATGGCAATTGTACTAGTGAACAGCCTGTAAGGTATGTAGTACTAGCTGTGGTAATTGATGGCAATTGGAATGGTATGGTAGTAGCAAATGACCTGTGAGATTATAGTACGGTGACAATGATACAATGTATATGATTCAATGGGAATGGTAGTACTAGTGAACAGCATGTAGTACTGTGGTAATTGATGGCAATTGGTAGTAGCAAATGACCTGTGAGATAGTGTGGTGACAATAGTGATGGAATATAGTAGATTAATTACAGATATGTGAGGCTCAGCCTATAGTGTAATGGTAATTGATGGTAATTGGATACTAATTAGTTAATGAATAATATTTTTCAACTCTTTTCCTTCAGCCAATGCCCCAGGCTGGACGTAGTGCACACTCGGCCCCTCCCTCCTCCACCAGCACCCCTCACCCCACACCCGAGTCACCCCCACCACCACCCTCCAATATCACCTCCCACCACCCTCCCAGTGACCCAGACACCTCTCTACCACTACAACAAGAGGCAGAGACCAAAAAGAAGAGAAAGAAGTCAAAACTCACTTCCTCCCTCCCTCTGCCTGACGACTCCACACAACCTGTATTTACTGCTGAGGAGAGACCACATACCAGAAGGGAACAGAGATTGGCCAGCCCCCCTCAGCCAGGGGAATTGGGGGAGTCAGGGGGGCAGAAATTGACTAGTCTCCCACAGGGAGGGGAACTGGGTGAGGCAGAATTGCAGAGATTAACAAGCCCCCCTCAGGCAGGAGAACTGGAGGATTCAGGGGGCCAAATTTTAACTAGCTCCCCTCAGACAGGGGAACGAAAATCAAGGAGAAAACCACGAGAGAAGAAGGGTACACTTCAGACAGAGGACCTGAAGGAAGCAGTGGCTGACAATGATGGAGGAGGCACTCTACAGCACGTAGGTTTAGTGTGATCACACACACACACACACACACACACACACACACACACACACACACACACACACACACACACACACACACACACACAATGTTCACAAGTAGCAATAATTGTGTGCTAAGTAACCATTCTACATGTACCTCTCTTCCTTCAGCTGACTAAGACCCGTCCAAAGGGGCCAGCTAATCGTCGACTGCCGACTAAGAAACAGACAGCTGTGGTCCAGAAAGAAGGCAGCTCCTCCACTTCCCCCAGAACACGTCACAGACATAGACAACACCTCACTGAGGTAGCCCCTGAGGAAACCAGCGGAGGTCAAGGTACAGTACTAAATCTCTCAGGAAATTGGCATCTTTGCTGCTGCAGATAATGTCATGTTCGTGTACTTTATCACCAAAATAAGGACACCTCGTTAATCAATGAAATGACTGCCCAAATCTGAATGACACTGTGAATGGATTCACAGTGTCAATGCAGTTTCATTGTAAAACCATTACACATGTATATGTACATTGTATGTGTTCGTATACTTATACTGTGTTTACATGCCTTGTGTGTGTGTATGTGTGTGTGTGTGTGTGTGTGTGTGTGTGTGTGTGTGTGTGTGTGTGTGTGTGTGTGTGTGTGTGTGTGTGTGTCCAGTTGTTCGTGGCTGGGTTGATGATGAAGGTACCGACCAGACTGATGGTGGACCACTTGACCCTCCACCACCCACCACTGGAGAGACAGACCCCAGACCCACAGACAACCACAAACACACTGACAAAGACAGGAAACAGCTAAAGACAAAAGAAGCCATCGACAACTCAGGTGATGGTTTAAAGGAGGACAGTTCGGAGAGGAGAGGTATAGACGATCCCTCGGATAATGGCTCGACTCAAGTGCTGGAGGCTATTCTCGGGAAGCTGATGGACAGTCTAGCAAGAAAGAGGAGTGCTGCAGATCGTCCTGACAGAGTAGAGGTCAGTTTATAACCTCCCATGACAACTAGGATCTGCTTAAAAAGAAAGAGAAATCAGCACAAGAATGTGTTAATTTTCCAATAACGAGCCAGCTTTGAATTGAAGCCACAACACTTCCTCTGACCAACTGAGCCACTGATGCAACTCAGATTGATCACACGTACATGTACATGTACACATCAGGGTGAATGTCACAGGTTCTAGTCCCACCTGAGGCAGCTCATTTTTCTTGAAAATGACTGTCTTGGGTGGGTTCTGTTACATTTATATTGTGTGGTATTGCTTTAAGAGTCTCGTGGTTTGAATATTTCTTGTACCTTGTACATTAGCCTCGTCCCCAGGCTCTCTTTTTTGGGGGGTGGGCGGGGAAAAAAGAGAGCCTGGGGGTGAGGCTAATTGTACATATACACATCAACACATAATCAGGATATCTTTCATGGCATCTGACACACACACAGTGAGAATCTCTCCTTGTCTTCCTCCCCAGGACATGACTCCAGTTCAGCTGTCAGAGGAGAAACACTCGGTCCAGAGGACACTACTCCACTTTGAGAAGGTCTACGGAAGACCAGTCAGTCACACTACTGATAGTGAACTACTGATAGTGAAACTGAACTGAAAGTAGAAGCCACCAAATACAAGCTATGCATTGTGTATATTAGAGGATACTATTTACTGTTTGGTTACATACGTACCTTTCAACCCTGAAATCAGGACACCTCACTAACCAGAGCACCTCTTTATTCAGGGCAACTCACTAATCAGGACACTTTCTTCTACCATGCATTTACCTTCACTTCCTGAACTGAATCTACTGCTCCCTTCCTTCCACCCAGACCACTGCTGCAGATAAGGAGGTGATGAGACCTCTCTATGACAGGTACAGAGAAGTCAAGAAGCAGCTGTCTCTGATGTACAAGAAGACATCTACCCCAGCCCCCCAGACACAGGCGAACACAATACCTACCAGTGATCAGACCCTTCCTTCAGTCTCACTCCTCACATCTGGCTTAGCCCACTCCCTTCCACTGGTGAGAAGACTACATGAAATATCACACTACAAGCACACCACGATATTAAGGATTTACTTAAGGACTCACACACAGACATGACATGTACATGTACATATGTACCTCGATTTGTATGTGTGATTCGACCCAGCCATCTGAGCTGCCTCAGTAGCTCAGTTGGTAGATGGGTTTGAGTCCCACCCGAGGCAGCTAATTTTTCTTTGAAAAATAACTGCCTTGGGATGTGTTGCTTTGTCTTTCTGTTGTGTTGTGTTGCCTTGCCTTGTCTTTAGGTATCTCGTGGATGAAAGTCATGACTTAATCATCCACGAGATGCTTAGAAAGAAAGAAAGACAAAGCAACACAACACAACTCGCCCAAGGCATTTATTTTTCAAAGAAAAAACTGCCTCAGGTGGGATTCAAACCCACGACCGTCCGCTTGCTAGGCGTTGCTCTTACCAACTGAGCTACCGAGGCAGCTCAGCTGGCTGGGCTTGTATCACATATACATGTACAATACAAAGCAACCAAAGCATCACAAAGATAAACTGGTGAACTCAAACTCAGTACATGTATGTTCGAACAACCATTTGATCTCCAGACTCTCTTTGAGTGTAGATAACATTATGTAATAGTATCTGTGTGGCATTATCCTCTTCTGTATGCTACATGTATATATCATGTACTTCAAAGTAAAGCTTGGTCAAGTGTAAGATCACGTAATGAGATATGCTATCTGACTGCATATAGTACTGTATTGGATATCAAACAGATAGATGTCCATTCTAACTAGTCTCGGTCTCCAGACTCTCTCCTGAGCTATAGATGAGATCATGTAATAAGATATGCTTGTATCTGCAATGTACGTATATCTGCATGTCTCTATCTTCATCTATTGGTATATTGGTCTATACTGTCACAGGAGTCCTGTCCGCTATCGTCCAGTACCTCCCAGCTCTCTCACTCAGCCGTGGACACCCACTCCTCCTCCTCCCTCTCTCTCTCCACTGTCCCCTCCATGGACCGTGTCACTACCAGAAGGAGAAGAGCCACTGATGGTACCACCACCTACCGACCACTGTGAGATAAAGTCTGCTACAATATGTGTACTCCAAGGGGTACATACAGTGGAACTCCTCTAATGCTCCCAACCACTCCAGCATGGCTCACCTCTTCCGACAGCTCTAGTCCTCACATTATGCTCCCTCTAAATAAAGAGAACACCCTTTGCCAGCCTACAGATGTTCAGGACACCTCATTAATCAGGACACCCGATTAATCAGGACACCTCATTAATCAGGACACCTCATTAACCAGGACATCTCATTAATCAGGACACCTCATTAACCAGGGCATCTCATTAATCAGGACACCTCATTAACCAGGACACCTCATTAACCAGGACACCTCATTAATCGGACCCTTTCAAGGGTGTCTAGATTGATGATATTCCAGTAATGATTACCTGAGGTCCAGACATGATCTAACACTGCACATTATCCCTTATCAACAGGAGTGACTTACATCGACTACAGGAAGAAGCATTAGCTGAGAAAAAGCAACTCCGAAAAATCCTCCGCGACTTTGAGAGTCAGTTCTTGTCTCTACATGGCAGGTACATCACATGTACCATGAAACTTACATCGGAGCATTGCAGAGTGTACGTTGTATTGTTTGTATACAGAGGAGTTACAAAAGAAGACAGACAACCCAAACAGAAGGAGTATCGAGAGTACAAGGTGCAGTGTGTGTAGAGCTACATGTGTTGGTTTTTTAGCACCAGACTTCTTTTCTACAGGCAATAAAGGAAAAATTGGTACAGCTTGCTAATGAAATAAACAAAGGCACAACTCTTTAGCAAACATTGTGAATATTATTGTTACAGCTATTTATTGACTCCACTTTTTGAATTTTCTTGCGCATGCGCAGATGGTGCATGCGCGCGTTCTAATTTTGCGCATTCTCATTTCCTGTTACGTCATAAGAAATATTCACCGCAAAGAACGTATTTGGTCCACAAATTTACCTTTCCTGAATTGTGTGTGCTTATATTTCCGCTGCTTGCTCTCGTATGAGCTAGTTTAGTACTTCTACTACGAGAGAGAAGGAGAGAGAGGAAGATGGCTTCAAAGTTTAAGCGAGAATTGTAAGTCGTACTCAGCTATGCATAGTATTGCTGAGCCCGTACCTGTGTGTGTGTGCAGTTGTACATAACACGCCCTTTGTCGTGTAGCTTAGGGGCTTTGGAATATCGTGTAGAACTGTACGTGTATTTCTGTGTGTGGAATAATACCACGAGTTAGCTTTAAGCTTACAGCCTTTTCCTTTGTGGACGGGATGTGATTTGGCATCCGTGTACAATACTACTGTTAGTAGGTGTTCCCCATTTAATACCGTGCTGGAAAGCTGCTGGCGACGGGTTGTGTGTGTGTGGTGGATGCTCTTACAGTCCAGCAGGACCAGCATTTAGTTTGATGTCCATTGTACGACCACGGGACACAGTCCATACACGTACAGTCTGCTGACTAGACTTCATGTATTATCTCTGTCATCTGTCATAACTGCTCCTAGAGCCTTGTCTGTTGATCCAACTACATGTAACATACACATACACACACTGTACAGTGGTAGAAAGGATGTAGCTGGTGCTTGTGACCACACAAGTTGCCAACAGTCATCGAGTTTCATCTTCTTTTGTGTACATTACTTACATGTACTTGCCAAATCAACTGTCTATTGACATTTACTATATGTACATGTACATGTACAGTGGAACCCTCTAATCCGGACCCCTCCAGTCAGGAACCCTCTAATCAGGACCCCCTGAAATGAGGACACCTCAATACAGTGGAACCCTCTAATCAGGACCGCTCCAGTCAGGAACCCTCTAATCAGGACCCCCTGAAATGAGGACACCTCAATACAGTGGAACCCTCTAATCAGGACCCCTCCAATCAGGAACCCTCTAATCAGGACTCCCTGAAATGAGGACACCTCAATACAGTGGAACCTTCTAATCAGGACCCCCTGAAATGAGGACACCTCAATACAGTGGAACCCTCTAATCTGGACCCCTGAAATGAGGACACCTCTAATCAGGACCCCCTGAAATGAGGACACCTCAATCAACAGGACACATTTTGCTGCCCCAAATGCCATATTTACCTAATTTTCACATACACAAATATTTGTTCAAAAAGTTGTCCTCATTTCAGAGGTCGAGATTACAGGGTGTTACCTAGTCTCGTTCCCAGGCTCTATATACGAGAGGAGAGAGCCTGGTACACATTGCTTGCACATGCACCGGGTCTCCATGGTAACCCTCAGAAAAATGTGGGGTACTGGATATTATCATATACATTATTGTGTAATGTGTTACCATGGAGACCCAGTGCATGAGCAAGCAGTGTGTACCATTACCGCTACTACCTTATGTTCCCAAGTGGCCTGTGTGTTGTCACTAATACTTGGACTCAATTGTGTTTTCATAATTGAGACAGTGTCTGTTGTGTTTTGTCATTGTATTGTAGGTGGTGTGTTTGGTTTAGTCACATGACGTGTGTGTGTGTGTGTGTGTGTGTGTGTGTGTGTGTGTGTGTGTGTGTGTGTGTGTGTGTGTGTGTGTGTGTGTGTGTGTGTGTGTGTGTGTGTGTGTGTGTGTGTGTGTGTGTGTGTGTGTGTGTGTGTGTGTGTGTGTGTGTGTGTGTGTGTGTGTGTGTGTTCATATTTAGCCACCTTATCCGTCTCTCTCTCAGTATGTTTTCACCATCTTTGGCTTCTCCATCCACAGACACACACACCATAATATGTACATACATTTGTACATGTCCATAAATGGCCTCCCTCTCTCCCTACCATATCCATCCATCCATGACCTCACACACATTTCCCAACACATGCTGACCATGCCTGTGTTACAGTAGCTGTACCAGTCACCATCTAGCACTTCCTATGTCCTCTACGTGTTACATGTCACTGAAGGAACTTTGCTATTGTCGAGTAACCATCACTACCTGATGTATATACAGGATGTGTGACTATTGAATTACAAGTACTGTGTTGTGTAATTTGACTGGAGACCTTACTAATCAGGACATCGGACACCTTACTAATCACGACATCAGGACACCTTTCTAATCAGGACACTTTCCAATAGTGTTTGGCTCCACTGTAGATTTGACTTATAACATCTCTCACTCTCTCCCTCCCTCTCTCCCTCCCTCTCTCCCTCTCTCCCTCCCTCCCTCTCTCCCTTTCTCTCCCTCTCTCCATCCTCCTCTCCCTCCCTCTCCTCGTTCTCTCCTCTATCTCCCCCCCTTCTCTCTCCCTCCCTCCCTCCCCCCCTCCCTCCCTCCCTCCCCCTCCCTTCCTCCTCTCTCCCCACTCCAGTAAGAATGTAGTGTACAATTATTCTGATGCAGAGGCAAAGGTGAGGGAGGCAACCTCTAATGACCCATGGGGACCTAGTAGTGCTGTGATGAGTGAACTGGCGGACTATACCTACCATGTGTAAGGAGAGAGGGAGAGAGGGAGGGGAGGGAGAGAGGGAGGAGGGAGAGGGAGGGAGGGAGGGAGGGAGGGAGAGGGGACCTAGTAGTGCTGTGATGAGTGAACTGGTAGACTATACCTACCATGTGTAAGGAGGGAGAGAGGGGGAGGGGGAGGGAGGAGAGAGGGAGAGGCAGGAGAGGGAGGGAGGGAGGGAGGAAGGGAGAGATGGAAGGAGTGTGTGTGAGAGAGGAGAGTGTCATAGTGAAGGTACACTAGAAGTAGTCACTCTGTCTCTCTCCCCCCTTTCAGCCAGGCCTACAGTCTAGTGATGGGAATGTTGTGGAAGAGACTCAACGACCATGGCAGGAATTGGAGGCATGTCTACAAGGTAATTGCTACATATATATACACACCAAGGGCAATGTGATACAATGCAATGCAAAGCTGTAGAAAATTGAGCTGCCTTGGGTGGGTATCAAACCCACAGTACTCTGTGATCTAGACAGATGCTGTGTTGTTGACTGAGGGAGGTCAGCTGGCTGGACCATATGTACTACATACAAAGCACACATCTTAGGCCTGATGAATGGGCAAATATAGCTCTGGTTGACTGTTGTGTACAAACTGCCTTGCCACTTCCTCCTTATCTTCCTCCCTCCTTCCCTCCCTCCCCCCTTTCCCTCTCCCCCTCCCTCCCTCCCTCCCTCCCTTCCTCCCTCTCCCTCCCTCCCTCTCCCTCTCCCCCTCCCTCCCCCTCCCTCCCTCCCTCTCTCCCTCCCCCTCCCCACCCTCCTCCCCCAGTCTCTGATAGTACTGGACTACCTCGTCAAAGGTGGCTCAGAGAGGGTGGCCCAACAGTGCAAGGACAACATGTTCTCTATTCAGACTTTGAAGGACTTCCAGTACGTGGACAAGGATGGGAAGGACCAGGGAGCTAACAGTAGGTTGAAGTGTGTCGCATGATGTCACATGACTCCTGTTACTGTCTCTCACGTCACACTCAACTCCCTCTCCCCCTCCCTCTCCCTCACCCTCCCCATCTCTCCCATCTCCCTCTTCTTCTCCTCTCTACTGCCTTCCATGCTGCCCTTCTTCCTTCCTTCCCTCTCTTCCTCTCCCTCACCCTCTCTTCCATGCTACTCTTCTTCCTTCATCCCCTCCCTCCCTCCCCTTCTCCCTCCCTCCCTCCCTCAGTACGAGATAAGGCCAAACAGCTGGTAGCTCTTATCAAAGATGACAAGAAACTGAAAGAAGAACGACGCAAGGCACAACAAGTAAGTCAATAAATCAATTTACATGTTTATCTTTATCTTTCAATGCTTGCTGTGTGTACCTTCACTGTAGACACGTGAGAGACAGCAGGCATTGGGTAGTGATAGTCCTAACTTGAGGGGAAGGTCACCTAATGCTGGGAAGAAGTGAGCTCTCTCTCTCTCTCTCTCTCTCTCTCTCTCTCTCTCTCTCTCTCTCTCTCTCTCTCTCTCTCTCTCTCTCTCTCTCTCTCTCTCTCTCTCTCTCTCTCTCTCTCTCTCTCTCTCTCTCTCTCTCTCTCTCTCTCTCTCTCTCTCTCTCCTCTCACTCACTCACACACACACACACACACACACACACACACACACACACACTCTCACTCACTCTCAACACAATGTCCATGTACATGTATGTACACATTAGCCTTTATCCCACTAAATTCCAATATTCATGGTCATATTTCTACCATTATGTGTACATTCCCATACTCCACATTACTACAACCATAAGTACACTCACATGTACTACCACTATAATATACATTCTACTATACACTATTACACGTGTATATCTGTACACTCATATACCCCATGTACTACCACCATACTCCATTATACTCCAACCATCACTTACTACTCACACTCATTACTGCTGTTATATTTCAGAGTCACATTTGGTTCCACAGAAGTCCAAGACTCAACTACAGAGTAAGTCACTGTACTAGTTGTGTTGTCTGGTGGACTCAGTGTTGAATATGGGAGGAATGGTACAGTATATAGCAGTACTTGGAGACTTGTGGTGGGAAGAAAGTGTCCTGATTAGTGAGGTGTCCTAATTAGTGAGGTGGCCTGATTAGTGAGGTGGCCTGATTAGTGAGGTGTCCTGATTAGTGAGGTGCCCTGATTAGTGAGGTGTCCTAATTAGTGAGGTGCCCTGATTAGTGAGGTGTCCTGATTAGTGAGGTGTCCTAATTAGTGAGGTGCCCTGATTAGTGAGGTGTCCTGATTAGTAAGGTGTCCTGATTAGTGAGGTGCCCTGATTAGTGAGGTGTCCTGATTAGTGAGGTGTCCTGATTAGTAAGGTGTCCTGATTACTGAGGTGTCCTGATTAGTGAGGTGTCCTGGTTCTTACGTTAGAGGCATTTAATTGGAGCAGTGAAATGTGTCCTGAATTGAGGGATTGGGTTTTAGTGCGCACACACACACACACACACACACACACACACACACACACACACACACACACACACACACACACACACACAGTGGTGGTAAGAGGGTACAACCAGTGGAACAGGCCAGACCGGGCAACGAAAGTGAGGAGGAGATGCAACTGAAACTGGCCATCCAGCTGTCGAAACAGCAGGCAGACGAGGAGGACAAACTGAGGTAGTAGTGAGGGGTGAATTGGGGGAGGTGTGGTTAGTCTCGTACCCAGACCCTCTCTAAAAGCGGAAGAGGGTCTGGTAACATTCCTATAGTAGACTTGTGCAGCATTGCTGCATTTTTCCGCCAACTAAGTGGCTGGCAGACCACAGTTTACTCTGTCAAATACAGTACACCTGCTTTAAAATGCAGCTTAATTAAGTGTGTTATTTTACACCCACTTGAGAAGCCATAGATACTGCGCAAGAGTGCTCTCCTGCTTTTAGAGAGGGTCTGGGTAACGGGACTAAGGTGTAGTGGGGGAGAGGGGAAGTGTGAGGGATGAAATAAAGATGTTTTAGCCCTTGTGGAAATCCCTCATTAATGAGTTTCATGATTTACATTTGAATTAAGGAGTCCTAAATGGTGGTACTAAGGTGTCTTCTTTACTGAGGTGTCCTCACTTCAATTAGAGCACACTGGTACATATACCCTGTAGGCGGCAAGAGGAGGCGAGTCTGACAGCTGCTCTGGCTATCTCGGCAGCTGAACACAAGGAGGACTCCCCTCAGGTCGAGGAGCAACAGTCATCTGACCTCTTGCTGGACCTGGATAGCAGTACGTGGAATGACTATGAATATCATTAGTTAGAAACCACAACTGTGTAATACATGCATTCACTTACATGTAGCAGCGCAACGAAGATATGTGACCTACTGCATGTCCTATATTCTCTCCCGTCCCTCCTCCCTTCTCCCTTCATCCCCTTCATATCACCCCTCCCCCTACATCTCCCTCACCCCCTTCCCTTCCTCCCTCCTGTCCCCTCCCCCCCCCCCCCCCTCCATTCTACAGGTCTCAAGGACCCATGGGGACCTCAGCCATCGGAGCCACTCCCAACATATGATAGTTTGGTTCAACCCAAGAGCACTGACCCTTGGAGTGTGGGTGGGGCTCCAGGTAAAGTGGGTGGGGCTAAAACACACACACACAGCTAGTATACAATCTTCTCCATTTCTCAGGGACCCAGTCTACAGGTAGTGGTATGAATATGGACCCCTGGACAGCTGGAGGGGCGACAACAACTGCCCCGCCCACTCAACCACTTCCTCTTAATGAGTGAGTTAATGGCCAATCCTGTACATGTATTGTACCAATGATTTATCCCAGCCAGCTGAGCTGCCTCGGTGGCTCGGTTGGTAGTATCACCTAGTACACAGTGTTGCAGATTTGAGTCTTACCTGAGGCAGCTCATTTTTCTTTGAAAATGACTGTCTTGGGTGAGTTACATTGTCTTATAGTATCCCTTCCTTTTGCTGTACCCGTTCCTCATCACTCTCTCCTCTCTCCTCTCTCCCTCTCTACCACAGTCCCTGGAGCACTGCTCCATCTTCTTCCGACCCTCCTCTTCCACAAATCAACCCATTTGACCTCTCTGACCTCGGCCTCCCTCCTGCTAACCCCACCCAGGTCACTCCCTACCTCACTTCACCATATAATAGCCACTAATTAACCCTATAACACTCTCTTAACAAAGTAGTTGTTCATGATAATGGGAGGTACATGTACTGTGTCTCTATCATCAAGGGGGCCCTAAAACCAAAAACAAAGGGGGCAACAGTGACACATTAAACTTCTGAATATCTAAGGGGGGGCAAATTCCCCCCCTGCCCCCTCTAAAGGGAACCATGATGCATATGTTTTTAACCATCTGGTTAAAATTTAGATATGACTGCACATTTTTTAGGTTGAATTGCCAAGTTTTGCTTTGTGTGTGTGTGATTTAATCCAATGAACTGCTCTGCCTGCCTCTATACTCTGAATACACCAGTTTGAAATCCCACCTGAGGCAGCTCATTTTTCTTACAAAATAACTGCCTTGGGGGAGCTGTCCTGTGCTTGAGTTTCTGAGGTATGAGTGTTAGTTTACATCCAGTACCCCATTCCATTCCACAGCCTCTTCCGAATGTCGAGGCCCAGTTCCTCGGTACCAATGCTAATCTCGTGAACCTTGACCTATTGACGTCTATGCCCATGAACCCCCAAGTCTCGTCGATGGGACCCTCACCTTCGAACCCCTTCGGACTCTCCAGTTCCCCCAGTTCCAGCGTCACCACTGTCCCCCCTAAACCTGTTGGTAACCCATTCGACGCCAACAAGGCTCCAGCCCCTACCTTGATGCAACTGGCAGGAAATAACACGACAACATTTGCAGGTGGGGAATGTCTCCCATTACATCAATAGTACTGTAGTGCTAGTTTATAATAATACTCATAAGGCTGCCATAGCATTACTGCCATCGATCACACACCCACAATCATGGGCGGAGCCACACATACATGTACATGTACGCACAGGCAAATCCTTACCATCTGTTCCTCCCTCACCTGAGAAACATAACTTACCATCCATTTGCCCCTCAACTCCAGCCAGCTAGTGTATATAATTTTAAAGCAAGTTGCAATACACTACCGTACTGTGTATTTAGGGTCTATCCCTATTGAAAACATTTTCACTGAGTTGATTTCACTTTTCAAGGTGATGAAAAATAATCAGAGAATGAGACACTACTTTTGAATACTGAAATTGGGACACCTCACTAATCAGGACACCTTTCTAATCAGGACACCTCACTAATCAGGACACCTCACTAATCAGGACACCTTGCTAATCAGGACACCTCACTAATCAGGATACCTCGCTAATCAGGACACCTTTCTAATCAGGACACCTCACTAATCAGGACACCTCACTGATCAGGACACTTTCTTCTGTACCAAATTCAACTGTATTTGCTCACTCTACAACAAAAATATCAATTTTCCACTCTCTCTTCCCTACAGGCTTAGATCCTCTGGTTCCCACGGGAACGGCTCAAGTTGCCGGTGGCAACAGCATGTACCCCTCGCTGGCCCCCACTTCAAACAATCAAGCCTTCAACCCCTTTAGCTGAACTGCCCCTGCAATATCACACACTAATTAATATACACTTATCGAGTGGCTCCCCAGCCCATGACTTTTTCTTTTGGTGTGTGTATAAATATTAACACTTCTTTTATCTTGTATTAATTACATTGTATAATTTTCTGTTGTTAAATTATGTAAGTATGCTATGGACTATTGTGCATTTCTAAATTTTTAGGGCCAGTGTTGTCAAAAGTGTGTTTATAAACTCGGAATTACATGACTGTTTTGCCATGCTAGTGCTGTGATTATGCAATCATTTTTGCGCTTTGACTCCCAATTATTGAGCCTTACTGGAATTGTGAACACAACTTACTGGCTCTTCTGTGCCACTGTATCATGCTGACTGATCGAGGGAGGTAGTTTGCAAAGTTAATCTTCACTGAATATGGAGCAGTTGACAACCAAAGCTTCCTACAGATGTGAGAGTACTTCAGTGGACCTAGTTATGCCCTGGTCTATTACGGCTATCTTGACAACTCTGGAATGCTATGAATATTGGTATAGCAGCACTACGAGTACAGTCACTGCTTCATTGTGTAAACAATGTAACAAGCAGCTTAAATCCAGCAAGCTGACCTGAAGTTGGCACACATTCTATGTGAGCTGATGGAGACATGCCAGCAGTCATGTGTTGTCATCAAAATACCACTGTGTCCTGATAAGTGTCGTGCCTCAGGTGAAGGGATCAAGGTAGCAATGAGAGGACAAGTAGCAGTTCTCTCTGTAGAGGCTTTTGATAGTGAAGGGGTACCCTACACTAGCCCTGTAGACAGCTTGACATGTGAACTAGTCACTAGTGATGGCAGCAGTCAGTCAGGGGCACTGTAGAGAGAAGAGATAAGAACAGTTATGACATCACCTACCAACCTGAGCACCTTGGGAAACACCAACTACATATTCTAATAGGAGGTCACCCAATCTTGAACAGTCCATTCACTCTTAATGTTCTACCCAACTTCACTGCCCCAACCAACATCATTAGAGACCTCAATAGACCATTCCGTGTAACAGTCAGAGAAAGAGAAGAGAGAGTAGTCTCTGAACGCAGTGGTCACTGTGTGTCCATTATTAGTGCTAATGGAGAAAAGAAATCATTTGGTACTTATGGCTCAGCTCCTGGACAGTGTGAGTTTCCTGAAGGTGTAGCAATAGATGGTGAGGGTAATATTCTAGTGTGTGACTACGGTAATCATCGTATTCAACAGTTTTCACCCACTGGGGAACACCTGAAAACAGTCGGTACCAAGGGCAATGGACCTCTGCATTTCACCTCCCCAAGAGGCATTGCTGTACATCCTCACACATACAAAGTGTACGTCACTGACACTGGCAACGACAGAATTCAGGTTCTGAACTCTGATTTCACATACTCTAGTAGTTTTGGTAGCAAAGGCTCTAACAATGGAGAGTTCAGCCAGCCTTACGACATATCTACTGACAGTGCTGGCAATGTATATGTTGTTGATCGTTACAACCACAGAATCCAGGTCTTCTCTAGTGATGGACAATACTTGAGGCAATTTGGAAGGGAGGGAAAAGGAGAGGGAGAACTAGACAAGCCAACCAGTATAGCCATTGACTCTCACAATGTAGTGTATGTCACTGAATATGGGAGCCATTGTGTATCGATATTCACTACTGATGGAGAGTTTATCAAGGCATTTGGATCCAAGGGAAATGGTCCTGTACAGTTTAATAGGCCGTTTGGAATAGGATTAGACAAGAATGGGACTGTGTATGTCTGTGATACATACAACAATCGTATACAGATCTTTACCTGATTTGTATTGTGTGACATATACAATTGTTATGTACCTTACCTTGTCCACACATGTATACTATGTTGCTATGGTAACAGCAGGTTTATTATACTATGGCAAAAAATTAGTAAAGTGGCCTTAACTTTCATGATCAGTTGTGCATTAATTTCAAGCAATTTGACTACTAATTGTCTGGTCACCCACCGTGCTCAGCCTGTCAAGATATGAGCCACCACTCGCGAGGTAACTCACCTTTGACCCTACGTGTAGAACTCCGGGTTCAAAGTACGCCACTATGTTGTGTGTAGCTGTGTGTCTATCCTAGGCTGTTATTTGCTCACAGAG
>CAXANZ010000004.1:0-29759 GCA_963970385.1 Theonella swinhoei
GTTCAAGAATTTCATTGTTTAGTCTTTAGAGAGAATCAGTGGTTACAGTGCAGCTAAGTACGGACTACAGTAACTGATAATATGTAGCCTCAACATGTACATGTGTACGTGATCATTAGTTGCAGTCAGTTCGAGAATCTCTGGTGAGTGAATGGCAGGCAATTGCAGCTCAACTGCTCAGTGACTTTGACTCAAGACTGTCTGCAGTGCACATACATATTGCCAACCTGGAGAGACACACCCACCCGCCACCAGAGGTTGGCAAGTGGTGTATATCCCATCTCACGTGTACCATTTAGGACACTCAGGACCACTTAAAAACAGGACACCTTTTGCTGTCCTGAACTTTGTACTTTCCATAAGCTGTTCATAGTACGCAATGCTTCTAGCCATCGCTCAAACTCGAAAATCAAGTTAGCTGCTAGTACATTATTGAGTTCTTTGGTTGTGCATACATGCCCCCAACACCTTAATTTTAGCGTGTCATATAACTCCACTGTATGTGTGCACGACCCATATGAACCCCAGTTTGCTTGCTAATCACATTCTTTACAGCCTCCAATTGTCTGAATATGCGGTGTAGGTGTGATTGGGGCAGCCAACCTTCTTACATATTGGGTTTCACATGCAATCTGTGACCACACACAAGATGCCTTTCATCTGGTCTATATCCCACTGTTTCCTCGGCATTGTTACCAATAACCCTTTTTGTTTGGAATTTCCTGATCATTAAAGTGTAATGCTTTCCAATTCTCTGGGTATGTTGGTCCATATGATCTGATCACATCTTGCATGCATTGCAGAAGGTGACAGATGTTGAGCAGGATACAGAAGATAGCAAAGGAGATGTAAACCATTTTGAAAAGGGCCACCGTGATGTGGTGCAGTGGAAGGATGTGTTACAGAAGCTTAACCTTGTAGAGAAGCAACAGGGAGACGAGTCCCAGCAGATAGCTGGGCTGAACCATGCACTCAGAGAACTCCAGATTAACCTAGTGGGAGCAATACAGAGAGAGACTAACCAGGTACGTGTACATGTATGTATGTGTGTCATGTAGAGATATCACATGTCTGTAACTGTGCAGAGGTTTCATGCAGTACTGGAACTGAAGAATGAGCTGGCTCAATTGGCAGCTGGCATGCCATTGTTTCCCCAGCACATGCGAGGGCCTCCCCCAGACCACGATGACTCACTGGACACATCACATGTACACAGCAGCCAACACATGTCACTGATACTCCCCCAACTCAATGAACAACAACTAATGGGAGGGACACATCAGCAGAGCCGTGAAACCACTTCAATGAGTGGAACATCTTTCTTCACGGAGCAAGGGGGTGGATGGAGAGATGGAGAGAAAGAAGGAGGGAGAGAAAGGGAGAGGGAAGAACGGCCAGAGGAAGAGAGGGAAAGGAGAGAAGAGGAGGAAGACCACCACTGTCATACTGAAAAACCCACAATCCATCCAGAGCAGCTACATTCTACACACAACAAGCAGGGTGGTCAAAATCCTCTACACAGCAAATCAAAAATAGTGCTGATGTCACACCACCATCACCATTCGGACTCAATCAGCAGACCAACTAATGCAACATCGGAGCTACAAGACATAGCTGAGAACAAAGCTGAGTTTTCTCCAACACCAGCTCAACAGCCGGGACACAGTGAACCAGGTCGTGGAGGGAGAGAGGAAAGCGATCATGAAGACAATGAACGTGTCCTGGCTGGTGATGGCGATGAACACATGTCAAATAGCTCTCGAACTATGTCAGTACACAAAGGGCAGTATTACTCCCCCGCGTCTGCCACACCTGAACTGGAGAGTGGAGAGCTAGAGCATGCTGGTCAAGAACTGGAGGGAGAGGAGGTAGAGAGCAACACAAGTCAAGGTGAAACTAACATTGTCTGGAATATTGGTGAACACAATTGACCAGACATTATGGCAACACACTATCACTTTTTGGCACACTGCAATATATCACCATGTGTACTAACACTGTAGGCACATTGGCAATCTATATACATGATACTGTTAGCATTCTTGTATTTAAATATTTCTCCTTGTACAGCTGTGTTGAGTTGCAGTGTAGTACAGAGGCAGTGGACATGTGTGTCTGCCTGCATGCACTGGTGTGATATATCTGATCACCATACACTAGTATTGTGGCAAGGGCCTACATGTCTATTGTCAGTAATGATCTGACATCTTCACTTCCTCCTGCAGGCTCGCCCTCTTGAGAAAAAATGTCGTGTCAAAAGGTCTGTGACATAGCATCTCCTGTGATGTTGCCCAGGAGGCCAGCTGTTTCCATAGTGTGTTGTCCAAGTAGACAGTCTACCTGACACAGCACTCTATGTGGGCTTGGTGCAACCTTTGCATGCATTACTCAGCGCAGTGTAAACATGTAAGCATATGGTATGCAAAAAGCATCAAAAGTGCACCTTACACAAGGTATGATTGGTTTGTTTACTGTCTTGCCTGCTCTTCCTCTGCTACACTTCTTCGGGTGACTCTCACTCTCTTGACTGGGGGACCCATTGTGTCGGTTCTCGCACTCCCTCCCCCTCCCCCTCCCCCTCCCCCGCCATTCCCCCTCTCCTTTGAGACCTCCTCCATCAAATCCCTGATCTTTTCTTTCTTCTTGGCCTCCTCTTTCTCCCTGCTCTCCTTCTCCCTCTCCTTGCGCAAATTCCGAGACTGTAAATCAGGGCTCAGTTGTGGAGGGTGACACTTTATTGGTGAGGCTAACACAGTCGAAGGAGTCACTCCTCCCATCCCCCGAATTGAAGGTGGGAGCAAGATGCTACTTCCGGGAGAGTGTGACCCAGCAGCAGATGGCGGAGCTAACACGATACCAATCGGAGATGGGAGATGTGAAGGAGAAGAGGGAGGATGAGTGGGTAGGGAGGTTACCTGTGGTCTGTTCGATACACTTGCAGAGACCAATGCAGGGGACGTGGCAGATGGAGCAATAGTGGACGGTAGCTTGCCTTCACTTGGTGTGTGATGGGCACGTGGTGTGCTAGGCTCCTTTGGTATAGTCTTTCCTTTCTTGTGATCCTGACGTGGATGTAATGTCTGCAATTCAGGCCTAGTCCCAGACACAGTGATAGGGGCTGGTCCAGATTGAGTGGCTACTGAAGCCTTCTTCTCTGACACACCTCCGACCATTTCAAAACTGTCGCGCTGCTTTAGGAATCGTATCGGTCCCTCGGTGGGAGTGGCCAGGCCGGAGCTCGGAGGACTGTGAGACGGCTGTTTAAAGGCAGACACATCCACAGTAGGAGACGGGAGGTTAGAGATGGGCGTCAACATGGTAGAAGGGAGGGAGATGGAAGGTGGCTTTGTGGGCTCATCCTTACTCCCACCAGACAATTCTGCAACAAATGGCACCACTTATGAGCTGCATATCATCCCTACCACTCCCTCTACTGAGTGTATATAGCTCCAGGGGGAGGGTGTAATAGCTATTGTATGTAGAGTGGTCTTGAATTACACCAGGAGGGGGAGTCTAGACTAACATACACACAGAAATTGTGCATATGGTATCGTCACACTTGTGCAATGTAGCATGTAGGCTGGCCAGACCAAAACACAGCTGTAAACAGTTGTCAATTAGTTGCATGAATTTATGCAGAAGGCATGGAAACTCCCGCTATCATATTATATATACTATTACTGGACGCTCTGTTTAAGGAAACGCAGCCAAATTGTGTAGGAGTAACAAACCTTTTCCAGTCGTTGACTTTTCATCAGTGACAACTTCTTCAGTGGCTTTTCTGAAGTGGAATGCAATGTGGAATGCAATGCAAGACAAGAATTGCAAGGGAGAGTCTGGATAAGCTGTCTTGTAGGGATAGTGCTGAATAGTATTAGCCTTGGCTTGGAACTAACAGCTAATAGACCCATTCCATTATGCATTGGCAATGATATCTACACCCAATTCCATTCACATATATAGAACGAGACTATATGCGTACAAGAAACATCCAATAGCTTCACTCAGACAATATTGACTGGTCCTCCCCACATAACTCACCTCTGTGTGTGTGTTCGGGTGAAGTTATTGAGTATTGCATCAACTTCCCCAGGAGCAGGGACGCATGCTTGCCTGTTAGGAAAGACAAGGAGGAAACAGAGACACAGACACACACATAGACATAAGGTATGTTGAAATCACCCAGAAAGAATGCACACAAAGAGAGTCAGTAAAATGTCGTACAATGGGAGAAGTCCTTTGGTTGTGGAACAGTGAGGGAGTTACAAAGACTGTCACAGACTGTTTATAGGTACACAGTGAATGGACATGCTACACAGTCCACATGGCAATACACCAGTGTTGAGACTGGGGAGACTTGTGTGTTGAATACGTGCACACACACACACACACACACACACACACACACACACACACACACACACACACACACACACACACACACACACACACACACACACACACACACACACACACACACTCACATTTATATATGCACATGTTATGCAACTACTGGTTAAAGTAGATGTACATATGGTGTTTTGCATAGTGAGGGGTATAAAGAGAGGAGTACCAGCTATGCTACGTACATGTATGTACATAATCATATGTAGAGTGAGGGGGTGTAGGGAGAGAGGAACACTAACAGCATCAGCTATGCTACGTACACATGTACACATATGTAGAGTGAAGGGGTGTAGGGAGAGAGGAACACTAACAGCATCAGCTATGCTACGTACATGTATGTACATAATTATATGTAGAGTGAGGGGGTGTAGGGAGAGGAACATTAATAGTATCAGCCATGATACATACACATGTAGGTACGTAATACACATATGTAGAGTGAGGGGGAGTAGGGAGAGGAACATTAATAGTATCAGCCATGATACATACACATGTAGGTACGTAATACACATATGTAGAGTGAGGGGGAGTAGGGAGAGGAACATTAATAGCATCAACTATGCTGTGTTGAGACTATGGAACACTCTATATAACTACTTCGGTATCTAACCAGGCACCATATCATAGAGTAAACAAAACACAGACATAGACATAGGTATCCAAATTGTGGGTGTTTTTTTTTACACCCCCTCATCCTTTGCGCCTTAAAGGGACACGATTGAATGGCTGTTAGTATAGGTGGGGACGTATGTGAATACCTGGCTTTGAGAAGGGTGGAGGGGGCAGTCTGGACACTCTTCCCATAACGGCAACGCAACTTGTAGATAGATGCTAGCTTAGATACCTATCCAATAGACAACATACATGTAGCATATCAATTAGGCTAGAAGCTGAAATGGATAGAAACGGTGTGTTACGTTACAGTGGCTACACCAGCTTGAAACAGAGGTAATGTAGGGAATACTAACCTCCTGTCTCTCCTCCAGACCCATGGGAGGTAGCACTAGTCTGTGAAGGAGAGAGGGTTAGGTGTGTCTATCAGAGAGCCTACAGCTTTCTTTACCGGCTACATACAGAATGGTACCATTACCATGCACAAGTACTTGTGTATGAACATACTCGGTCCTGCTGCTGTCTGTGACAAAGTCTATCATTAACTGATTGACTCTTAACATAAACTCCAAGTCAGGGTAGCCTCCAGCCTGCAATGCAAGAGACACTACATGTATATTAGAGATTCATGAAATATATACAGCATATCAGGAGCTGACCCTGGAGAGTGTGACAAAGCTGTCGTAGTCTGTCGTTCTTACTTTCATGTCCCACCATTCACCGCTTTTTTTCTTCTGCAACACCTGCTGTGCTGAAGACAGGAAGGAAAGCTCTAAGCTACTATTCTAACTAGTCTGTTACTGCATTACTGTTTAGCTTCTTCCTCAGCCTCTTCATGTGCTTGTGAGTAATCTTATTCTCAGTGTCCATGTCACTTATCTTCTTGTCTGCAAACCAAACACACACATAGAACACTGGAGGTAATGGTACTGTACCTGACTGGATCAAACTTATGAGACTGACCATATTTCTTCATTGAATCTGTATGGTAACGTGTCAGAATTTCAATGCGACTTGCTAGAAGACCATTCTCTGTGTGGATAAAATATACAGTGCATTACCTCTCAGCTCTACCGCACGTGTGTAGCTGCACAACATGTGAGAGTGCCAATGGGATTTTCAAGTAACTACGTACATAAATAGCTCGGCTCTCATGCAGTACACAGAGCCAAATATGGAATCATACGTTCGACAGATTACAGCTCACCGATGAAGGCACATTTAAGCAGCTGTTGCAGTTCTTCGCATACAGTGACCACTCCCACCAGCTGAGCTTCAGGAGAACTCTTTGCCGTGCAGAGTTGCATGACTGACTCTAGATGAGCGTCTAGTGATTGGAAGGCTTGTGGCAGAGCCAGACCAGGGAGAGTAAGGTCTGGAGGTTAGAGACACAACATCACACGTACCTATCTGTTGACTAGCTCTAAATTCAGACCTTATACTGAATGTAGTACGATACAGAGTACTGTGAGAAAGGTAGACTAGATACTAGTGATGTGCATTAATTAGAGACATCACTCAATTCTTACCCCCTTTAAGCTTTAAAGTGTGAGTCATCAGTGCAGACACCGAATAGATACAGCACCAAGTAACTAGACACCTCTAATACGGCCGGAATCAGCAGCGCTTTCAACTATGCCTGGCTCCCTCTTGCGCTTTTGCACTGTACTGATACGTAATACACACGCGCGCGTGGGCGCATGCGCTAACATGACAAAAATTTTTTACATATATTTTTATCTGCAAATACATGACTGAATGCTAATGTCATCAACAGTAACCAGTTCAATATTTGTCCTATTGAATATTAGTAATGGCACGGTTGCAAATTTGTCAGGAACACAGCATGGAGCTGGGGAACCAGTGGGATTACTTTGTGTAGAGTGGTATATGAGATTGAGTAGGGTGTGATAGGTTGCAGTTGGACCATCTATTGAACAAAATCCTGAACAGAAGTTTGTAGTAAGTTTTCGGGGTCGTAAAATCCATGTCCATTCGAGGTCACGGCGAATGTCCAACACCAAATTTCGTTTACAGCAATTTTTAGATGCTTCTGATGCGCAAGAATTATAAACTTCCTGTTGTTGCCGTTTTTGTCTCAAGTCATTATTGGAATAGGTCCGCAAGACTAATTGTGTGGTTTTAGAATACCTTCCTTCTATATCAGAATAGACAATTTCAATAGCTGGTGATTGGAATACCAATTCTCCATTATCATTAAGAGTCTGTAGGTGTTCAATGTTGACCTCTAAATAGAACATTCCTCTGTCTTTATCCATCCAGTCCAGCCACTGTTTAAGAGCAGAAGTAATGTTAAAGTTAACGTATCCATCCCTTTCTAAGGAAACAAGCTCCCTAGTGCAGTAATGAGTAGGGTCCTCCCCATAATAATTGTCATTATTTTGCTTGAAGACATGGAAAATGCTTATTCTCTGTTTGTCTGAATGCGTTAGGCTCTCGTTGCTTAGTATGCGATACCAGAGCCTCAGTTCAGTCGATGAAATGATTTCCTTGTCTGTCAGGTCCATATTAAAGCTCAGTAGATGGGCAGGGGACTGCACAGCATATGTTGAGTTCAGTGGAAAGTCACCTGTAAAGGAGAACTTAAAATAGGCATACATCCTTTTTTATGTTTGAAACAGCACTAGCTCCTGCATGCATACAGGTTGCTATGGGATAGGGAATCAGTAGACAAATCTGGTTTCCATGTTGATATAGGCAGCTATTAGTGCAGCCATGCATGACTTGAATACTTGAGACGCAATGCGCCACGTTTCGGGCTGTTTGAAAAACCCACAAGTGACTAGCAACAGCTATAGGTTACTTACCGTGGACTCCGTGGTAGCCCGACCTGCGGAGCACCTCCATAGGTTGCAGCACAGTGAATTGCGGGGGATGCACAGGCTGCTCGGCACACCCAACCTGTTGCTGAGACACTAATTGCTCTGCTGCACTCACGGCCTGGTACTCGTCGAGCACTTCTTGTGGTACGACAATAGGACCGACAGGGTTCTTCGGCTCCCCCTTGAGCTGGAGTTTGAAGAGTATCGCACGTTTTATGGCGGCTGCGTGTAGTCTTCGCAGACTCTCTTCGTCTTCTAGATCAGTACAGGACTGTGCACGAAGCTGAGCCATTAACGCCAGCATGGCCAGCAGTCCGAAGCCAGCATTGAACGCTTGGTTCAACCTCATGATTACATTTGAGACAATGAAGAATTGCCGCTATATATAACCAAGTGCAGACTGGAAACTGCTGTTACACAAACCACTTCAAAAGTACTTATCCACTTAGTGATGTGGGCTCAAATACCAACGTTATACTAACGAGCGTTGGTACGACTTCTGTTGTTAATTAATTAGCGCTACGCAGCGGATTGCCTCACCAACAATTACGTCATAACAAATTGAGAATGCTATATACGTAGTACAATTCAAGTCATATATAAGTACGTACATAATGTAATAGGGAGGCGGGTACATAATACAGCGATTAAATTTTAATACTAATTTACACAACCACACGATGTGATTATCATATCAGGAACATATGCCATCAATATTTCACCAGTTCCCAGATCTCGAATCATCATAAGCAATGAATCCATGTTATAAATTGTGCAACACGGTCCTTCTCCCAACTCATTTGTGTTATAAAACTCCTGTACCTTCGTCCTGAGGTGGTTGTCACTTAACAAGGGAATGGGACATATCCCCTGACAATAATTTGGGGTAAATGTGGAGGGCTGCAAAACCCATGTGAGATTTAGTTGTGTATGAAAGTTAACCTCAAGGTTACGGATGCAACAATGTAAAACATTGGGATTACTGCTGCAATATTGACTGTCCACAGCCTGCCTTCTTTTTCTATGTCTCTCTTCAAGCTCAGCTGCTACTTCTTCTTTAATGGTAGCTATGACCAACTGAGCTCGTGTCTCATGGACTGAGAACACAGTAGCATCAATAGCAAACTCAATTGAAGGATGGGAAAAACGCCCGGATTTTGTTGATACCGGAGAGTTGATGTGAACTTCAAGCTCCAAGCTTTCATTAAAGCCATCTGCCTTCCATTTCTCCACTGCATTTGTTATATTGAAAGATTCATATTCATCTTCCTTTATTTCTACATTCTTAGAGACTACTAACATTCTTCCCCGCTCTTCTCCATCCTTTCTTGACACATAAAACACATCTACATTTTCAAAATTCACGTCAAAGTTGTACTTGGATGTTATTTTCTTGAATAAGCGCAACTCAGCAGAATACAGTACCTCGGGTCGAGAAGGTAGAGTGAGGTTGAACACAAAAGTGTATTGAAATGGAAGAGTGCTTGACTTTTGCTCCTCTTTAGCACCATTGCTGTCTGCATGAACGACAAACAAGTAGAGAAAGTAAACAAATCTGGCTTGTAGACGGCTGTTTCTAAATAGTTTCTATATTTGATAATGATATGAAAAAGACTTAACACTACTAGGTATCGACGACAGATGTACACCAGATGCTCTACTGTGAACAGGAATGTTCATGACAACAACATAATATTATATAATCAACTATTTAGTGGAATAACCAAAGTGAAAGAGTACATGTATCACAATATATCCCATGTGCACATGGCAGAAAATGTCTGTGTAGGGACTAATAATTGACAAAAGAGGAGAAGCTATGTAGTTATCTCACCCTTCAATAATGACTAGACCCTATCATCAATCCAATACTTAAGGTAAGTTTTGTCACATTGTATTGCTAGTTAGCATGTGGCAATATAAACAATAACAACTTGACTAAATGCAGTACACAGAGAATATTTACACCTGTGCAAACACCATACTTACCGTGTGCGTTTTCCTCTAATATTTCTGAGGGCATGTAAGTTACACCGCTGCTGGCTGGGAAAAACAGAGAGATGCGTTTTGCGAATGAAGGAGTGCCCCGCCCCCTATCGCAACTCGACAGTTCCTCCTCCGACTCTGTACGTAGAGTCCTCGCCGCAGCTTCGTAAACAGCCAACAGAGCTGGGTCGATTTCTCTGGAGACATTTGATAGACTGTCGTAGATCAAATTCGACTCTTCTGTAATGTTAACGGACATGAACGGGTTCAGTTTGGCGATGAGGTCTTCGCGGATGACTGCAAATCGTGCTATATCATCGTCAGCGCTGCACACAGTTTCGATATCGACGCTGTCTTGAGGTCGGATTGTCGGCAGACCGGACAATAGTGCGGCTGCAAAGACTGCAATGCTGCTGTACGAAAACATTTCAATTAGTACTGCACAATAGCTATGGTGCATAGATGCAGACACACTATACCCCCCAGCTTATAAACGCTTTCTCTCACCACATCTTCGTCATTGAAATCACACGCATACCACGCTTATACGCAATTGGATCAAATTTAGGAAAGGTGGTCATAAGAATCATAACAAAATTTAATTCACAAGGAAATACAAAGCCATACATAATCACTTTATAATTATTATTAGCACACACAGAGCTCAACATTTGGGTTAGCTAACAATCTGTCACTTCAGCGTCACTAGTGAAATAGTCTGAAACGGTGGCAAATTCTCGGCTCCAATACGAAGATGAAGCTGGTCGTCCTTCACTAGACACTCTGGAGACAGGATACTGATTCTTTTCCATAGAGGCATTGGGACTTGGGGTAAGTGTTCTGCTGGAGTCACTCGTTCCATCCTTGCTGGAAGATTGACTTCCACCTGTCACAGAAGGTAATGAGTCGAAAAAGAATGTGCTGCTTGCAGCATCAGTTGAACCGGCACTAACTGGTCGAAATGCTCTCATGTTACCATAGCTCCCTGGAGGGCTCTTGAAAGACGCAGTGTTAGCTCTACCAGCAGCAAACCTAGCTGAACTATAGTCAATTTCATTTGAGCGGCTTCTCTGATGAGCTAATACTGCATTTACAGTTTTATGTTGCTTACTATTTTCCCCATCAGAGGCTGCAACAATGCCACCCTGACATGAAGTATCAACAATTCTATCATTGGCAGCACCATAGTTAGAACTTTCAATCTCAATTTTCTCAAGTGCCCCAGCATCGCTTGGTATCCATGGGTCTGTTTGGCACCCAACATCTGCATAAATCATGCCTACATTTCCACACCCTACACTCCTTTCTTCTGGAATATTCAAAGCAAGTGGGGTAGCAACAGGCAATGTCGAGCTACTATTGTTTGCTGTACTTAGTGACAGATTTGAGCCTGTGGTGCTACTGTTGCTCTGTATTGGTTGAAAGAAATTAGCCGTTGGAGCACCAAGACTGCGCAGTAGTGCAGTTGGAGTGCCTGCCTGTACACCACAAGCCCCTGGCTTCATGCCTGGGAACATGATACTCATGAGTGACGGTGATGGAGATGGCGCCCGAGATGAAACAGCGCTGGAGACTCTGGAAGCACTGATCTCACACTTCTGCAGCTGTTCCAAGAGTTCTTCTTGGCTTGGACCTCCAGAATTACTCTCTACACATAAAGGATTTCAGTAGTTATCTCAAAAGAAACACATACTTTCATGCATGTTTTGGCCCGGACAACCCCCTCCTTCCGGCAAATCAAAAGATGTACATGTATATACACTCTACATAGCAGTATTTACGTATTGTATATACACAGCACACATCTAGCAATATTACATAATAACACAGCCCTAAACACCCACAACAAGGAGATATTGTTATGATTTTTAGGCAGCTCTAAAAGCTGTGGAGCTATTAGGCTAATTGTTTAATGAGGTGATCACTGTAATGGATATAGGGCTGCCCACAAGTCCCAATAGGGCTCAAATTATTTAAACACACGTGATTTGGAGCACACTCTGCTTAGAACAAGTATATATATATATACCTGGCCTTTGTCTAGACAGCTCCAGCGCTGTTGTCAGGTCCCATATCTGGGGGAATATATTGTAGGTAAAACAATGCCAAAAGAGGTAGAATGAAAAGACACCTGTATCACTCCGTTTGTATGGCCAGTGAATATAAACCGTCGTGAGCGCATGCCAATTCTGTTAGCTGCTTCACATTCATGGACACAATATGTGGAAATGTTGCTGCCATCCACAGACTTTATTTCACAGACTCTGTGAATGTGTGAAATGATATATAGGAGCAGAACTAACTATAAACACACTACAACCCAATTTCTCGGCACCTATACAGTGTATTACTGAATCTTGGACTTCTGCTATAAGAAGATGGATACACTCATTCAACACCATACCCAAAGGCAGCATCACAATCATGCATGACATTGAGCCTGCTCAAGTATCCATTGCAGCTACATGTAGAAGTACAAAGTCATACAGAGTATGTATATCTTTAGTTTGTGTAGCAACATCTTGTGTGATGGATCTTTGATTGCTATCATGTAAAAGGTAGTTTATGTAAACATGGGTTGTGATGAGGGGCTACTTCCATCTTTAGTTAGGGTGTGAAAAAACAGACTTCTCCTACTGCAAACCATGCACATCCTATCCCTTCTCCCTTTTCACCCTAAAATACATAGCAGGCCATCATCACCTCTTTCCATCTGAACTGAGTCGAACAAATATTGTGTCTGTCTCTGGAATGATCCTCTGTACAAACACTTGCTCCTCATCTAAATCACCAAATGGACCTGAAGAAAGCGGAGGAATTTGCCTTCTCTTTAAGAAATAGCAAGAGAGAAATGTAAGGGTACAATAGAGTAGAGAAGCTGGATGTTATCAGAGCTGGATATGGAGACAAGTGGTAAGGTTATGTTACTGTGTGTGTGCATGATGAACCCTAGGCAAGCGCTGCTGGAAAAATGCAAGTGTAGTGACTTCTGATATGCAATTGTCAACATCAAACAAGAAACACAATGAAGTAAAATTCAATTAGCTCACTGAAGTACTCTTATGTAAAGACCTTATCAGAACAAGGGCAATTACCTAAAGTTCTTTATAAAGTAGAATGAAGATTGGGAAGTGTATTTATTTATGTGTGTGATAAACCTGGATAATTAACACAAACTAGTAGTACTACATGTATATGTATATGTACATGTATGCGCAGATGAACAGTAGGCAAAGCGCTAAACAATGCAAGCGCTACCTAGTACATGGTGCCAATGTGATTTGTTATTCTCAACATCAAACAAGTGAGTCACAATGAAGTAAATTCAATTACATCACTCAGGTACTCAATCAATTAAATCTTATCAGACATAGTGTGTACAAGAAACGTCATGTAAATACGCAAGCGGACACCAGAATAGGGTTTAGCGGTGAGAATTAGATTCACCAGTGAATAGAAGCTTTGCACATACTATTTGGAGCCAAATCTTAAAAAAAAGTAAAATGATTAATTCAGTATTGCCAAAGATAACCAACTTTTCCATAGAATGTGGCTAAGAACTGGTCACAACAGCAATAAGATATTGTATGTGTTATGTAATTTCTCATAACTGGTGATACATGTACATATACCTATTGAGTTGATAGGGTAAAAGAGCGAGTGTGGTCCTTCAAGGGACAGTACTTTGAACGATGAAATGGGAACAGAACCGGGTTGTGTAGAAATACGACCCCTGAACCTTGTGACTGTCCACGTCCGAACGTGGTTCTCTCCACAGACTTGAGAGTGAGGGGGAGAGAGGGAGGGGGTGAGGGGTAGAGTGAGGGGGAGAGAGGGAGGGGGTGAGGGGTAGAGTGAGGGGGAGAGAGATGAAGTGAAAAACAGGAAATACGTAACAATTACAATAGAAAGGAGCTTCATTGTTTGAACTGTCTGAACATATGGTGCTTTCATTCAATTTTATTTTCACACAAAGAAGAAAACAATAGAGCCTGTCTAGTGCACTAATAGTTTCCTGCCCCTGGTTATATTACATACAAGGCATGCCTTAGGTATAGGGTGTAGGTGGTCGTGTGCTCCACATATGTGCTCCGTGCCAGAACTACAGTCCTAGCCCCTTCTTGTGGAGACAGGTGTGGCTAGTGTGGTGGTTGTGCATAGAATAAAGATGAGGTAGCCAGAGAAGTAGTTGGAAACTATCAATGAACTAGACAGCAAGCAGTAACAAACAGGACACAGTATGACAGATGAGGACACCACTTTATACAGAGATATAGCCCCAACCTTTCCGGTCCACCACTATCAAACCACTGAAATATTGCTCTGATTAATGGTAATAGACTGTAATAACACTGAAATGGAACATAATTATGCAACTTTCAGCATACACATCAGTGGCTATGGGATAGAGAGTAACCCCAGCCTCAGACCATAAGCTCTAGCACAGCTGCTCATAGCACTGGACACACTGGGATACAGAGGAACCCCAGCCTCAGACCATAAGCCATAGGACAGCTGCTCATAGCATTGGACACACAGCATACACATGGGATACAGAAGAGCCCCAGCCTCAGACCATAAGCTCTAGCACAGCTGCAACGCCTACACATGGGATAGCCAGACCATAGATAGGTAAGCTCTAACACAGCTGGTCATAGGACGGACACAGTCCTTACACAAACTAATTAACACACCTACAGACTCCAATGCCATGCTGTGACAATCTCCTAGGAAACAGCAACTGTGTATATTCATGTCAGAGGTCACCCACAGTGTGTATATGGCAACAGATGAGTGCCCATTAAAAACTATCATAGTGTGTGTGGTATGTCACATCCTGGGGATGACTGTGCAGTCAGCCTTACAACCAGAAAGTGATAGGGTAGTACTATTAACATGGCCAATGGTGGGTATAATTACTCTGTCCATGTGCAGAATTAAGCCCAGCAAGTGCACCGAGGCTCAACTAATGATCTGTTTGGGCTTACGACCTACTTTGTATGTGATCACAGTGATTTGGAGCACACCTGCACACAAATGCCTTGCCAAGCTTGCCTGTGTTGGTGGCATGCCTGTCTAGAAACTTGGTGGTCAGCGTCCAAAACCCTCCACACCCGTTGCAGTGGCTAAAAGTCAGTGTGAATAACCCTCAATTACAGCTGCCAGCACTCTCCCATCATATCACGTGTATGTATCAACCCATGCCTAACAGTTGGATAATTGAACACATGCATGCGTACACACACACACACACACACACAACTTTAGTGTACAGTACAGTTAACTAAGTTAGTACGAATAACAAATAATCGGTGAATGCAAACAATAGAGGAAAGTGTCTTCATTATGACATTATATGTGGCAGCAAAGCTCTCTGTTTACTGACATTTCCTCATTTTAGACTACGAGAAGTTTTGACTGTAGTGTACATGAGCTAATGCTTTCCCCTTACAAGTATGACCCTTCCTTTCCAATAATTACAGGATGATGCAATTGAAGTCCAAAGGTTAGGGCAGTCAACTACATACATACCTGAAATAAGGTGTTTCTCTCCTAATACAACTCTCAGAATAGCACATGTGTGTACGTGGTAGCTCTGGAACACCTGTGGGGCCTGTCCAATGTTCTCGGGGTGTCTGACTACCACTACCACTCTGCCTGATTGAGTCCCGTACGCCACCTCCATCCAGGTCTGACCTGAGCTGGCAACTGATGGGGAGACAGAGAGTATTGACATACACACACACTAGCCAACAACACACATGCATAATTAATGAAACCACAGTTGACTGTGCCATAAATAAAGATGTGTCTATTAATGCTGGCATGAGTTATGGAAAATTCAGTCTGTAAAAACGCAAAATTTGGAAATAATCGGCTAGTTTTACTGGCAAAGTCACTAACTTGTCGCGACAGAGTTGTCTGTCAATATGGTTCACTGACTCTAGTGCTAGTGGACCTAGAAGTAGCCTAGCTGTTGATAGTGAGTGCGAGACTTGCCCAGAAGTTGATATTAAAGTTGGTTCTAAAATGGCCTAGGCCTTCCGACAGCAGAAAAATGCAAGATCACGGCTTGTTGTGGAAAGTGTATTATTAAGGGCTATTTCACAATTTGTACTAAAATTGCTCAGTAGCAAATTGGAGGAGTAAAAGCATATTAGGCGCATGACTAACCACTACACTCTAGAGAGATTAGCAGGGGTAACTGCAATTTTCTATGATCTCTAATTGGTTATTAAACAGTGCCGTAGGCAAGCTGTCAAGTGTGTTTTCACTAATTGCGATAAATTGTGCTTCCTCCTCCAATCATACTGCTAATTGTCACTGCATATCGTACAATGGTTGGGTGTGCAGAAGACACTGAGAGCTGTGATGGGTTCCTTGTTGGGGTCTTCAAACATCTCTGTCACAAGAAGATCGTTGTCTTTCATTCGCACTGGGAATTTCTCCATATCTGCAGCCAAAGCACAGTATCACACAACTTATATATACATATATACATGCACTAAACATGTTCCAAAATAAATAGGAAACAGTTGTTTCTATTGGAAATCTTAAATCACAGGCCACTTTGATGAAAATCAACCCTTCACTTTAAAAGTGTAGGATACATGGTTCCTATACTTTGTTGTAATTTTGAAGAAAAGTGCAGGAAATTTTCCTACACATCCAAATGCAGACATAAAAGTGAAGGTGATTTTTAAGGAATTGATAGGAACTGTAGCCAAAGTGCAGGGCATATTTCATGTATTTTAACTCAAAAATGTTGCTTTAATTGTATATTTGGTGGTCACACCATTTGCCTATTTAAAATGGAACATGTTACTAGTGACAATCACAATTTACATCAACAGCTAATGTATACACAGTGGGGTATATAGGCTGCCTATTGGTAAGTATACATTCATTACATTCACAGACAGACAGAAGTGATTGCTTAACTGCACTATGTGGATTGGATGCTGCAGAGTATATGTACAACCATAGCGTGGGGCTACGTACATACCTATGTAATAGATGCTACCATTAGAACAACCTAGCAGGAGGAACGAAGCACCGGTGTCACAACTGCAGATGGGAGCAACCTCTTGTTGCTGTGGAAGAACAAGAGTGGTTCTTTCAATGGGAACAGTGGCATATGCATGTACATGTGTGCCTGTCTTAGTATCAATCTCTAGGCTCTCTCCCTTGAGCCAAACACAGTTATTGCTTGACCTTTGACCCACACATTTGCCAAGGGTCAAAGGTCACACAATATGTTCGAGGGAGAGAGGCTGGAGATGGAGGCCATGTCTGTCTGACCTGCCAGTGTTGTTGAACACTCTGCCATATAGCTACTCTGCCTGTGTTACTGATGGTGGCTAGTTGAATGCCAGCAAAGAAGAGCCCATCCACAGGAATCTTCATATCAAATGATGCTGGGTTCCAGGAAGAGGAAGGCAGAAGCAGGAGGGAGAGGTGGAGGTGGAGGGAGAGAGGATTGCAACCGGAAGGAAGGGGAGGAAAAGAAAAAGAGAGGAAGAAAGAAGGGTTAAAGGTTACCACTACAATGTGCACAAAAACTGTAATTTTGTTTTCATGAACACATTTATGTATCATAGAGTCGGTAGACTCTATATGTAGGGATGGCGCCGACATGCCCATTAGCCTTAACAAAAGTAACGGCTCAGAACTCCCGAACACGGATGTTTTAAGCCTTTTCAGACAAATTACATGCTCTGCGAGTGCTTCTATACACTTAAGTATGTAAAATATACAGCTACAGTGAATCTCGGAAATTTGTAAAAACCCGGAGTGTTCATCATCTTCTTCTTCTTCTTTCTAATTCAGTTCAAACGGCCTACCGCAAAACTGGGGTTAGTAATCGCTCTAATTCTTTCACAAAAATTATTTATACTGGAGCGTACATGATCCTTGATGCACAAAATCTACATACCTTCTCCCAAAGCCGTCAAACTCCAGGTCTGCAACCTTACAAGTGTTAGTTTTAGACGCCATTTTCTTGTTTGCTCATGTGCTGAACACGTGAAGTTAGTTTTGTGCACTAGTGATGCAGGCTTTGTGTCCGTTGAGCTGCCGCTGTTTTGAGCGCTGTGTTGTCTTTTTTGGCTGCGTTGCTCCGTTTCTTTACTGTTGCAGGCAACTGGACCCGCTGTTGTACTCAGTAGGCAATATTCGTACAAGACAGGATGTAGGAGTCACTGACAATTGCTGGATATCCTGCTTATAGGTATGCAAGGGAGGTAGAACTCTGCACGAAAGTCAGTAGGTTTATATGTGTTGCTACACACAGTAAAAACCAGTGAAACAAGTGTAAAAACATTTTCACTAAAATGTTGAAGGATGTAGGGATTGAAGGGCCAAAAAGTATAGAAACAAGGTCAAAGTACACCATGCATGCAGACAAAGGCAGAGGATGATAGCCCCATGCAACAATCATAACATGCGTAACCCCATATCCCTACATCTGTAAATACTAAAAGGGGTTACGCATGTTATGATTGTTGCATGCTATCATCCCCTGCCTTTGTCTGCATGCATGGTGTACTTTGACCTTGTTTCTATACTTTTTGGCACTTCAATCCCTACATCCTTCAACATTTTAGTGAAAATGTTTTTACACTTGTGTACAATGTATATATACTGCACATAGGAAAAGTCATAACTAACCACATGGTACACAAGCATGCCCAAGAGACTAAACCCACCCACCAGCAGTGTAGTAACATGGATTGTGTGCTTTCCTTTATGGAGTCTATACAATTTATGGTAGAAAATAGGAAGCCAATATGTGAGTGCAGAATCAAGTGCCAAGTTCACATTATTGTCAACAGTACCCCAATACCATAGAGTTGAGAATAGAATGATGCAAGATATTTTGGCTAGTGACAACTGAGAACAACAAACGTGTGGTTGTCCGTGGAAAGCACCCAGTACGGTACACTTTGTACTTTAACTTTGAATTATTAAGACTGTGGCAGGTCTCTTACTCTCACTCACCAAGAGCTCTTGATTGGGGAAGACAGCTCCAAACCTTTACTTCAAACCCTATCAGAAGGAATGATGAAAGGGGAGGAGGAGGAGAGGGATGAAGTGAGAAGGGAAGAGAGAGGAAGAAGAGGGAGAGAGGTGGAGAGGAAGAGGGAGAGAGAGAGAGAGAGAGAGGGGGGGGGGGGGGGGAGAGAGGGGGAGGGGAGAGAGAGGTGGAGAGAGGGGAGGAGGGGGGAGGGGGGTGGAGGAAAGAGAGAGAGAGAAGAGAGAGAGAGAGAGAGAAGAGAGAGAGAGAGAGAGAGAGAGGGAGGGAGGGAGGGAGGGAGGAGGGAGGGAGGGAGGGAGGGAGGGAGGAGGGAGGGAGGGAGGGAGGGAGGGAGGGAGGGAGGGAGGGAGGGAGGGAGGAGGGAGGGAGGGAGGGAGGGAGGGAGGGAGGGAGGGAGAGAGAGAGAGAGAGAGAGAGAGAGAGAGAGAGAGAGAGAGAGAGAGAGAGAGAAGAGAGAGAGGACAGAAATCATGACAGTAGGACAATTAACTAATTTCTTCTTACCTAGCACAGCAGCCAGCAGAGGACCTCCAAGCACTCCGTGACCAACAACACGAGAGCTGAGAGCTATCCTCTGTGGTGGCTTCTCTAGTGGAGGGCTAGTGAACACAAGCTCCCAGCCACGTGACTCACGAACACTGCACAGACAAGAAGACAAGATGGAGATAGAAAGGAAAGTGGAGAGAGAGAGAGAGAGGGAGAGAGATTGGGAAGGGAAATACCAGCTGCTCTTTTCCTTACTCTCTTGCCTTTTAATGCCCCCCCCCCCCCCCCCCACCACACACACACATCTCCACCCTCCGCCCCCCTCTTCCCTCTCCTATCACAATCACCCACTCCCACACCCCTCCCCTCTTACCCTAGCACACAGATGCAGTGATTATAAGCCACTGCTAGGTAGTTTCCATGCCCTGTCAACTGAATCACTTGCCTAGAGAACTCTAAAACACAGCCTTTACTTTTGTACACAGTTATCTAATTGCACCTTACATACCAACTTTAGATCCATGAATAACTTTTGGCAGTGGTAGGCTATCCATTGGAGAGGGTTGTTCGAAAACTGTATTGGACAGGTCACGTACAAATATTGATAAGTGTACACACACATGAGTACATGTGTGGCACATATTAGGAGTCTGCCTCACCTGGAGGCTTCAGCATGCTATAGAAGAGGATGTTCCCACAGCTACCAGACTCTGCCTCTTCACACACAGCCAAACGCTTCACTGTATGTACACACAGTTGACATCTCTTCACACAACACCATTACAATGTATAATGCGTTCCAAACCATGCTTAAACACATCGTGCAACAATAACTGGGGATTGGGGGAAGGGGAGACAGCATACACATATAGAGCTTGGTATTACTCACAAGCTGCAGTAGTTCAGACTAAAGATGTACTTTTTATATACTCATTCTATGTACGTCTTATATTAGGAGAGCACAGTGACTTACCAAGAGGAAGGATGCCATAGAATTCAGCCTCGTGTTTCAGTGTCTTTAAGTCTATATTTCTGCAGTTAACTGTCTTAGTACGTAGGTAGTGTAGGATGGGTACAAATGCATCTGGATCTCTGTCAATGAAGATCTGTTGATGTGGAGACAGTTGGAATGGAGTCAGGTTAGAGAGTGTGTGACACATACATCAAGACTAGCGGTGAGAGGGAGAGGGGGAGGGGTGAGAAAGGAAGAGAGAGAGAGAGAAAGGGAGGGAGAGGGGGGAGGTAAGGGGAGGGAGGGACACACTTACAGCTCCAGTTTCATCTCTGAGAGACGGTATTCGTCCACTCATCAAACTGCACATGAAAACAAGAGTTCCGTGTCTTGTGATTTACAAGAACATGTACACTACCACAAGCTACATGTAGTATACAAGTACATGTACTCAACTAGCATGTATCTAGTGATGTTCTCACCTGGAAAAGAATGAGTCTGGGACCCACGAAAGGGTCTGTCTTGATGTTGAGAACCTGTGAATAAACAATTCCATCATGGAATCGAGCCACATCCTTTCATAAGTACACATATACACATCATGTCAAAGCTCTATAGATCTAAACGGACGTCAATTGTACATTTAGCTGGTAATACATGTATGTAGTGGGGAGCATACACAACCCATGATATTAGATGCACCTTATCCATCGAAGACGTGTTGCTATAACCATAATTCCATGCCAGGTAGTACACTGTCAAACACATCAAATAATCGACACAGCTAGAACACTCACTACTATTCTCCAGACCATCATACCACCACCACCCAGGCATCACATACTCACCTTTTTCCACCAACATTGAGCATCACTATGTCCCCAAAGCCATGATCTTTGGCCGTGGGGACTTCATTCCCGTCCATCTTGTCATTAGCCTGGCACTGCTCTGATTTCGTTTCATCACGATCCGCCATTTCTGACCTAATTTATACTTGTTTATGAGTTGTCGCTATTTTTAGAAGAAACCGCGCCCACTAGAACCGCATATGTTACTATTTTTAGAAAGACACACCCATGTTACTAATAATAGAATTGTCCGTGCAATATATTGTCAGCAAATTATCACACTTTATCCATAACTTTAAAAAAACCACACAATAAATTACAACAAACACACAGAACTAATTATATAAATGACTAAACTGTGGTCTGTTTTAAAGGTGAGCTAGGTCCACCTCCAGGCCGAGGGCTGTTAAGCTGCAGAGGGATAAAAAGAGGATGTAGAGGTTTTGGAATTGTATTCTTTACCATGTTTGTGGTATTTCGTAAAAGGTTCTATCGTCAAATGTATCGTTCACACTAAATAAATAATAGGGTTTTGTGTTGGCAAACATGCACACACAAATTGGAAACCAGATGAGATGAAAACAACACTCACCCCTGGATGAGGTTCTGGAGCATTGGATGCTGGTTTTGTTCCTGTGTCTCCATCACTCTGGCCAGCAGCAACTCCCGGTCGTGCCCAGAGGCTGATGAATCCATCATAGCTAGCAACAACAATACAGTCATCTCTAAACGCCAAGGCAGATAGTCTCTCCTGGTCCACCCGCTCAGCAACCAGCGGTTCTATCAGGTTTACCTCATGCATCTTAGGAGCTATATCGTCACTGTTACACGTCTCGAATGAGCTCACTTCTCTCCGGCCATTGTGGTGTCCTCCCATTCCCACAAATTTCATCACACGCTTCACAGGGCCATGAAACGACATCTGTTGCGTTAACTTTTTCTTGTTTTTAACTTTGTCTCTGTCCTTTTTAGTTCTCTTCTCCTTGTCTGTAGATTGATCTGAGCCTGCAGGGCTGGCTTCCTTCTCTCTGTCAGACAAAGGAGGGATACTCAGACTTGCCACAGGGTCATCCTGTGTTGTGCGGGCAGGAGGAGGAGACTGCTCCTCATTCTGCATGTGGTCTGACTCAGCAGCACTGCCAGCTGGGAGAGGGCCATCGCTGTGTGATACTTTAGCTGCTAGTGGTTCGTGTATGTCTTTGTTTAATGCATCTGATCGTCGTCTTGTGCTTTCTCTCTCCTTGTCGACTGTGTCCTGATCATTCGTCTTCTGTTTCTGTTGTGTAGTATCTGGAGGGCATTCGGCTGTGGGAGGTTGTGGCTGGCTTATCATTCGACTAGGCCGTGATCGACCTCTGGTAAACGGACGTCTAATTTTGAGAACATCTTCTGACAGATCCCAGAGGCACAGCTGTGCATCTTGTCCCACGGACCCTAACCGATACGCAACCACTTCTCTATCACCGGCCTCAGAAGAGATGCGGCCAAGGAAAGGGCTGCTAGCAGCACTGGACGCATCCATGCCACTCAGTCGAGAACCTTTTGATGAGAGAGCCTGAGCAACTGCGGCTTTCTCTCTACTCTGTGTGCCAACAGCTGATGCAGAATCTGGTAAGACGGTAGTGTAGGGATCGAATGCCACAGCAGTGACATAAGACTGATGGCCCTCTCCACGAGCAACCACCTTCTTGTGGTGAAATGACCACACTGTGATGAGGTCATCTTCTCCACCTGTCACTACATAACATCCGTCGGGGCTCCAACACACGCAGAGGAACCCACCAAAATAGCTGCGCATTCGACTGTGAAATACTTGTGTTTTGAAGTGGTATATACGAAGAAAGCCATCCTGACTGGCAACAGCTATGTGCTCGGAGTCAGGGGAGAAAGAGAAACTGTTGATGGATCCATGACCGATCGACCAACGAAAAAGTAGAGGTGGCTTGTGCTTGGTCTTGACAGTAGAAATGCTGGCATCTTGTAGATCGAGGTGGGGTGTGTACTGTAAGGGACCGGTGGCTTTACCTGTGAAGACTGTGTTCCAGACATAGAGATTGCCACTGCGATGAGATGAGACAAACTGCGTTTCAGATCCAGGTACCCATTTGATGCAGGTGACCCTTGTTTTATCAATGGAGCCCTGAGGGGGGAGAAAGAGGGAGCGAGAGTGAGAACAAGGGAGAGGATAAGCACATGTGAGCAACTAGGTTAGTGTATGAGCAAGTAGTAAAAAAAAAACATGCCCTACATTCCATGAAGATGAGTTGAGATTATGAGTGTGTGAGTAGCATGCAATGTGCAAGTGTGAGGCTGACGTACATCATCATTGAAGGCACACACAGAGTGTCTGCCAATGGGGTTGACATATTGCACTGGGCCTGTAGAAAAGCCGAGAACAAGGTCGAGCTTCTCTGTGGAACGAGTCATCAGGTTGAAGTCGTGACACACCGGAATGGTGGGAGATCGATACGCCCGCTTGTCTAATGGCTTTGTCAGGTCAGGACTCTGTAAGGGAGAATCACACTTGGCTTCATTCCATACAGGCAGTACATGTTGTTGGGATGCCTAGTGCATTCCACAAGCACTGTGCTCTCACATGGGTGCAAACAAAGGAACTTAAGCATATACATTAAGCATATGGAACAAATTGAGAGTAATGCTAACTCTTAGGCTAGTAACACACCCATTAGTGCAGTAGTGGGCTCTAATTTGGGATGTTCACTAGCTACAGACCGGGTGGGCGTGCAGTCACAACTGACCTTGCGCATACCGTAGAATGGGTAGAAGTAGAACTCTTTAGCAGAGTTGAATGTTATCCATTCGTTCTGACCTTCTTTGTCTTTGCACGAGACGAAAGAAACGCTCACTGGAGCCACCTCTTTGCCCGAGTGTGGCTTTCTCGTCTCCCTACAATACTGAAATGTTCCCTTTTTGTAGATACCTTCCTTGGTGCGAAAAGAAGAGCTGTGAAAGGGAATGGACTGTGTTCTTTGCGTCGCCATTGTTGGAGAGGCGTATACGAGTGGGGCACGAGCAGAGCGTACCGTCCCACAACCACTTTGATTTCCGGTATGACCCATGCGGTATTATGGAATGGGGACTCTCGTAGACCCGCCCACTGACACTGCCGAATATTCTAGTGTACCGCGCCGCCTCGTTTGATGTGAACACGTGTACGAATGATCGTAGGTTTTCTAGAAGATTCTCCAACCACTATAAAGTTTCCTTGTCCTAGTTCGGGCCACATTTCTCTGATTTTCTACGGAGGAGAGGTACTGTTTGACGATGGCGGATCCTGCAGTGCAGCAAGACACGAACATGGAGGAAGAAGAAGCTGAAACCTTCGCCTTCCAGGCGGAGATAGCTCAGCTGATGAGTCTCATCATCAATACCTTCTACTCCAACAAGGAGATCTTTCTGAGAGAGCTCATCTCCAACTGTTCTGATGTAAGCACGGTCCTATTTTTGTCTGTCATTCTCTGTGTGCGCCGCTCTCCTTCTCGTGCTGCGCACACGTGGGCCAGTTTTTACTGGTATGTTCCTACGCGGGCATCTCAATGGTACAACTGCCTCCACTGAGCGCTGCCCAAGTGGTTCGGAGCCGAGGACTGCGTCGTAGGCGCAGTCTCTTGTGAGGTATATTCCGTCCGCAGCGTAGAAAATCAACCTGGCCCTCAGTTTCTCTCACTGCCTCTCCAATGTTGCAGTAGTGTAGAGCGAGTGGCTAAGTCACCGCATATTCCTTGTGCTTCCCATAGCCACTAGTGGCAGTGAATGGGGAGATAAACCATGCGGGGGACATGTTCTATGTCCGTTTTTGCATCTGAAATTTGGTGCAGAAGTTTGATATTAATATGACTCTTGTATGTGATTTAGGCACTGGACAAGATCCGGTACCAGAGTCTGACTGATCCCACTGTACTGGAGGCTGAGAAGGAGATGAAGATTACCATCGTGCCCAACAAGGACGACAACACTCTGACTGTTTGGGACTCTGGTATTGGTATGACCAAGGCAGACCTAGTGAACAACCTGGGCACTATCGCCAAGTCGGGAACACGTCAGTTTATGGAGGCTCTGCAGGTGAGTAGAGTGTCAGTGGGAGTACAGCAGCTGGGTCACTCATTCATGATTGTGGTTAACTCTATGGGGGCCTGGCTGCTTCTAGAACATTCCACCACATGTGTACACTAGAAACCCACTTGTGGGTGAGGCAGTGGGTAATTTCAGGAGTGAAAGAATTCCCCTTCTACTACCCCTTATTTTCAATTTCACCTGGCCCTCTGTCTCTCCTTTATGCTGTGTCTTTCCATTCCCTCCTCCCCCCTCCTATAATAGGCCGGAGCTGACATTTCTATGATTGGTCAATTTGGTGTGGGCTTCTATTCCTGCTACTTGGTTGCTGATCGTGTACAAGTCATCACAAAGGTAGGCTTATATGGAGTTATGCTGGTGCGCTAAATGAGGAACAGAGTGCTTTGTGTAAAGTACAGTTTCCAAAGCTAACACTGTTCATTTTGTCTTTCCAGCACAATGATGATGAGCAATATGTGTGGGAGTCATCTGCTGGTGGCTCTTTCACTGTGAAGAGAGATGAGCAGACCGAGACACTTGGTCGTGGCACTAAAATCATCCTCTTCTTGAAGGAGGACCAGATGGAGTACCTGGAGGAGAGACGGATCAAGGAAGTGGTCAAGAAACACTCTCAATTTATCGGATACCCCATTAAACTACAGGTGTGGCCATGTGTGCTTATGTGAACTCCTTCACATTGTGTTCATGTGTGCTTAGAAGTGAATACAAAGAGTGTGCTTACGTCTGTTGCTGGTGTATGCAGGTGACTAAAGAGAGAGAAAAGGAGATAAGTGACGATGAGGCAGAGGATGAGGAGAAAGAGGAAAAGAAAGATGATGGCGATGAAGACAAAGAAAAGGTCAGCCTTGCACTGTAGTTACCTATTGAAAGGAAGTGTGCTATTTACGGAGTACTCTTCTGTCTGCCATCTCAGGATGAGGCTAAGCTAGAGGATGTGAGTGATGAGGAGGAAGACAAGGATGACAAGGACAAGAAGAAGAAGAAGAAAATCAAGGAAAAGTACAACGAACTTGAGGAGTTGAACAAAACGAAGCCCATTTGGACAAGAAACCCAGATGACATTAGCCAAGAGGAGTATGGAGAATTCTACAAATCCCTTACCAACGACTGGGAAGACCATCTTGCTGTGAAACACTTCTCTGTCGAGGGCCAGCTTGAGTTCCGTGCACTCCTTTTTGTTCCAAAACGTGCTCCATTTGACCTCTTTGAGAATCGCAAGGTCAAGAACAACATCAAACTGTACGTCAGGCGTGTGTTCATCATGGAGAATTGCGAGGAACTCATCCCCGAGTACCTCAATTTCATCAAGGGGGTGGTCGACTCGGAGGATCTCCCACTCAACATCTCCCGAGAGGTATTGCAACAGAGCAAGATCCTCAAAGTCATCCGCAAGAACATCGTGAAGAAATGCCTCGAGCTCTTCAACGAGATTGCAGAGGATGCTGAAAACTACAAGAAGTTCTACGAGCAGTTCAGCAAGAACCTGAAGCTGGGCATCCACGAGGATAGCCAGCACCGGAAGAAGTTGGCCGAACTCTTGCGTTATCACACTTCAGCCAGCGGAGACGAGAGAGTATCACTCAAGGACTACGTGTCAAGGATGAAGGTATGGATTTTAGTTCTTTGTACTGTACTAGGTACCCTTAGGTGATTTGTCAAAACCAGACAACAAAACCAGACAACTGCATGAACTGAAACGTGCGATTTGAAGTTAACCAATCTCTCTTGTGTTCATAGGAGAACCAAAAGTGCATCTACTACATCACTGGCGAGAGTCGTGATCAGGTCTCTAACTCTGCGTTTGTGGAGCGACTGAGGAAGCGTGGTTATGAAGTCATCTACATGGTTGAGCCCATTGATGAGTATGGTGTTCAGCAGCTGAAGGAGTACGACGGGAAAACATTGACAAGTGTCACAAAAGAGGGGCTCGAACTGCCGGAAGAGGAAGAAGAAAAGAAGAAATTCGAAGAGCTAAAGGCCAAGTTCGAACCGCTCTGCAAGGTCACTAAGGACATTCTCGACAAGAAGGTGGAGAAGGTGGTCGTGTCCCAAAGGTTGGTGACGTCCCCCTGCTGCATTGTGACCAGCCAGTATGGTTGGACTGCCAACATGGAGAGGATCATGAAGGCTCAGGCCCTTCGAGATACCAGCACAATGGGTTACATGGCTGCCAAGAAGCACTTTGAGCTGAATCCAGAACACCCAATTGTCGAGACACTCAGACAAAAGGTCGAGAAGGACAAGAACGATAAATCCGTAAAGGATCTCGTCATGCTTCTATTCGAGACGTCTCTGATGGCCTCTGGATTTTCACTGGATGACCCACAAACACATGCCAATCGTATTCACCGCATGATCAAGCTTGGTCTTGGCATCGACATTGACTCCGGAGAGCTGGAAACTGATGGTGAGTGCCAGTAGGGGTACAGAGGTGGGGAAAACATAGCACTGAGTTGGGTTCTCAGACTTCCATTGTTCCCTGAAATTACATTTATTCTGCCTTTCTCTTAGAACCACAAGTGCAGGAAGAGATGCCACCACTCGAGGGCGAGGGTGAAGATGACGACGTGAGGATGGAAGAAGTAGATTAGAGGTCCTACTACTGATCGACTTGTCTTATAGACACTTTGAACTACATGTATTGTTTTTGCTTATTTAACCCGTTTACCTCCCTGAGATGTAGTGCATCTTCATTGTCTATATGCATAAGCTATACATTTGAAAGCAGCATACACATGCAACAGTATAATATCTTCGATAACTAGTTAATGCAGTGCACAGGGCAAGTGAATGCAGATTGTGTAATGTGTGGCTCTGGAGCTGAGCCAAACGTAAAGATTTAAGGTGGGGTCTTGCCCTAATCTGATAACATGAAGATTGTGGTGGTCACTTATAGTGTACACACTTTAGTTAATGTGAGCTGGTGTACTCCACCCTCTGGAGGTTTGAAGATATGACGGCTGCTAGAGTTTGCAGTCTGATCAGTGCTAGGTTCATCTCTTCGTCCACACTAGGGTGTGTGGCCTCCACGGTGGGTGATATGTCCACACCTACACCCGAGTCAATACTGGACAAGAGCAAGGGCCACACCATTTACCTGGTCAGGTAATGGAGCTTGAATGATGACCAACTGACCTTGTTTCGCCATGAACACTTGGATTTGAGTTAGCCAGATGATCACCCACCACCTCCCTAGTTTTTACCAGAGGCAACAACAATGAAAGACACCTGATACATACACTTGACTTACAGTGATTGTATGCAAGCATCCTCTGTTTTCTCCTTCTGGAACAAAGTATGCAGTGAGATGCACACTGACGTAGTAACATCACCTTTATAGTGTAGTGTTGTTGAGAGGAGTGAGGGGCTGAATGGTACACTGGGTACCGCTGGGAAGCAAACTCCTCTCTCATCACTTCCTGTACTGAGGCTCTAAATTTCTCAATCTCCACATTAATCCTGTGGCGTAGACCATCTTCTAGGCCTGTAGATGAGTTGTACATGATAGAAACTCTGTCTCAGTAAGGTTGTGACCTACGAAAGAGAGTGCTGTGTGGGGCAACTGGGGAGCTAGGTAGTGGTGGGCCATGGTGCTGGATTGGATCAGGGCCATGCATCTCATGCTGTAGCATGGCACCAGATGCAGGACAGGTGGAGTTTGGAAGTGGTGCAGGAGTGTAGAAGTATTGCCCTTCTGGATTTGGCTCGAGTTCATCAGTTTCCTGCAAATATGCATCTTCCAGACTCTGATCAACTGGACCACAGCTTCTGTAATCACTGAGGAGAGAAAGGCTTGCAGCTAGAACGTTCTAGGATCTTCACCTGTTCTCAACATACACTGGAGGAAGCCTAGTCACCAGCTGTGGGGCTGGCTTGTGAATCTCCTGGTGGTAAGTGACTTGTAAAGAGGAGATACATCTTCTCTTTGCTCCAGAGCCCTGGCTAGGAGCTGCTGCAGCTGCCAGTGCTGCAGAATGCATCTCTGCCACGTCACATACGTCTCCAGGGTGTTTCCGTATAACTTGGGACTCGCTGATACGTAATTTTTGCTTATTCAGCATAAATAGGTCTGGAGGAGGCGACAATCACCTGACTTTCGAAACTCTACCGCCTCTATACCATGGCCGAAAGATGTGCTGGTTGCATGAACAAATTCAAATTTCGCGAGAAGCCGGCCGCTTGCGTCAAGTGTCATCGCAATTTCTGTTCCTTGTGTATCCCCGTGGCCAAGCACAAGAAGAAGACCCCTGTTATTAGAGACACCTGCATTTATTGCACCCGCCGACTTCAAGAAGCGATGAAAGAGCAAGAGGCCGAGGTTCTAGAACAGTTCCCGGACAGATTTTACCATTCTCCTCACGTACAGCCTACCCTTCACACTAAGGTGCGCCTGGACGAGGGAAAACTGAACGCTAGCGGGGGCAGAAGTGGGGGAGAACCCCGCCTGACCGATGAAGATAGAAAACTGGAGGAGAGGTTTCGTAAGTTGAAGG
>CAXANZ010000010.1:0-21746 GCA_963970385.1 Theonella swinhoei
GCTACATTTGCCAGAAATGTGGTCCATACTGCCACAGTAGATGCATAAAATGTTACCTGAGGAGTGTTGTGACAATGCTCTACACGTCTCAGTTGCATGTGATCTTGTCCTGCAATTTCTGCAAAACACGTCTTCATGGCAGTCTTTCCTCAGGTGGTCCTGTCCCCCACATGCTGTGCAGTTCAGTTGTTGTCTGCGATGTTCTGCTTGGTTGCCGGTACTCGCTCTATGTTGAGTTTTTGTACCTGTACTTTTGACGGGACCTCCTTTGGAGATTTTTAACAAACTAGTCGCTCGCTCTTGAGCGATTTCAAATGAATTTACCCTCTTGACCTTACCTCTATTGTCCGTTGGATCTGATCTATTTAAGATAAGTTCATTGGCTAGTTTGGGTGTTGATGTAGGTCTGGGAGCTACCAATTTTGGTGATTCCCAATTAATCGGTTGTATTGGGCTATAATTATTCTCGTCAAATCCCATACCTTGATATTCTTCCATGTTGAGTGTCATTGGGTCCCTGAGACGTAGTCGAGGTGTAATCTGCTGCTCAGCATCATCCTCTTCGTCTCCAGCCCTTTTGGATAATCTGCAAATCCTTGCTTCTAAATCATCCAAGTCAAAAGGTCTAAAGCGACCTTTAAATTCTGTATGCTCAAGGCTTTCATCATGGATCGCATTGATGTCACCGTTTACCTTATCAATGACATAATATCTAGTACCATAAGCACGTTCTAGATAATCTAACTTGACTCCAACACCCTCATTACCATTGGGTGTAAGTCTGTCAAATGTCCATGTATTTATTACCTTACTTAGTTGAGTATTCTTTCCATCTGGTAGAAAGAAATCATTAGGAATTTCACATATCATTGTTGAATGTTTCCTCGCATCTGGCAGCGGTGGTAAGTTGAACAAATCAATGGAGACACTGCTTTTTGTACGAGAAGAATGAGCCATTATCATATGTTTATATTGTAATTACGATATGTGCAAGGTTTGTTTGTATTGTGTTTTGTGCGTGGATGTTAGTGGATCTGCTAACACCAGTGACCACAATAGTGTGCCTTGAAGAGATTGGTGTGTGTTTGTAAAACTTTGCCATGTATCTCTTCGCAATAGATGTATGAGCAGTTAATTGCTGCTTTGATAATTTGCGTGTGAGCAATTTGCGCTTGTATGAAGAACAATTGATGTGGCACTTGAGAAAATGCCAATTTTTGAGACAATAGGTGAGAATTTCTCAGTAATTTGCGTTCTATTGTGTAGGATGATGAATTTGGCGAATTTTTGGTGTTTTCTACAATAATTGTGGATGGTTTTGCAGGAAAATAACTTGTGAAGGGTTTCCACCTCTGTTTGTGTGGAAAAGATAATTGTTTTAGCAATTTTGTTACTATGTATCCACATGTAATTATTTGTAGAAATAATCTTTGCGAAAATTCGTACTTGTTTTAGCGAAAAATCTGATTTTTTGGAGTTTTCTACCCAGATTGTTACGTTTTATGGTTAATGTTATACTAATAAATGCGATTTTCCCGATTTTTCGGAAAAATCTCATCGAATATCCCGAATTTTCAGTGTATTTTGCATAAAAACGCTCAGATTGTGAATTTTTATGGCAAAAATCCCGAGTATTCGGGGTCTTTGTGTAGATTTTTAGTGAAATAAGCGTTTTGATCAGCGAATATCCCGATTTTTCAGACTTTTCTCCACCAATTATAGATTATAACCCCAAAATAATCAGATTTTACCGATTTTTCGGAGCAATCGACATCTAAACACATCAAAAATAGAACTTATGAGAACGGATTCTCCACCAATGATAGGTTGCATTTATTCACAACTGATGGGTGCTGTATGGTACTGGAGGCTACCGGTTGTAGACTCCTGTGAGTAGGGGAATACCTCTTGGCTATGTGAGGGTACCTAGAACCTTTGCATAGGATCTTACGTCTATCACTCGGATGTGATAGCTGTCGCTATTAAATCTATAATAACAATAAATACAAATAAGTAGCACTTACTACTAATAAGGTTTATTGCATCAAACCTGTTACAATGTGTCTGTAATCCTTAGAATCTACTAGTACAGTTGAGTACACTGTGTACGCTGTGTAAGTTGTTGTGGACTCTTTGGAGTTCAAGACAAGAACACTAATACATTGTGAAATGCTACTTTATATAGTTTTAGGGGTAGCGGGTACCAGGTTAAGCCTGGGGGCACCTATTGGCTGTTTACTGTAATGCTTGATTAGGCATGCATAGGTCCGTGTAGGACATGTGCGTCCCTGACTTGAGGTTTGCAGGATCTTCGGGAGAAGATCTGGAAAGATAAATGTAATTATTAGTGCTGGACGATGATAATTACGGTACACGGTACCTATCATTATGCATATACTGTCAATGTACAAAACATTCAAAAAGAAAGGCCAGATCCACCTCTTTAGATAAGAATAACTCTCATCTAAACATGATGCATACCAGAGTGGGTACCATAAAGTCTGAAAATATTTCAAACTTTGGTCAGGAGACTGTTGGAATCCAGGGATCAGAAAGACCTGTTTTGAGAGTAAGATTGCAAGATCCAATGCAGAGTCCAGGGTCCTCAAGTCTCCTTAACCAACTGGAAAGATATGGTGCTGATGTCAGGGGACATCACAGGATCTTGAGACCAGGCCCTCTTGCATTGCCTAGTCTGGAAGGTTACCTCTAAATTCAGAATCCATATTTAGACACTAAAATTCTGGTATGTTCATGAAATACGCTATGTCATGTTATGTTGATTGAAATTGTTCAGTGTTTACATAATTGATGATTAAGAATGATTGAAATTGTGTAATGATAAATATTTTTATGGTTTAATGTTGGTAATGTACATATTTGGGATATTGATTAAGAATATTTGGTTAATGTGTTTGATTCATGAGAAATATTGTTTAAAGATATTTATCATTAATTTGGTGTTTGATAAATAAATGTGTTTGAATTTTATGGTAAAATGTTCATTTATAATTATTTTGTTTGTTAAAATATTCCTCTGTCACAGTTTTCCACCATTATTAATTATACCACTATACAATCACTATTACCCAGTAAGTGTAAATTTATTTTGAAATATGTTAATTTAATATTTGGTATTGATTTTGTATGGTAAAAGCCTAAACTGTTATCTATCTTCCAATCAGAGTATCAATCCTCAAAGGAAGGGGAGAGTGTAGTGAAATAGATTATGAATTTTAATTCCTGTAATCAAAGAAATCTTCAAACAAGTTTACAACTTGAAAGATCTTATGTTTTCCATTAATCTGCCAAACAATAATCAAGATCTAGACATATTTTGCAATTAATTGCCAAACAAAGATCAAACATGTCTAGTGCATCCAAACTTGTCTCAAGCATGTTGCATTTATCAATGGGGGATCCACATATGCCCAGTGCATGTTACATTCAGTAAAAATGAGGAACATAAACAGTGATCTGGATTATGATTGGTTGCTACAGTAAACACTAGCTTGACTCTGATTGGCTGATACCAAAATAAGTAACATTTGCAACTAGATCTAAATGAACACTTTTGATTTGGAATTTGAAGTGATAACTCTGCACTGTAAATATGGACTTGCACAATTGTATGGATATTATGTTGTGAATATTTTATGTGGACAATAAATCTCTGTCAACTAGATCTACCTTGTACTTGTATTCAATACAATAGGAACTTGGGTAAACTGAGGGAATCTCACCTATTCCTTCACATAAAAACTGGTGTAGGCTTCTTTATGTATTCTAGATGTGTTTTGGATCTAGACTACATACAGAAGTGTACTATACATTTTTAACATAAGTGAGATCTATAAGCACAAAAAAATAAGATTCTAAAATGTTTACAATGGATGTCAATGATCATGTGCATGTGCACAATTCACTATGTGGTACACAGATCAGAAGTCAATCAGGTGTTTGTAGTTTTTGAGTTTGTGTTTATGTGCTTTTTTTTAATTATGTGTAAAAGTGGATGCACATTATGAAACTTATGTATAAAAGTGGATGCACATTATGGACACATTTAAATGTTTGTGTGCTTTTGTTTTAATTATGTGTAAAAGTGGACACACATTATGAAACTTATGTATAAAAGTGGATGCAAATTATGGACACATTTAAATCCTTTTTTCTTTTTCTTTGGTTGGAAAGAAAGTTAACACACAACAGTTGTTTTTTACATTGTATTAATGTTTTTCTTTCGCTTATCAATTTTGATACAAAAACATGTGTTTTGGATCTAGCCTACATACAGAATTGTACTATACATTTTCTAACATAAAGGACACCTATAAGAACAAAAAATATGATTCTCAAATGTTAACAATGGATGTCAATAATCATGTACATGTGCATAAATCACTGCGAGGCACTCAGATCAGAAGTCAATTAAGTGTTGTTGTGTAGAGAAACAAAGTTCCAGGTTCTAGCTGTTTGAACATATGACTAAAAGTCCAATCTAGTTGACAGAGATTTATTGTCCACACAACTAGTTACAAAGTCCAACATAAACATGTGCAAATATATCCAAGTGCAAATATATCCAATAGTGTGCATAGTGCTTGTAGTACTTCTAGTTGTTACAGTTCATTCTCTGGTTTAGTTCTCTATAGTTCTTAATCTCTGATTGATAGACCAAATTCTGGCCAGCTTATATATTACAACATGAAAGGATTTCTTTGTTCTATTGATACACAAGATGGCATGTATTCTTAATTAGCTTGGGATGCATTCAGATGAATAGACCATTCACAAGTTAAGGGTAAGTAAGTAGCATCATAGCAATTAACTTAGCATCATGTTGCATAATTAAAGGTGGCAATGTGCATAATTATAGGTGGCATCAGTTTGCCTTAACAATAGACTATTCAACATTAAACCTTAATGATTGCTTATTTTGACAGATGTTCAATGGATGTGTCACATTCCAATCGAATTTATCATTATACTACACTCACTCTTTACTTTGAGGATTGATACTCGATTGGAAGATAGAAGACAGCTGAGGCTTAAGGCATGCAGCTTATATAATTTATCATTATCTTCCAAATTAAACATTAATTTGACACAAACATATACACAATCAAGTGTCAAATACACAAGCATAATTTTAATCAAATATGTACTATATACAACAATTTCAAGGCAAATATAAATATGAAATTATATTCTATATACACAAATTCTTCAAGACATAATATTTAATGATACATTCAGATACTCATTTCACAAATACTTTACCAATACACAAAACTTCACATTAATGCCACTCTTGGCATAAAATCAATACACAACTCAATTTCACAAATACTTTACCCATACACAAACTTCACATTAATGCCACTCTTGGCATAAATCAATACACAACTCGATTTCACAAATCTCAAGACAATTCAATTCAATTTGAATTAAACCAGAAAAAAAATTATTGCAAGGTCATCACAAACAACTTTTTGGATTTCTAATTGAAACAAATAATAACCAAACTTTCTTTCTGGTGTATGAACAGTATCCAAGAACCTGTGATGTACACTTGACATCAACACCATATCTATCCAGTTGGTAAAGGTGACTTAAGATCAATGAACAATACAATCACAAACTTTTCATAGACTTAACAAATATTTAATGTTCTTGGATCTAACAGGTATCCCCACCCATAGACAAATATCCTTTAGTCTATATGCCACCAACATTTGGTATGGTCATGTTAGATGCTCTGCCCCATAAATACAGGTAAATCTTTCCAAACTAATTTAGTTGTGAGCTAAATTATTACCAATCATCAAGGTCATTAAATGAATACAACCAGGATTCATTAAGTTTATTGGAACTTCCAAACAACAATTTAAATCTGATTCAAAATCAATATGGTTGAATATGTCACACAATTGGACAAATACATAAATGAATAAATACTCAAATAAATCACCCAAATCAATTTTCAGAATCAAAGTCCATGATCAAATGCCAAAGTCAGATTACCATTATCCACCCATTGTGAAATAAATCTATCCAAAAGAAAATAGGGGTATTGGTTTTCTAGCAGGAATTCTTGCTCTAATTTCACAGATATTCAAATACATGGCTTTATGTTGGGCTACATAATCTTCAATTGTATTGTGTGGGCAGTTTGCTTTTGGTATATTCTATGGTTTTTGAAGTGTTGGCCTTTGTTGTCATGGGGTCCATAAGTAGGTTTAAAGCTGGCTTAGCATGGGGACTAGCTCTCCTATGGTGGAATGGTTGTTTGGGCTTGCTGTAGCCAGGGATTTCTGATTGCTTAAAATGTTTTTAAAGTTTGTGTGGGTGCTTCAATTGCACTTTCTATTGAGCTATTTTGTCTATTGTTGTTTTGAGGCTGTTGCATTTTGTTAGGTTCTAGACAATCTTTTACCAGTTGATCAGGGATTTGCAATTAAGGCAAGTTAAATTGTTGGATTTTATTGCATGTATGTCTGCACATTCTGAGGGTTTGTGTGTGAAAGTTTGGGCCAAAATTCATAGTTTTAATTTCTTGTTATGTTGGAGTCTCATGGTTTCAAGATTTCAAAGTCATGCTCTGAGCCAACTCAGAGTCAACATCAATGCTTTCAGGTTCAAAGGATCTAGGGTCACTTTCATCCTCACTTTCAATTGGTTCAGACTCTTTGTGACTATTGTCAGTTTCAGCTTGGGTTTCCATTGAACTATTATGATCACTGAGGTCAATTGGGCTATTGAAGTCTAGGGTATTGTTGTCAGTCTGATAATTTCTGAATTGTCTTGATCTTCATTGTCCATGTTATCTGTTTGGTCATTTCAGTCTTTGATTCAGTTGGATCCCCAATGTCACTATTGTCTACTGTTGGTTTGATGTCAGTGCAGTCATTAATACTTCTATTATGTTCATTATCAAAGGTAGGATCACTATTGTCTATGAAGTTATCAAGGGTGTCAGTTGTTTCAATTGCCAGAATGTTTTGATCTTCAGAGTCAAGTTCAGGGTCATCTTCAGTGTCAAGTTTAGTGTCAGGGTATGCCATTGGATGTCTGGGAGTGTCACTGGGTGTGGGTGGAGCATTGTCTGGGTAGCTTGGTCCTCAGTCTCAATCTGAGTTGTCATGGTCCCAGTGGTGAGTGGCTGTGTCAGAACTAAAAAATGTTGGATACTCTTATAGCAAGAGGCTAGTTTTTCCTCAGACTCCCTTAAGGTCCTTGGTACTGGGTAGTCACCTTTGTCAATCTCCAATTCCTGAGCAAAGGCAAAAGCTGAACGCACAACATTTAGGAACAACTCACATCCATTGAAGAGGTTAATCAATCTTTTGTCCTGGGTGTAACATTTTAAAAGTTGTAACCATTGAAATCAAAGTTTTGTTGAAATACCTCAGTGTGATTGGTTGCCTGTTCAAGGAGGTCAGTCAATGTGGTTGTGTCTAGATTTTCAATGCCATGTACATGATTTAGAACCCTAGATAGGAATGGCCTAATGTCTTGAGTATAGGTTTCAAAGGTGTTGCTGACTTTAGCAATGAGAATGTCAGCCATGTTGGAATTTTGAACTTTTGATGAAATCTAATTTCAATTGATTTGAAGTTCCAATTAACTCTTTCAAATGTTTTATGGTATACCTAAATTACTGGTATACAATTTCCCTGGGCATTAAGTGTATGCAATACAAGTTACAATATGTTGAAGCTATGTTGTCTTTCACCTGAAATATGTTGAAAATATTTAACCCACTAAGGTCCCAGTATAAAAAAAATAGTAGGAAAATGTCACAATATGTTCACAGAATGTTTGTCCCTTTGCCTCTTTCTAGTGACATTGATACTGTATTTCAAAAGAAATATAACCTAGCCTGAAATTGACTTACAATGGGTCAAATCCAAATACAGTATGATCCTCAGAGAGCAAGCAAGAGAAAATCCCAATGATCCAACAAGTTCCCTACCTGATTGATTTCTCCTATTTTACAGTCTATTACCAGACACCACAGGCAAGAGAGGTCAGACTCCCCCACAAGGCTGCCCTTCTATATAGCCCAGCAAACATTCAAAACCAACCTCTTTAACTTGACTGTCTTTAAAATTCTTACTAAACTCTCACATTAGAAGAGTTATCTGGGTTTTAGGCTAATGCTACTCCTGAGAGTCATAGACATCCAACACTACCCAAAACCCAAAAGCTAAGGGGCTTTTGAAAATGAAAAAAAAGTGTGTAATGTGACTACTTTACTCCAGTTGAAATGTGAAGCTAACAGCTGAAAGGAAGCCTACACAACCAAATCAGTACAAATAATAAATTACATAAAAGCTAGAAGTACATTGAGACATATTTACATGATCCAAATGTGTGTGTATAATTCCATTTTAGGCTGGTAGACTGGGAGATTGCTGGCTGGCTTGCAAAAATGTTGATCCCTGGAAATCTAGGGGTGCTGGCAGGTTTCTGGATGCTGTAGATCACTGGGGACAGGTGTCTGGATCTCTAGGAGGCTGTCCAGGGGCCGCTGGAGTTGGCTAGGGGCATATACAGTGCTGGCAGTTTGCTGAATTCGCTGAATTTGCTAATTTTTGCTGGTTGCCTTCACTGGGTGGTGGCACGGATTTCTCTGGGTACGGAGTGGAGACAATTCGTGGTGACAGTCAATTTGGCTCAGTTCAAGATTGAAATGGTCCTCCTGGGGGGGTTTCAGCACTTTTCAGCTCAAACTCTCCACAATAAACCAGAAAAATGTCTAAATTATCAATTTCCAGTAGTTTTTGGTGTATGTCTTTGGTGTAAATTGGCCAAAAATGCATTTAAAGTGATAGTTCTCTGGATACTGAGTGGATATAATTTTGAAGTAAACAGTTAAGAAGAAGCCAATATGGCCACCACAGTTCAAAATGTGAGTTTTGCAGGATAAAATAACTGGATTTAGCCAATTGTAACATAAATTCGTGGATATATATGGACAGTAAAAGGTTTAGTATGTGTTTTTCTTACATTTGACAGACCTCTGGATTGTTCCTTAGTGATTTTAGCAAGTTATGGTCCAAGGTTGTCAGTTGAACTAGATCCTCTGATAGGGTGTGGGAGATTGTCTGTGGTTCAGTCCCAGGTGGTCCAATCATCCTCTCATTTTGTATAGGGGTTCCTGAGATGTCCTATTATGAAGTTTAGGTGGTCTTGTAATTGTTCAATGTGCCAGTTATGAGCTGAAGCCTCCTGAAGTTGGAGCTACGAGTGGGCGATAATTGGGGTTTTGACGTACTTCGGCCCTCTGAGGTGGTTTTTCCAAGTTTTCCAGGCTTTCCAAGTCTATAGATGTATTATTTGGTGAAATATTGGTTCCTTTTTGCTTGAAAATTGTTCAGTTCACAGCTAAAGGCACGGCACCAGTGTAGGGAAACAAAGCTTACCAGGTTCTAGCTGTTTGAACATATGACCAAAAGTCCAATCTAGTTGACAGAGATTTATTGTCCACACAACTAGTTACAAAGTCCAACATAAACATGTGCAAATATATATCCAAGTGCAATATATCCAATAGTGTGCATAGTGCTTGTAGTACTTCTAGTTGTTACAGTTCATTCTCTGGTTTAGTCTCTATAGTTCTTAATCTCTGATTGATAGACCAAATTCTGGCCAGCTTATATATTACAACATGAAAGGATTTCTTTGTTCTATTGATACACAAGATGGCATGTATTCTTAATTAGCTTGGGATGCATTCAGATGAATAGACCATTCATAAGTTAAGGGTAATTAAGTAGCATCATAGCAATTAACTTAGCATCATGTTGCATAATTAAAGGTGGCATCAGTTTGCCTTAACAGTAGACTATTCAACATTAAACCTTTAATGATTGCATTATATTGACAGATGTTCAATGGATGTGTCACATTCCAATCGAATTTATCATTATACTACAGTTGTTTCGGAGTTTGTGTTTGTGTGCATTACTTTTTAAAATTATGCGTAAAAATGGACGCATATTATGGACACATTTAGATCTATTTATTTGGTAGGAAAGAAAGTTAACACACAACAGTGTTTTTACATTGTATTAATATTTTTCTCTCATTTATCAATTTTGGTACAAACTCAAAACAAACTAAAAAACAAGAGGTCTTTCGTATGAATGGCATGAACTCCGCCGGATTTCACGAAAACTTATTTTTAGTCTTGTCCCACCCAGATGGGTCTTACAGTTCGCCTTGTTGAAAGTGGCAAAGATTTTGCACATTTTGACTAGACATGACATTGTTTCTTAACCATTTCTAGGCCTCTGTGACTGCAGGTTGACTGCCAGAACATGCAAATTTATGAGGTTTAGGGTTCTCGCCAAGTATTGTTATGCGCGTTTCTGTATAGTTAGAGTAAGTTCTTAGCCAAGATATTTATAATTTACTCCGTTCTATTTTATTTCGCATTTGCCCGTCTTTGGGCTCTGCTTGTCATGCCTTGTAATAAAGGATGGACACCATGAACTTGTGTTTGATTGTCTTTATTGTTACTACTTACAACTTTAACTGAGATAGAGATAATGCCTGGGGTAGTGTGTTGTAAGGGTACAGCTTTATGTCTAGGGGTAATGGGCCTGTGAGAGATCTGGTGGTCTGTCTGCAGACTGAGTAGATTCTGCTGCTTGAGCAGCTTTACTTGGGTATTTATACACAGGGGCTTCTTACAACACCCTACCTCTGATTGGCCATGCATAGTTAACCAATGAACAATTAGCCACACCTTGGAGATAAGGTCAGCTGAGTTCACAGCAAGTGTGGTAAGCTGAGCTATTAAATCAATTAGCACTTTTGATTAGATAAACATAACATGCCTCAACAATAGAAATTTGCCACAGGCAAATAATGTAAAATCATATAAATCATGTAATCAATCAATGAAACAAATACAGATCAGTATTCAATTCACAGCAAACAATACAGAAATAGCATAAATATCAATTATTCATACCAAATGCCATTAATTAGCAAATCCACAAAATATTTAATTAATAAATATTTAAATTACATCAATAATACTGGTTATACTAGGTCAGCAAAGTATGCTAGGTCATTTTCACAAGTAGACAATGCATTATTTCACTAAATAATACAGAATAAATTCCATAAAAGTCATGGTTTACAAGTAAATAATTCATAGAATACACATTCCAATAAACATTGACAATTCCTGCATGATAACAATGAGAAACAAGCTAAATTTGCATCAGTGAACCTGATCCAGAGGGTATATTGAGAACTCAGTGGGCCCTGCTGCAGAGCTTACACCATATGCATTTGTTTACTTCCTGTAACTGCCTTCAGATTTGAATTTGCTTTTGCCTGAACCACAGTGAGCTTTTGAGTTTTCACTAATTTTGGCTGTTTTACTGACACATTCTTAAGTTATCATTGCAGAATCAATGATGACTAGTGGTAGTGCTCCAGCAGGTCAGGGCAGAATAAAATAAGGCCACTTCCTCCCAAAGGAGAGGTGCCTAGAGGGAGAGACAGGGATTGGCTGTCTCGCCATCATGGTAGGTGTCTGAAAGAGGGTTCAATGATGCATCACTAATTATATTCTAATTAAATCATGTTGGTTAGGTAGTCCAATTGCCATATTAAATAAATTAAAATTTTACTGGTTACATGTAAATGGGTCACTTGTTCAGTCACAGGCTGAACAAGTGACTAGTATTTTAATGTATCTTAGCTGAACAAGTTGCTGCAGGGGTGAATACAGGGTTTATCCACAGTAAAGTTCCTTGTATGTAAAACAATGTCACTCATTCAGGTGAATGAGTATCTATTTTTCTTGTTTGTAAAACATACATGAATGACCTGAATGAGTGTCTAGTTTTTGTCCATCATTGTTATTGCAGAGGTGAAGGATCTGATCCCTCTCAGGCATTTCAGCAAGAAGGAGATTTTGGCAAAGATTGACCATGATCCCCATGGTGTTTGATGAAAGTAGGATTCCACCTGCATCAGTGGTGGCTGGTCAGGAGATAGGTACCTGGGGTTATGGGGTTGTGGTTATGGTGCTGCTTGAGGCTACAGGAGAGAGTTGGTGCATCCCTCCTTGATGGCCAACATGTATGGTGTCTGAGGAGGAGATGGAGTACACCAAGGCATACCTGTGGTCACAATGTGGCTATCAACTGGAGCAGGTATGTGAACACTCTGAATGAGTGTCTATTTTTCTGTCAACAATGGAGAGTATGAATGTATATTTGCAGTGTATGATGGATGAATGAGTGTCTGCTTGGGCTATATATATGTATGGCATCACTCAACTGAACAAGTGTCTATATTTCATGTCATTTCTATGAATGAGTGACATAGCATGTTGCAATATTGTCTTTTTATGTCTAATTACAGGTAGATGGGACTGGCAGCTGCCTTTACAGCACCATACTGCCACTGCACAGGAGGTCACCTATTTTCTGACCATTATTTCAGGAGAATGGTGGTCAACTACATGGTAAACCACTGACAACTGTTTTTTGAAAACAAGTTCCTTGCCTTGATGTCTCTCTATGGCATTCAGGAGCAGGCAGATCCTGGCAGAGGTTGGAACCACCTCTGTCATACAAGCAGTACCTACATCTGATGCTGCAAAGGGATTTCTGGGGAGACAAGTTCATTCTCCATGATGGTATGTGGTCTATGAAGATCACCATGGTCAACACAAGGACTCTGCAGGAGTACAGGATCTGTCATGACTGGAGGTGGAGGAGGCTGATATCATCCTTACTTACAATGCCATGAACCATTTCAATGCCATGGGTGTAATGAATGAATGAATGAGTGCCACTTTTCATATTGCAGAAATGAATGAGTGACTGAATGAGTGTCACTATTCAGTTGAATGATGTATTGAATGAGTGTCACTTTTTGCCTGTAAATGTGAATAAGTGAATGAATGAGTGACATACTGTTTTTGCTTAATGTGTACCTTGTTGATCATTTCAGTCTTGGCAGATGAGAGCTTGTTGAAGTCAGTATTGGAATGCTTTGATCTGATGGTCTCCACCTGGAAGGTTGATCATCCATCAGACACTGAGATGACATCACATTTGGTCTCTCCAGTAAGGACAAGGCAGAGAGTTCCTGCACATGAAGAGGTTCCAGTGCCTCTGGAGCCCCATCCTGCTGCTGATGAGGTGGGTTATGAAGAAGAGGGACCTGAAATGGGTGAAACAGCAGGTGTCAGCCCTTCTTCATGGGGAGGACCTCCCTGAGGGTGCCCAGGCCCAGGAGGTTGCAGAAGTCCTGTACCAAATTGCTGCAGTTGAGAGGGATGCCAAGTCTGTCCAGTGTGTCGGTAGTCCTTCAAGACTCACCACCAGTTGATGGCTCATATTGGAGTGCACTGTGGTGAGAAGTACCCATGTAGTAAGTGTGGGAAGGTGCTTGCCACCAAAGGACCAGACACACAAAGGCTTGTGTGACAGGTAATAGGGTCACCTGCCCTGACTGTGGTCAGGAGTATGCAAGTTCACAGGGTATACATCAGCATCATCAGGCCAAGCATGGTGCTGATGATGGTGGTTTCTGTTGTCCTTACTATGGGAAGGTCCTCAGGATAAAAAAGACATGGATTTAGCACAATCTGTATAGTTCGGAAAACCCTAATCACAAGGGTCCTTATTTTGTAGGGTTGCAGGATGTCCATCAGAGGGCCACCCATTCACCCATGTGAGGAACCTAAACCTGCACATGTCCTACATCCACAGTTGGAAGGAGTGATGGATAGAAGCACTGGGAACTCAACTGAATGAGTGTCAATCAGCAGTGAACAAGTGGCTGAATGAGTGACCCTTTGGGAGACAGTTGGTGATGATCTTACTGAATGAGTGCCAAGAGATATGTGTCGGGTGGTCAAATGAGTGTCCCTTGGTATTGGTTGGGCTGTGGTAGTCAGTTGAATGAGTGCCAGCTTGAGGATGAATGGGCAGTCAACTGAGTGACCCAGCAAATAAAGTCTGCATTAACCCATTTTACAGGGTACCAGGCTGGTCATAGGTTGAATGAGTGACCTGCCCAGTGTCCTTTTTCATTCTGCTGAATGTAATTTTTTAATCAATGTGTGGTTGCCTGGCTAATTCAGTGCTTGTGCATCACTTAGGAGACTTGTACATACTAACCAAGTTTGCCACTGTATCAACATCAATGTCCTTCCTTGCATTTCAGTTTCCTGGGGAGAGGATGTGCTGTGGTCAGACAGGAATCCTACTGGAAAATATCAGGCTCCCTGTAAATTCAAAATGTCAATTATTGTGCATGTATTTTGATGTGTTTCCTTTTCAGCAGGGGCTGAGCTGGTTTGGGATGATGTGGGTCAAGGTAGGATGATGTTGGACAATGTGAGATGATGTGGGGTGTTGTGTGTTAAGTTCTTTATTTTTGCAGCAGCAGTCACTTGTAAAAGTGAATATTTCAGTTTTTTCAGTAGAGTTGGGATCCAAGTCAGATTTGTAAGTCTTTATTTATTTACTTATTTGTTTATGCATATATATATATTTTTTTTCAAAGTTCAAGCAGCAGCACAGCAATCAAGCCAAACAACAATGAAATGTTCTTGTATCCAATCAGAGGGGCCTTCAGATCATGGCACTATGGACCTTGATGTCCTCTGGTGACAATTTCTGCATGATTACCTTAGGTCTGGTGGACATCTCACCAACCAACTTGGCCTTGTAACTGACAGGGCCAGTTTTCATCTTTGCCACTTTATTCAGTTGGGCAGTGAAATTGGCTCTGACTGATGGAGGTGGCACCTGGGGAATTTTAGGCAGCAGAATTGAAAAAGGGTTGCAGCTTCTGTTGTGGTTTCTCTTTGTTGGTCTTTACCAGATGTTGCTCCACTGTGCCCTGGCAGGCCAAACACTTGTCATGAGTTGACACTGTGTCTTTTGCTGAGAGGCTCCTGGGGTGGGGTCTTTCTTTGTCTCAGCACTTCTGTCTTTCATTTCTTTAGCAGCTTCATTCAGCCTTGTGATGATGTCTGTGTCTTTCTGCAAGAACTCCTCATAAACTGGTCTGACAGAACTAGCAATTGTCTCCAGTTTCTCCAAGGTTTGCTGACTTTTGTCTGCCTTCCAGGGGCTGCTTGTAGTTCCTTGTCCAGCTTCTGCTTCAAGACTTCTTGTCTTTCCACATCCTGGAAAAGGTCTTTGTCAGCATCAAGGTCAGCTGGGGTGGCTTGTGGTGCAGCTTCAGATTGTTTCAGGTCATCTTCAGCTGACAGGTCATCTATCAGGTCTGGAATACTGCTTGACTCTGTGACATCTGAAAAGCAGTCAGGTGGATGGTAGACTGGTGACTTGGGGTGTGTAGCTGGGTGGCTGCTGTCCTCTTTCATGTTCAGCTGGTGATTTAGGTGAGTAGTCAGTGGGGTGGAACTCATCAGCTGAGTCTGTTTCTTCATCAGAAGTAGTGGCTATTATTTGATACATAAGTGGGTCAGCTGGTGACAGTTCTCTAGCTCTCTTCCTGGGTGTTTCCAAGGTTGAGCTGGTCTGATGTCTCACCTTATTGAGTTTGTGCTGCTTGGCAGGTGACTTTCTTGACTTCCATCCAGGTGAATAGGGTTGCTGCCTTCTTTCCAGGTCTGGGGGAGTAGTGGTAACTTCTAGGCTTGTGGTGTTGCCTTCCTGCAGACCTATGTAGGCTTATACCTCTGTAAGACTTCTGCTGACTGAGCCTTTTCATCTTGTCCTTGGTTACCATATTGGAGTGTGGTGCATGTCAGGTCTTCCTCTATGTAGTGGAGATCCAGGGGTCCATCTGGATCCCTGAATGGCCTCTGGTTTTTTAAACATACATCTCAGTATCAACCACATCATGTGGCATTGTCACTGTCATAATGACCTCTCCTTTCCAATATCTTTTCCATCTGGCAGAAACTTCCATGCTCTGGATTGGAGGGGAGTTGCTGAGTGCTTCATTGTTGTTAACAAAGCCTTGGTATTTTGCCATCCTGAAAGAACTGAGAATATGAATTTTATTTAATTAGATGAATTAGACTTCCTGGTGTTGGGCAGAGAGGGCATTCCTAGTTTCACTTCTAGGGGCATACCATGTATTTCCTTGCCTTACCATGACATTATATCTTGCATTCTCATGTGCAAATAAGGCTCTAACCTTGATTTTGTCCCATAAGGGGATATTTTGTTTCAGGCAAGTCAATTTTTTATTGTTCATACTTAGAGTTGTACCTGGCCAAGTTATATGCATGGTGTCCCACAGGGCATGCTTTAACAATTGCATGTTATGGGCCTTAGGCTGTCCATTTAAGGTAAAGGTATGTAAAGGCCATTTAGTTCTCTCAGCTTGAGGAGACATGATAACAATCATGGCTGATAAATAGATACACAGTGTACACATTGTCATACAAGTAACCTTTAAAGAAGGTCATTTTGCTGCATGTCCTGTACAGATATACAATGACACCTAATATGGTGACAATGGTCACTGCCATGGATACCCATGGATCTTGGCAGACTAGTTTTGCCTGACCTTGTGGTCAGGTACAGTATGTGAGCTGGGGTGGACATGGAAAAATGAGCCTTTTCTAGGTTTTTCATTACTGGTATGCCTCACCATAGGAAAAAGAAGGCAAATTGTGTGACTCCTGTTGCTTAGAATCAAGAGATTCAAATAATTGCTGCAATATTTTAGGGAGTTTTAGTGGTAATAAGGGGGCTGAAAAATTATTTTTCAGCACTGCTAAGGTGGAGTCATTGAGAAAAACTTCAAAACATGTTCTTCACTGAGAAGCTGGCAGTGAACAGCTTCAGAATTTGTGTAGCCAAAGAGAGACAAATAATAGTCAAAAGCAGCATTGATAGTGAAATACATGGTAAATCTTTCATGGTGGGAACATGAATCCAAGATTCTAGCAGGTAAGTTAGGCCAGATTGAAAGTGACAATTACATAAAAATGACCTGTTCACAAGTACACAAGGAAACTAGCACAGGGCAGGCCATATGAAAATCTTGTGAACAGACAAGCCTTTGGGGCTAAGTATGTTAGCTAAAAGAATGTGGGAGCCACCATCAAGAACACTTGGAACTACCGTGGTATTAAAATAATAGTCAAATTCATGGACTGAGTAAACAACATCAGATGTTAGATTGTAAAAGATAGCACTTTCACAGCTGTGTTTTGATTTGTGTTTGACAAGGAATAATTCTTCACAGTAATAAGTGTGTCTTATTTGCTTACACATTCTTAATTCTTGGATTCTAAGCTGAATATAATAATCATGATTTATAGCAATGTATGGTTTACTGTATCTGACTTCAGAATAACTGTCTGCATCTTTATTTTGATCAGGTATGGGAACTTTGACTGTCTCTATTTCATATAGAGTTTTGGGCTTACTAGTGTGGTCTTTGACCAAAACTGGAAATGCAACAATCATGTTGCCATCAGTGTCCACACCAAAAGTAGCAAGTTTCATGTCATAGTATTCAGTCAAATGATTTATTGCCAAAACATAATCTGGGTGTGATTTTCTAATCATGGTGATTCCATTGTTGGTTATGTTTTGCAAGACTGATGGGGGAAACAATAGAGGTGGTAAGTGGCCAGTGCTAAGAATGCCTATACTATCAAGCAAATCTTTCAAGTGTTGCAGAAGCCATTCATATAATCTGATTTGTCTTTCAAGCACACTGTGTACATACAAATTCAACTTGTGAATAAATGTCATCCTACCTGTGACATCTGGTGCCATGTGTGCTACTTGCAAGGTATACAAATCTTGGCCTGTAAGATGCTTTCAAGTTGCATTGTCCTGTTCTGTAAGCCATTTATAGTAATCCACTATATCTTGTAATTGTACAACATTGTACTTTCCATACAAAAGAAAGTCATTTTCAAGCTGCTTTAAGGAATTCCATGCCAGTGACTGGTCTTGTTTAATTGCCATAATCCTGATGCAATGGCCTTATTTCTTTTTCTTTGAAGGAAGGAATTCAAACTTTCAACTGCTATTGTGGCTAAACCAGCAATAGCAGGAACTGAACGCTGACACAGCTTTCTTCTTGCAAACAGGTGTCTCTCCCCTGGTAGTGTGCAAAAACCTCTGACCAGCAGAGACAGGATCCTGAAATGTCCTACCAATGTGAGAGTATCATGAACCATGCAAGGACTGCAGTACTTCTTCCTTTAAGATTCCTTTAATGGCATTTTCATAATATGCTTCCGTGTTTTTCATAAGACTGATAATTGGCTTCATTGATCTGCAGATATTTCTTATATTTTCAATTTATAGAGCAGCTGTGCTTGAATGCTTGAGGCTTTTGACAAAAGCACATTCTGGGTCAAAGGCAATGTCAGGAAAAGCAATGTCCTGAAGTTTAGGAAGAGCCACCTTAGTAATTATCCACACTCTATGAATGTTATGATGCAGTAATCCACTGTACTTATAGTTGATACCATAAGACATATTCAGCTTATTGGGAAATAATCCAGGGGATACCTGAAGCTGTGTTTCTACTACTGACTTGATAATAATACGTAAAAGCAACATACCTGATAATTGAAGCTGTAGTATACCTGAGGGATGAACTTGTAGAATCTTGCAAAGAGAGTCTCCAAGCAGAGGGTCCTTCTTCTTCAAGAGTTGAGGGAGAAAGAGGCAGAATCCCCTGTGGGCATAACTGAAGATGAGCTTCTGGGGTTCCAAATAAGAAACAACCAATAAGAGTTGGTCAGTAGGAGTGTATCAGAGTAGTAATTAGTGAGTCAAGATCAGAGTTAGACCAAATGTTAAATCAACAAACTTCTATGTATAACATTAGTAACAGGGTAAACATCAACAGCTAAGTATTTGCTAGCCACCTGGCTAATGGTCAGTGGTGATTAAGCTATCATCACCTTTGAGTAGTGCAAAGGTAACCAGATACAGCTACCTGTGGTTCCAGTAATTCCAGTAGTGGTGTTGCCTAATTGCCTTGTTAAGTGAAGATACATAGCTCTAGCCTCAGATGGACTATGCACATCAGCTGAAACATCTGGAGGCTAATGAGAGACAAGGGTTGTTTTCAAAACATCAGAAATTCACCAAGAGGGTTATTTTAAGTTTGTATCCAAACATTAACTGTAATATTTCCTTTTGTTTTGAACAACAGGGAAATTCCACTGATGTAGGTTAGGCTAGGGCTAGTCAATAAAAGAGGTACTTGAAAAGTATAGTTGGTAATTTTTGTAATGCAATAGTATGATAGAAAGTGGTATTAATAGTGAACATCAACTGGTCCTGAAGAGGTCTGTGTGGCTAATGAGTTCATCCGCATCTAAAATAGTTAGACATTTTAGCAGGGAAACTAGGGTGAGTAAAGTATTAAGAAGCAGATGTTGAAAAAACCATAGCTATTTTTTGCTTTAGAATAAGCAACACAGAGGGGTCAGAATTGATTCAATGAGTTAGTTCACATTTTTGAAGAGATTCCTTCTGGTAATTAGTGCTACAGTAAATATTTTTATGCATATTTTCAACAGGAGTTTCTGGTATCAGTACATTGCAGATGTGAGTCAGGGTTGTAGATAATTTTAGCTGCATTTTTAAGTTCACTCATGGTTCTAAAATGGACCTTTTGTATAGGTATTAAGCCTGGTTTAAGTCTGGCTTATTCTACTATCATTGGATACAATATACCATCAAGTGACATAAGGATGAATTGATTGGGGCTGATACATTTGTATATTGCAAGGGGTCCTACAAAATGACATTGAATCTTTCTATTGCCAGTTTGTAACTGACTTCCACTAGGGTTGTACATGTAGACAATCTGTCCAGCAGTATACCCATAGTGCTGTCTATCTTTATTCATAAGAGCCACTCTGTTAGGACCTGAACTCTTCTAGCCTTTTCCTGAAATGAAGCAGTTTTTCCTGCAAAATTTCTTGTGCTTTAGCATGAATTCCTGTGATGGGTGTTTTAGGTTTACATTCAAATCTAGGGGCTAGGCTAGTACAGCTTTTCTTCCCCATGGCAACTTCAAAGGGGCTTAGATTATCAAGGTTTGGGGTTGCATAGGAATAGTATTCTGGCATGGCTGGTTTACAGTAAGTAGCCACTTATCACCTAATCCTGTAATTGTTTCATAAGAATACTGGATAAACTTTTAATCCCATGTTCAGCCATCAAAGATTGATGGTTAGTAGGGCTAGCAGTGGTAACATGAACTCCATAAGAATGCAAAAACCATTGTGTTAGATTTGACATGAAAGCAGTGTCTTGATCACAAACTATTCTTGTAGGGGTGCCAAAATGTCCCACAAAATGATCATTATAGCATTACAAATTTCAGGGGCAGTGGCTGTTTTCATTGGTACAGTCACTATAAAATTGAAAACTTAACAAAGAAGAACCAATATATAGTGAAATTTGTCTTTGGAAGGAGGCATATGCTTTATGTCCATAGAAATATGGGTCAATGCTTGGGCATTCATGTCTATGATTCTTCTATTATGGGGTCTATCAAATCTTTTGTGATTCTTAAATGTCTTGCATACCTGGCAACTTATGATATACATTCTAACATGATAAGCTATGTTAGGGCAATAACATTTCTGTTGGCAGTATTAAAAACACTTTAGACATGCCCATGTGTCCACCTAAGATAGATGAATGGAATAATTCTAGAAAAATATCCATCTTGCAAACAGGCAAACAGAGTACAGGCTCTGAATCACCTGTTGAATTTTTCATCTATCTATAAGCAAACCACCATGTATCATGTATACAGCATTCATAAGATCACTTTCAAGCTTTCTAGCTGATCTAGCTGAGTTGGGCATTTTGTTAAAGTAAATATTTTTGAAATGTGGGCTACTGAGGTATGCAGCTTGCATATCTCTTAAGCTACAGGGAAGCTGCAATTTAGTTAGATACTTTCTTTTAATTTGATTTATGATCCTATCAATATCAGCTTGCTTAGGTAAATATCTATGTACTAAGTTGAATCAGAGATTTGATCACCTAAAACTGGTGGTAGAAGGAAATCATCTAATTCAGAGGTTTTGAAAATAGGTTCAACTTCTTTTTCTTGATGTAGGATAAGCTCTGATTGAATATCAAAGGGGTTGTCTTGAGGTAACAGTGCTTGCTGGGGAGGTTATTTGGGAATATAATTTGCAGGAGGTATTTGTGCCAATGGTACTTGTGGCTGAGAAATTGTAGAACTACTATCAACCTTTTCTTGATAATGTTGAGTACTAGGGAGAAACAACTTGATAGGCAAAGGTGATTGAGTACTTGGTCTTAACCTTGGGGCATTTAGCAGTCTTACACTTTTCTGTATCAGCTTTCTACTAGCTGTTTGAGCTGGGCAATGGGTGTTTTGGTGATCAGCTGATTTCTGACTGAGTTTGTTTACATGTAGTACTAGGTGTAGTTTGTTTTGATATGGGAGTTCTTGTCAGAGCTGGAGTTTGAACTTGCACTGGAGTATTTTGTATACTTGTAGAAGTTGTTTTGACTGAAGGTTGGCTCTTAGGCCTTGTATTAGCAGTGGTCTAAGATGGGGTCCATCTCACAACAGGTTTGGAAATTCTTTTGTTAGGAGTCACTGTGGTGGGCTTTACTAAAGGTTGTTGAGATTTTGATTGGCTTTCAGGTTTTAATGTGGGATCTATACCCCTTTGAGTTCCATGTATTGGGGGGTAAATTAATTCCAGCAGAACTAGTACTACTTCTAGTAGCTACATTGAA
>CAXANZ010000012.1:0-14113 GCA_963970385.1 Theonella swinhoei
TGGCTATGCCGGTTTTTGCCACCTCTTGCATACTGCGCATGCTCATTTAGTAACAAAATGGGCGTGGTTAAGCAAAAGTGGACGTGGTCAGCAATTTTCGCTCGCACCAACGCATGTACACTACCTACTCCCAGTGGTTTACTTTTTCACTCCTACAGGCCTGCACCAGAACTACAGATGGTCCAACAGCAGAAAAAAATGAAATAGAGTGGCTGAACAGTGGCGTAGCTACAGGTAGGGCCTGTGCCCTACCAAAAATCAGTGCAAACATTGATGATGCATCGAATTTCGCGCGCGCGCACTCGTACTTACTGCTCAATATTACAATGCGCCGCCGCGCCGCGCGTGGTAGGTATATATATATATATATGATCAGCTGATCGCCGAGAGCATGCCATGTACCATGTCTACTGCCTGTAGTCGACAGTTAACTCTTTTGCAGTGTTCTAGCTCGGGTAATGATGGCTACCCTGGCACTACTATATAAGCGTGTGAGATTGTCGCCGGCTCCGATGAAGATCATTTTTTTGTATCTTTGTAACTTTTCTGACTAAAATGTTAGTAGCGTTGTTTATTGCTTAGAATGCACCAAAACAGTCTCAGAACTTCAGAAGGCCTAAAATTTCAATTTTCGAGGGGGAGCCCCCCCAGGGTCTGTTTATAAGTGCGCGCCCGCACAATTTGCTATGATCATGACGTGTCCTACCATAACGCATTCCCTGGCTACACCACTGGGCTGAATGTGACCATCACTCACTAGTGCTCCGTGTGGAGGATGTCTCAGGACTGGTTGCAGGAGGCATGTCAGAAGTAGCCTCAGACCTTGTGACTGGGGAATGAAAACATAGATAAAGGACTAGTGGTTATCTTGAGTCAGTATATACCAGTGGAGGTAGTAGTCTCAGGTGGTGCCTCACAACTGGCAGCAGGATCAGGAAAATGTGCTGCTTTCACTCTCATTGCCAGTTGAGGTAGGTTGACTGCAGGGCTCCTGAGAGCAGACACAATAGCCCTCCATGTTGGTCTGGGGTCTACCTGCTTCGTGAATTCAATGAGAACTTGGAGGAGGCGATCGCGTGGTTGTGAGTAGGTTGTACATATGGCCTCTACAACGTGTAGCGGCAACTTCAATTTCAGACCAAGTGCGAAGGACTTGTTTTCTGCTTCCACTATTTTCTCCAGTACATTGACTGCGTCATCAGTAGTCAGTGGGTCATCGCCTGTAGGGGCTGCATACGTAATACTCATGAAAAGAGCGGTAGTTGTGAAATACAATTTTGTCAGCTACAAGCAACCCGTACCTGCGGCCATGTCCGTACAACACTCAGAAGGGTGTGGCACGTTCTATTGTTGTTATGACCTTAATTAACTCCCAAATCATTTGGAGGAGTGTTAATTCAGTTAGTCTCAGGTGTGGCTCCGCGCCTGACTACTCGCGCTTGCGCAAGAAAAACAAAAACGCAGCTGAAACACTTATGAGATTACACAAGACTACATGTCATTGAGGTAGAGCTATAAAATCACCAGATTTTCATGATCTCTGTTCTCAGAATGAGCTGCCTGTGAAAGTCTCCAATACAACCTGTATACATACACTTGTACTGACTTGTTATATCAGGGAGTGATCCAGGCATCAGCTGATCTCACAATGTCATAGCTGTTGACATCACACTAAACTAGATCTCTGTGTGTAAGAAGAGCTTTTGGATGGGGGAGGGGACCTTGTGGTGGCCCAACCTACATGTACCTACTCAGAGTCTGGGGGCATGCATAGCACTGTATATATAGGCACTATAATGATTCGTAACAAATATGTATACAGCATATTCTTGTGACATTCAATTAGCCATTCAGCTATATTGCCTGTACTTTCTCCTCTGCATTAAGCAGTGGCCAAATTCGATGTTGGCTAGGTACTGTGTTTGAATATGCAGGACATAGACAACGAACCTGAAGTAAAACAATTACAATTTCATGTCAACAAACATGCTTCAACTAAACCTGAACCAAATCCATTTGACATATTGAAACATGCTCACCGATACAGACGTGAAGATTACGATGGGAAATGTACGTAGCGTATCACAATACGTCCTTTTTGTGCTGGATACATCTGCTAGTATAGAGATATCTGAATTTGACCACTGCACTGAGTGTTTATATAGTGCCTCATTTTTGCAACCCAATCAATATTATTATTGCAGTCATGACATTTGATGACCACTACTTCATGGAGTTTTGTTTTGACTGTTTTGATAACACTTATAGCTTGTGAAGGTCAAAAAAAGAGCAGCAGATGCTATTGGAGCCATCATCGTTACAAAGGGTTCACCCATACTGGTGGAGCAGTAAGATGCATTGAAGAATTACTAACTAATCAACAAAATATGCAACTTTAATATGGATGAAGATCCACATCGAGATATACGTTGTATTGATATTGTGTTTATTACTGATGGTCATTCTAATGGTCCTTTAGACGTGTATGAAGAAATATATAATTCACGTCTGCAGAGTGATCAAAAAATGAAAGTACACACCATTGGAATTGGAGATCACCACAATATGGATGAGATTAAGTGTCTGTCAGGAAGTGAGGAAGGCCTACTTTTTCAACATTTAAGGAGTTCACAGATACACTGAATGAAGTTGTAAAACTGTTGGGACATGTACCACCTGGGGGATCCATACACCTGCATCAATACTGAAGAGCCTCTGCTGGACACTGTCAACAAGGAGGTGTGCCATGCAGCTGCTTGTAATAAAATATAAAGGTTGAATTTCATTGAGATTGAACTATGAAACTAGCTATGTATATTGCTATTCTTGTAGGACCGAAGATTATGTATAAGTTTGCTGTATACAACTAACTTATATGTAGCTCACTGTAAATAAGTAGCTTTTTTGACAAGCAAGTAGCCATGGTTATTTTCAGTTACATCATATTCTGTTGACACTCAATGCATGACTACAACCTCTATTGGCATTCAAATAATATGTAAAATATAAGAAATTCATCCCAAGGCTCTCGTGGCAGACCTGAGCAGTTGTTTCAGAACAATAACACCAAAACCCACACAAGCTTATGTATACCTAGGCAACCCCCCCCCCCCCCCCCCCCCCCCCCCCCCCGACTCAAAGTCAACAGCCAACTATATACATTGATGCAATGGCAGGTTAATATATCACAATAGTAAGTTTCAGATTGATTGCATTTTATGTACACTCAAAATTCTGAACTCTGACTCAAATAAGTAGCTGGTAATTATTGGGTGTGCCAGGCCCTCCTTCCTACTTGGGGGGGCACAGCCCCACTTCTTCTATGCATAATATATAGCCTAAATTCTCCCTCCTCATCACAGATTCACAACAAATCCACTCAAAAATGATCTCTGACTTTGGTCATCTAGTTGAATGTGCATGGCCATCTGGCCATCAGGGGACTAAAAACACAAAAATATTGTTATAATGAATATATAATGAACATCCTACTGTGTATGTAGTCACAAATGCATTAGACATGTATACCAGTTTTATACACACACTTTGACATGACATGTATGTAATAAAACATTAGCCCTTCATCATGTAAATGTGCTGTAATCACGGTCATATTCATTGAGCATCCTTCTCAGCTTAGGAAATATGATTTGAAATGATGGCCTCTTTTCAGCATACTGCAGAGAAGGAGGGGGAGAGGGAGGAAGGGGAGAGGGAGGGGGAGAGGGGAGGTGGGGAGGGAGGGGGTAAGGGAGAAGGAGAGAAAGAAGGAAAATTAAAGGGAGAGAGAGAGATAGGAGTTCGTAATTATCACGGGGTTCTGAAGTACTTGTATGAACAAAGAAGTCTTGCATTAATCACAGGATTTAACTCACAGCACTCCAGCACTTCTGCATGATGTCATAGACCTCTGGCTTACATGGCCGTGGTTTCTCCAATCTGTAACCCATCACTAACTACACACACACACACACACACACACACACACACACACACACACACACACACACACACACACACACACACACACACACACACACACACACACACACACACACACACACACACACACACACACACACACACACACACACACACACACACACACACACGGAGAGTACAACAAATAAATGTTGTGCGCAGGAAGATAGAAAGAAGCTGAAATATGAAAGCTACACGCACATATATGTAACTAGATGGCACTGTGGATGAACACGGGAGCTAGAAAATATCATGCACATGATAAAATATCAAAACCATCTATGTGCAAATGGGATATTTGGTATTCGGTGACAATACTATATGCAAATATTTTTCCAGCTGTATGACTAGGTTATTATAAGGCTTTGCTTGTCAAGAAGGATGCATGCAAACGTGTAAGGAATAGCTGTCAAAGAAACCAGTCCTGGCTGTGCTGTAAAGTGGCTCCTTACCTCATCTAGAAGTTGAGGATTAGTGAAAGTGGGATAGGGAGTCCTGCCTCCTGACCATAGCTCCCACATTAGAATACCTGCGCATGCAGGCGCACACACACACACACACACACACACACACACACACACACACACACACACACACACACACACACACACACACACACACACACACACACACACACACACACACACACACACACACACACACACACACACACACACACACACACACACACACACACACACACACACACACACACACACACACACACACACACACACACACACACACACACACACACACACACACACACACACACACACACACACACACACACACACTGTAAAACATCAGCACCAAACATGGCATATATGGGCCACCGTACATACACCATGTATACCTCAGTGGAGTGTACCACACTTACCAAAGGCCCAAACATCTGATTTGCTGCTGAACTTTGCATGTGTGATGACCTCAATAGCTGCCCACTTGAAGGGAAGGTTTGTCTCATCCTCTGCTGCTATGTACTCATCATCCAAAACAAACCGAGTCAGATGAAAACCACCTACTTTGACCACATTGTCCTCACCAATGAGACAATTACGAGCAGCCTGTCAAAAAGGAAGGTAACAGGAGAGTGAGGGGGGGGGGAAGGGGGGAGGCGTAAATTTGTGAGGGTGTCAGCATACCAAGTCTCTGTGAATATAACCATTGCTCTCAAGGCACTGCATAGCAGAGCAGATTTGCAGGACCATGTGAAGAATGACATCATTCTTCTCAGCTAGCTCCCTATGTCTCCGAATGAACTGCAGTAGGCATTCTATAAGAACAGTTTGTAGTACACTAAATATACTGAAGAAACCCTTCTAATTAGGACAATATGGTGTGTACTTTTTAATCCTAACCAAGACATTCATGTCCTAGTGAATGACACAGCAAAACGCCTCATGGATACGGGATACAGCAGGATCAAGGCGTCTGTGTTTACACCGCATTACACACTGTGCAAGTCCGTACTTATACAATAGTAAAAAAACAGACTTTCTGTTTTTGACATGGACTTCCATGGGGTTGCAGACTTGCAAATGCCGAGTATTGACCATGTAAACATGGATGTCACAGTACCATATCCATGTGAATGTTTTACTGTGCATGTGCACACACACACACACACACACACACACCACCTTTCCCAACACCCTCTCCCCCCCACACACCTTGTGACATTAACTCCATTAAAATGAACACTGGTCCTTGTGATGTACACACACCATACAACTTCACCAGATTCTCATGTCGGAAGTTTCTGAGAGAGGAAATAAGCTTTATATTCTCCGTTAGTACTGACTGATAATGACTCACTTCATGACCTTCGCCTCTTCAATGAGGTCTTCTTCATTCACCCCTTTCTTCCCCATTTTAATTGCCAAATCGATTTTACCTTTCCATTTACCAACTACCACTCTCTGGAGGAGGGAGAGAGTAGAAAGGGAGACGAGAAAGAGTGGAGTGTTGTCTCCAAGTTTGTGATCAAAATCCATCCTTACATACATATAATTATAAGGACCACCTACTATGAACCTGAACTACATGTACCTATGACTCATGTGTACAAGGGACATGTGAATGCAATGAAGTGACTGTTCGTCCACTTGTACATGTGTAAAGTACAACAGAAGTACTCACCCCAAACTGCCCACTATCCAACTCTTTACCAAGTGTCAGTTCTTCCTTATCAATTTCCCAACCCTCATCTGTGTGTGAGAAAGGGAGGAGGGCACTAACTGGAACTAAGGAAGTGAAGCCATATACCTGGATAAGGAAGAGTCTAGAGGTTTTTTTTAATTTTCGACCTCTGAAATCAACACACCTCACTAATCAGGACACCTCACTAAATAGTCTCGTCCCCAGACCCCACCCTCAGAAGGAAAAGGGTCTGGTGAAGCGAATTCTTGATTGTGCTTAGTAAGCAATATGTCATTTTTTGCGTTCATTACGCATGCGTCCTGTCCCCTAAGAGTGTCCAAATATGCAATAATTACTCGTACTTGAATCTGATTGGCATGCGCAAATTCCTCCACATGATGTCATCTCGACCAAGCGACACCTCACTAATCAGGGCACCTCACTAATCAGGCCACCTTGCTTATCAGAGACACCTCACTAATCAGGGCACCTCGATTATCACAGACACCTCACTAATCAGGACACTTCACTAATCAGGACACCTCACTAATCAGAGACACCTTGCTAGTCAGGACATGCATGCATTTCCAGCCACTTACCAAAGATTGGGGACAGCTGGGGGACCAGTTGTTGGGGTGGTTTCCTTAATCTTGTAACCATTCCCCCTCCATTCAACTTGTGGTATTCTATCAACTCTTTCACACTATGGAAATAATACCTCTCATCTACAAAATAATTGGAGCCATTGTAGTTGATGAGGTAATGGCTCACTTGACCATTGTGGCTGTGAAAAGACAGTGAAATTAGCCCAACAATCAGTGAATAGAGTGATATGTGTGTGACATAATCTTACCAAAGGGACAGTGTGTACATGTTCTTTTTGCTGGAGTTTATGACAACAAAACCACCTTCTTTACCCTACAGTGCAAAGAAGGGATTACAAAACAGTAACAGTTTCACCTCCCAGGTACATGTATTTCCAAGATGAGTGGGGGGTGGCCGGGGCCAGGAAGTGGGTGGATGATCAGCTGCCATTGCATGCCCCATATTATATTCACACACACACACACACACACACACACACACACACACACACACACACACACACACACACACACACACACACACACACACACACACACACACACACACACACACACACACACACACACAAACACCTCTTCTTTGAGAATGTCTTCTGCTCTAGTTCTCGACAGATTTGGGAAAAACCACTCTTCCTCTTCTATATTTTCTGTAACTCGTTTCACATAATTACTAGGGACATACCCTTCCTTCCTGCACAACATATAACATGAAAGCACAAAAGTGCAAACCTTTGGCACTATAATCCAAGAGAAGAGGATGATGCCCATCCATATACATGTGTAGATTTTACATTAAAACTCCGCCTTTCAGGTATAATAAAAATGTATACAAAAATAGCGAAGGATATACTGGCCATGGTAAGCAAATGACATCATAACATATTCTTATTTGACCTGGTAGGGATGTATTAAGTTTGTTGTCGATATACACAGGCCAAGGAGATCAAGAGGGAATGAGAAAGACAAACTTCTGTCATGAGTCAGGTGATTTGGGTGGTCTGCGGTTGCCAGTTAGGCAACAACCACTGCAATTACAAGAGGGAATGAGGGGACAAATTTTTGTCTGGTGATCGTGGCTCAGTGTCTTGTGTGCTGGTTTGCTGGTCACTAGACCTGGGTTTGACTCCGGACAGAAGTTTGTCTTTCTCATTCCCTCTTGATCACCTTGGCCTGTGTATGTCGACATCAAACTTTTGAATGAGGTTTTTAACTTTTATAAGGCTGTACTGACACTCATTTGGGGTTATAGTGGACACAAACATCATGGTATGGTGTGGCAGCAAAAAGAGTCTGGACCCTGATATAGTGCATAGTCACTTGTCACTAATCACTAGATTATAAGGAGCTTACCCCATCTCATCTCGAGCTCGCCACCAATACTGTCTGGAGTTATCAAAAATGATGACTTTATTGCCTTTGACAAGAGCCAAGTCACCAGGTTCAGTACCTGGGAAGTCGTACATGGCTATCACTTCAAATTCATGGGGTTTAAGCTGTGTGTGTGTGTGTGTGTGTGTGTGTGTGTGTGTGTGTGTGTGTGTGTGTGTGTGTGTGTGTGTGTGTGTGTGTGTGTGTGTGTGTGTGTGTGTGTGTGTGTGTGTGTGTGTGTGTGTGTGTGTGTGTGTGTGTGTGTGTGTGCGTGTGTGCATATGTGTGTAGAGGGAGAGGGAGAGGGAGAGGGAGAGGGAGAGGGAGAGGGAGGAGAGGGAGAGGGAGAGGGAGAGGGAGGAGGGTGGGGGGAGGGAGGGAGAAGAGGGAGGGATACGTATATCTGACTAATGAAAGCTCCAAATTATGTATGATCAATGAAAGTGTTGAAGGATGTAAGGATGGAAATGCCAAAAAGTTGATAAACAAGGAAGCATCAATGCAGCAAAACAGGGAATGATGGCATTCAACAATAAAAGATGTAGGGAGGGGGTTACATATGTTATTACTGTTGCAAGCCATCATCTGTTTTGCTGCATCGATGCATCCTTGTGTCTATAAACATTCTACATGAAAAATGTTTCATACTTGTTTCACATTGTACAAATTTGTATTCACAAGCCCAGCCCCTTCATACTCCCACACACTTGTGTCCCACCTTAACACAACTTAAAATGATGCATGATGACAATATGACCCACCTTCCTAGTCTCATATACGTACCTGACATCTGATCTTAGAGGGGCAAGACTTGACGTGACGTTCCAAGTCAGACAACTCTCCCTGCCACCCACACCCTCTGTCCTTATGATGACAGAACACACGGAGCTCATTTACTTGACGGAGGAAGTGCTTGTTTAAAAAAGTGCTTAAATGTGGCTCCTTGCACATCGGACATGCCCCTCCCTCTCCCTGGATTCTGGTAGCAGCTTCCTGTGAGAGGTGTTTACCACAACAACCTGTGAGGTGAGGCTGGAGCAGTAGGCCAAATGTCACTGGACAGAAGAAATCTTTTGACGGCTCCTCGGCAAAGTGATATTCCAGTTCTGTTGAAGCCACACCTCCTTCCTCTGATGACTGATGGGAGGTAGCTCTGCATTAGAATTCCAACACTTACACCTACAACTTAACAACTTAATTCCCTATACCACATATCCATAACTAGCATACAGTACACTCTCTATGTGGTAGATGGATATGTACCTTGGAGTGGCTGCTGTAGCTCCTGCTGGTGGTGTAGAAGGACCATCACTATATGAGGGAGTTGCAGTGGACACCTAATGTGGTGTGAAGCATTCAAACCACGACACTCCCACACAATAAAATGCAATTCATCCAACACAGTCATTTTCAAAGAAAAATGAGCTGCCTCAGGTGGGACTCAAACTTGTGACATTCTGCGTTCTAGGCAGATGCTATACCAACTGAGCTACAGGGGCATGACATTCTCCAACACTCGCTGACAATCATATTTGTTCTTACGTCTTTCATAGCCTCAGGGTAGACACACTCTCCAGCAATCTCCAGTTTAGTAACTAAGTACTTCTTTAGAATTGATTTCGGCATTTTCACTTTCAATTTCTCAACAATGGAACCAGGAATGAACCAGGTGGCGATGAAGGAGCCAGGGAGCACCTTGTTAAGCATCATGGCACACTTGTGGAGGCTGTAGTGATCTGCATACTCTTGCCGAAATTCTTCTACAACTTCTAGAGTCACGTGATCAGGCCAGTCAAACTCAGCTACTAACTCATGAAACTCTGGTGGTGGGTTGACACGCTTCCTTTTCTGTGACTGACAGAACAGCTTCAGTGGTGTCTTCTTCCTGAACTGCTGTAGGTCTTCCTTGTAGGTCTTCATCTCACCTTTGACCCCCTCCAAATCAAACTCTCGGACCACGTGATCCAACAACTGATAGTTTTGATAGTTCCAGTGGAAGTTCATGGTACCAAACAGCTCAGAATGATCAGGAGCTTGATAGAGGGCACTCAAATTGTCCTTTAAGAACAATTTGTGTTCATCCATGTCATCTGCTGGTAGTGATGTCAGAGTATCTGCTACTCTCTTGACAGGCACTCCGAGCCTCTCAAGGTATTCTCTACTGGATTTCTTCAGAGCATTGAATCTCTTCTCAAATTGTCTAATCTCAGCCTGGACATACTGGACAGTCGTCAGTCCTGTTAAAGGTGCATGATATACTAGATGAATGTAGGCAAGTGGGGATGAATCCACTAGTTGTACTGGAAATTAGCTTCATGCACAGAAAACTCTGCACATATAAAGATATTTGGTATTTGGTGATATGCTGTACAACTTAGATCACCCAATAATGTTAATGTATAGTTAACATAAAGCCTACCCTGTTGAGGTGTAACTTGTTTAGCAATATGCATCTCATGGTCAGTGGCAGTGGTAGAAAGATGTGATTCTAAACAGAGAAATAAAAAGCACTAAAGTTAGAGCTTACATAAATGCGTACGTGCCTGTCCTTGAGAAAATGCAAACAATATTGAAGGAAAGTATACAAAAAATTCGTAAGGCAAAATACCGAGACATAAATTTAAGGTATCTAGAGAATTTTGAGAAAACCTCTTACTCAAAAGTTATGGTGCAAAAAAGCGTATATGCTAATAAGTACATGCTGTCTGAGTTACAGTCACATCCTACAGTGGTGATGTAGCGACGATTTTTTGGACAACAGAGCCTTGTAAAGTTCTTTAAAAGGCTAACCATAGGTTAACCCCCACCTACAATATGTGTAGTCAACGAGCTATTTCTCTCTAGTTGTCTTTAGGTAGTCATACTTTCCCATATACACTCTGTTACATAGTTTATTAACTTAATTGGAGAGGAGCTAGCAAAACAACACTGACTGAAAAAGTACCAGAGTATAAACACAATATAACAGCATAGTTGGGTACATTTACCAATGCATATTACAACCCACAACTATATTCCTCTCAATAAACGTAACGCACGCTACTACGTAGCTTACTCTACTGCAACTACTTCTGTGGGCAGGTGAATGTGAATAGACTTTAGTACACACCCAGGGGCATGGAGCAGGTGCAGTGGCCGCTGGTCCAAAGTTTGGCCAAAAATAGGCCGCAAAGCACATGATGCAATCACGGAGCGCAGCTGTCCACGGCCAGTTTGAAAGCATTTCGATTTCCTAAATGGCTATTTGGATCGAAGGGCAAGGAGAGGAGTTTTTTCACTGAGTGGTGTGATGCGCCCAGTAATATGAGTACTTTTTCGCAAAAGGTGTAGCGGAGCCATGCCTTAATTTGCGACTAGGCATCAAGCACGAATAGCAGCAGATTGTCGCTATTTCACCCCAACATTAGACGATCTCAGGTAGTCTAAAATGCAAAATTTGCCCACAGACCCCCTAGCGAGTGTATTTTATTAGTCAGCATGACTGCCCCACCTAACCAATTGAAATTTGCTCCCTACAGGCCTGATGTGTACATGCACCGTTGTCTATTAGAAAACTCACTATGTAAGGCGAATTGAACCATATCAGAACTACCTTCACTTGTGGTTTGCACCAGACATGATGGTCCAGCAGCTGATTATTTCAGGACTAAAGACAATTGACTGAATGTAATCGTATGCATCTCACCAGAGGTCTGTGTGAAGGATGTCTCACGACTGGTCATAGGAGTTATGTCAAAGGTGGCCTCAGATCTTGTGACTGGGGGATGAAATACATGTAACTATACCAATGCAAAATTATTCTGAGTTTTGAGTACGGTAGCTGAGTATCTGGTATTAATCTCACCAAAGGTTTGTGCAGTCAGGCTGTCCTGGATCATTTGAGCTAATTCTAAAAGTCCTGCGTTTTTAAAAACATCAATGAGGGTGTACCAGGACACTGGCAGTTTGCCCTGGCCCTGTAGCCACCGTGTTAGAATCTCCTGGTTGATCAATGCTACGTCACGCTGGTGTTGAGACACAATGGCCAAGGTAACTGCACCCGTATCATCACGCAGTAGCAGTGGGCCCAGTGTAGAGTAGTGTGTTCCTATCTGCTGTACTATATTGACGGTACTGCCTGATGACGTCTTTAGGTTGAGAAGTTTTGGCAGTGTTGGTTTGGTTGTTAGTGATCTATCTGAATAATGAAAGAGGGAAAGAAAATACATATACATGTATGTGTCTGTAATTGGCGAGCGGGAGCGAGCCAACCTAGTCGTGTGAACGGGCCGATTTTTCTATATATATATATATATATATATATAGAGTAAAAAATCAATTATCGGACGCCATGTACGTCGGACACTTTTTGTGCGAAGCTCGTACAAGCTACGTCAGTAAGAGTACTACCGAAATGTAGGCCAATGATAGTGTACAAAAAAGAAAAATTGCCACATTTATTCGAGCTTCACTCGTGAAGCGGCGCATCGCGGAACATAGCGTCCGAAGTAATGAGCGATCGGCCTTTTTTATCTATCGTCGGACACTCAGCAAAAATGACTGATATGTGTGTGTACTAGAAACGAAAATGTGTTTTATATTTACTGTTATCTAGTACCTACTTAGTTATATAGAGTACAGAAATGGATGCCTTCTCAGTTTTGCACAATGATCGGACAAATTGTAGCGGTTTCGCGATCAATGTTCGGTCAGGCAAAACGGTTTTTTGATCATAAAACTACTGCGAACATATTTATTTAGCCTTATAAATTTTACAGGGTTATACTAGTGTTCTACTGTCTACCAATAACAATGTTTTCACTGAAGCTCATTGTTCATTTTTTAATCCGAAAATATTTTTTTGGTATTAAAAAATGAACAATGAGCTTCAGTGAAAACATTGTTATGCCAGACAATGAGACACTTCGCCGTGAAGTGTCTCATTGTCTGGCAGCAACGCACTGCTCGGCGGTACCTCAACAGAGAATACACCGCCATTGCTTACAACAGAACTCGCAGGAGGTGGTGTCTCGCTTCAGGCCAGGACTGACATGCCTTTCTCGACTCTGTGCTCGAATACCGGCGCGGCATGCAGTACGAACATCACAGGGCAGGGAGCCTCCTAGCCTCGTTCCCAGGCCTTTTGAAAGAGGACGACAGGCAAGAGCAGTGGAGACGCCTGGTGCTTCGTCGCTGCTGCTGATTAATTAATTAACTCTAAGTTGAAGCAGACGAGCCTCCCTCTCCTAGGGGGTGTTTCAGCTGCATGTCAGCTAATCAGCAATGAAAGATACTTCTTCTTCTTCTTTGACTTTGTGACCTCCACTAAAGGAGAGTAACCCAAATCAGTGGGCAGAAAGTAGTAGTGTATTGTGCACCAGGCGAAGACGATTGAGGAATTCAATAATAAATAGCTGCAGTGGTTTGTCGTCGATCCACTCGGTACCGAGCACAACGCCCAGAAATTTATCGGGATCGGAAAAAAACAGAGTAGTTAAGTAGGATGAGCTTTGCAGCATGGAGTTTCTAGTTCTCGCGAGGGCAGGGCAGCGAACGATGAAATGAGCTGGGTCCTCTGGCTCCAGACCACACAGTTTGCAAGTCGGTGCATATGGGGTAATGATAGGCGGCCTTCTCTGGGCGAAACGGGAGGTATCTTCTTCAAGGCCGTGACAGCCGACTAAGAGTCTAATACGGAAATTGTTCCAACAAGTCAGCCTAGGGAGACCATGAGTCACCATCCAATGTGGTATGGGCTTCCCCAGACGAACAAGACAGTTGGAGAGTGGAAGATGGTCACAGGAGTCTAGGAATGCAGAGTACTCAGATGAAAGCAGAAGCCTCTTCACATATCTCTTCCAGGAGATCTTACTCCAGCCACCACTCAGAATATCAGGAATACGGGGAAGATTGAGAGACTCGACCAGCCGAAGGAGGGATGGGATAGTGCCCTTTGATGGGGAAACTGCCAACCTCTTCTCAAAAATCAGACGAGGAAGATACACGTGTGCAGCTCAGTTGGGTCGCTCCCGCTCGCC
>CAXANZ010000014.1:0-2500 GCA_963970385.1 Theonella swinhoei
GACGATAGTACCTGTCGACGGTGAAGTGGGTACACTTCGAGATAGTACCTGTCGACGGTGAAGTGGGTACACTTCGACGGTGACAGTGCGACGATAGTACCTGTCGACGGTGAAGTGGGTACACTTCGACGATAGTACCTGTCGACGGTGAAGTGGGTACACTTCGACGATAGTACCTGTCGACGGTGAAGTGGGAACACTTCGACGGTGACAGTTCGACGATAGTACCTGTCGACGGTGAAGTGGGTACACTTCGACGGTGACACACCGGCGATAACCGTCGACGGTGAAGTACCCGTCGAGGTTGGTGAAGTGGGTGCACTTCGACGGTGGTGAATCGACGGTGACACACTTCGACGGCACCCGTCGACGGTGAAGTGGGTACACTTCCGACGGTTACAAACACGGTGAAGTGGGTACACTTCGACGGTGGCACACTTCGACGGCGACACACTTCGACGGTAAAGGGGTACCCGCATCACCGTCGACGGTGATGTGGGTACAGTCCGACGATAGTACTTGTCCAATTCAATCCTCGACGGGTACTACCATCGAAGGTACCCACATCACTTCGACGGTGACCACTTTGACGGGGATGTGGGTACACTTCGACGGTGACACTTGGACGGTACCCGTGGACGGTGAAGTGGGTACACTCGACGGTAGTACCCGTCGACGGTTCGACGGTACGGTAGTACCCGTCGACGGTGAAGTAGGTACACTTCGACGATACGGTAGTACCCGTCGACGGTGAAGTGGGCCCATTTCGACGATAGTACCCGTCGACGGTGAAGTAGGTACACTTCGACGGTGACACACTTCGACGCGGTACCCGTGGACGGTGAAGTAGGTACACTTCGACGGTAGTACCCGTCGACGGTGAAGTGGGTACACGTCGACGATACGGTAGTACCCGTCGACGGTGAAGTGGGCACATTTCGACGGTAGTACCCGTCGACGGTGAAGTAGGTACACTGCGACAGTGACACACTTCGACGGTGACACACTTCGACGGTACCCGTCGACGGTGATGTGGCTACACTTCGACGTACGGTAGTACCCGTCGACGCGTCGAAATGTGCCCACTACACCGTCGACGGATACTACCGTCGAATGTGCCCACTTCACCGTCAACGGATGCCGTCAAAGTTTGCCACCGTCGAAGTGTACCTACTTCACCGTCGACGTGATTTTTCGACAGTGATGTGGGTACACGATATTTCGACCCCGACGTGGGTAACCAACACTACCGTCGACGGTACACTTCCACGGTGTACGGCGGTGTGTGTGGAATATGTAGTGATTTTGTACAATTCCATCGGGACTGTGTACATTAAATGCATATTCAAGAAGGATTTGCTTGCCAGCTGTTGAGTACTACCAGACCTAGACTCTAGTTTTGTGAAAATGTAGGTGCAATGTACATAACGTGTATGGGAGACTATGTAAAAATGTAGGTGCAATGTACAAACATGTATGGGAACACCACCACAGATGACATGATAGTAGTAGCTTTTGAGTGCCTGGCAGGTTACCTCCCTGCATTTCTGCTGCTGGAGGGTTTGTGTGAGGTGAGCTGCTGTTCTACCATTTCTAAGCCTAGAGGCTGCACATGTATGTATTGTCCCAAGCCTTTATTTTTCTAAGCTTAGAGGCTGTATGCATACTCGAGTGTATTTGGGCTGTTTATGTTCGTATTTTATTGGAGTTTGGACACTGTGCGTGTGTGTGTGTGTGTGTGTGTGTGTGTGTGTGTGTGTGTGTGTGTGTGGAGAGTTGGCCGGCCAAAAGATCTGTAACCCACCGCCCCGGTTCTGGAGGCTGTCCTGCTCCAGTCTGTGCATGTCGTGTGTCATACGTCTTGTGCATAGTTATTGTTCGGTTGTTGAGATTAGGGTTCCGGCTTTCCTTCTCTCTAATACCTCTTGGCCAGTGTGCTATACGCATGCTTTTCCATGTATAGCGATGCAACATCTGTAGTCGGATATGACATCCAGATGTGCCAAACGAGTTAGGCAAGGCCGTCCACTTAGCCCACTCTTGTTCTGTCAATTCATTAGTGACCTTAGACTGTACTCTACAGTCAAGCAGTGCGGGTAAGATCATGATAATATTATCGACCAAGAGGAGCATCAAACAAACAACACCGAAATTGAGCTTATGCATTGAAAATTCTGTTAATTGATCTGGAATGTTCCATCATCAGCTACAAACATCGGTGTATACGGAGAATTGGGCAGGATTCCACTGAAAATAAGAGGAAATATTGAATATTGGCTACGTCCTTTAACATCACACAAGTACTAGTTGTTGCATGGGCCCGAGTGCCACACAGGATATGTTGGCACAGTTATATAACTATCCCGTGTGAGCACGAGGGCCCATGCAACAACTAATCTGTTGCCACTTGAATGGTTTCCCAACCCCTAACCACTCCCTTACTAGCCTCACGTAATTAGTGATGTAATAAGTGTGCCACACACGATACGTTGGCACACTT
>CAXANZ010000014.1:12500-15000 GCA_963970385.1 Theonella swinhoei
GACGGTGACACTTGGACGGTACCCGTGGACGGTGAAGTGGGTACACTCGACGGTAGTACCCGTCGACGGTTCGACGGTACGGTAGTACCCGTCGACGGTGAAGTAGGTACACTTCGACGATACGGTAGTACCCGTCGACGGTGAAGTGGGCCCATTTCGACGATAGTACCCGTCGACGGTGAAGTAGGTACACTTCGACGGTGACACACTTCGACGCGGTACCCGTGGACGGTGAAGTAGGTACACTTCGACGGTAGTACCCGTCGACGGTGAAGTGGGTACACTTCGACGATACGGTAGTACCCGTCGACGGTGAAGTGGGCACATTTCGACGGTAGTACCCGTCGACGGTGAAGTAGGTACACTTCGACAGTGACACACTTCGACGGTGACACACTTCGACGGTACCCGTCGACGGTGATGTGGCTACACTTCGACGGTACGGTAGTACCCGTCGACGCGTCGAAATGTGCCCACTACACCGTCGACGGATACTACCGTCGAAATGTGCCCACTTCACCGTCAACGGATGCCGTCAAAGTTTGCCACCGTCGAAGTGTACCTACTTCACCGTCGACGTGATTTTTCGACAGTGATGTGGGTACACGATATTTCGACCCCGACGTGGGTAACCAACACTACCGTCGACGGTACACTTCCACGGTGTACGGCGGTGTGTGTGGAATATGTAGTGATTTTGTACAATTCCATCGGGACTGTGTACATTAAATGCATATTCAAGAAGGAATTTGCTTGCCAGCTGTTGAGTACTACCAGACCTAGACTCTAGTTTTGTGAAAATGTAGGTGCAATGTACATAACGTGTATGGGAGACTATGTAAAAATGTAGGTGCAATGTACAAACATGTATGGGAACACCACCACAGATGACATGATAGTAGTAGCTTTTGAGTGCCTGGCAGGTTACCTCCCTGCATTTTCTGCTGCTGGAGGGTTTGTGTGAGGTGAGCTGCTGTTCTACCATTTCTAAGCCTAGAGGCTGCACATGTATGTATTGTCCCAAGCCTTTATTTTTCTAAGCTTAGAGGCTGTATGCATACTCGAGTGTATTTGGGCTGTTTATGTTCGTATTTTATTGGAGTTTGGACACTGTGCGTGTGTGTGTGTGTGTGTGTGTGTGTGTGTGTGTGTGTGTGTGTGTGTGGAGAGTTGGCCGGCCAAAAGATCTGTAACCCACCGCCCCGGTTCTGGAGGCTGTCCTGCTCCAGTCTGTGCATGTCGTGTGTCATACGTCTTGTGCATAGTTATTGTTCGGTTTGTTGAGATTAGGGTTCCGGCTTTCCTTCTCTCTAATACCTCTTGGCCAGTGTGCTATACGCATGCTTTTCCATGTATAGCGATGCAACATCTGTAGTCGGATATGACATCCAGATGTGCCAAACGAGTTAGGCAAGGCCGTCCACTTAGCCCACTCTTGTTCTGTCAATTCATTAGTGACCTTAGACTGTACTCTACAGTCAAGCAGTGCGGGTAAGATCATGATAATATTATCGACCAAGAGGAGCATCAAACAAACAACACCGAAATTGAGCTTATGCATTGAAAATTCTGTTAATTGATCTGGAATGTCCCATCATCAGCTACAAACATCGGTGTATACGGAGAATTGGGCAGGATTCCACTGAAAATAAGAGGAAATATTGAATATTGGCTACGTCCTTTAACATCACACAAGTACTAGTTGTTGCATGGGCCCGAGTGCCACACAGGATATGTTGGCACAGTTATATAACTATCCCGTGTGAGCACGAGGGCCCATGCAACAACTAATCTGTTGCCACTTGAATGGTTTCCCAACCCCTAACCACTCCCTTACTAGCCTCACGTAATTAGTGATGTAATAAGTGTGCCACACACGATACGTTGGCACACTTTAGCCTTTGATCTGTTACTCTACCAGGAAAAAACATATCTCCCCGTACTGTGGGCCTGCTATAGAAAACACCAACAGTTCAACTCATTGTGTGATTATCACATATACGGTCTGTATTGAATCATTGCGATTTATCCAATTACGACGAAGTGTCCAGACTAGAGCCAGCAGAGGTAGCACTTAGAGCCGGAGAACGTCTATACGATCAATATGCAAAAGTGGAGACAGGATACATCACACTCCCAAAAATGAGACCCTACCAACTTATTTGTTTCTACCATCCCACTTGCGCACGGCAGTTGCAAGGTTCAGAAGAAGTCGCCATTCGCTAGCCATTGAAACAGGACGATACACTCACTAGACCACCTTTACCTCCAGAGGAAAGAGTGTCGAACGTGTGGAGTTGTATGGAAGATGAAACGCATTACCGCTCTTCGATACACAGATTGCCAGAATACGAGGACTTTGTACCCGCGAAAAGAAAGCGCAATTAACATGCTCCCCACAGATGCAAAGTTTACAACAGCTGCGAATTACAACGAAATATTCGGTTTGAAACTAGGACAATAAGATGTAGTCTCAATCTTTTTCCTTTTTTTGTTTGTT
>CAXANZ010000014.1:25000-27500 GCA_963970385.1 Theonella swinhoei
ATTTCGACCCCGACGTGGGTAACCAACACTACCGTCGACGGTACACTTCCACGGTGTACGGCGGTGTGTGTGGAATATGTAGTGATTTTGTACAATTCCATCGGGACTGTGTACATTAAATGCATATTCAAGAAGGAATTTGCTTGCCAGCTGTTGAGTACTACCAGACCTAGACTCTAGTTTTGTGAAAATGTAGGTGCAATGTACATAACGTGTATGGGAGACTATGTAAAAATGTAGGTGCAATGTACAAACATGTATGGGAACACCACCACAGATGACATGATAGTAGTAGCTTTTGAGTGCCTGGCAGGTTACCTCCCTGCATTTTCTGCTGCTGGAGGGTTTGTGTGAGGTGAGCTGCTGTTCTACCATTTCTAAGCCTAGAGGCTGCACATGTATGTATTGTCCCAAGCCTTTATTTTTCTAAGCTTAGAGGCTGTATGCATACTCGAGTGTATTTGGGCTGTTTATGTTCGTATTTTATTGGAGTTTGGACACTGTGCGTGTGTGTGTGTGTGTGTGTGTGTGTGTGTGTGTGTGTGTGTGTGTGTGAGAGTTGGCCGGCCAAAAGATCTGTAACCCACCGCCCCGGTTCTGGAGGCTGTCCTGCTCCAGTCTGTGCATGTCGTGTGTCATACGTCTTGTGCATAGTTATTGTTCGGTTTGTTGAGATTAGGGTTCCGGCTTTCCTTCTCTCTAATACCTCTTGGCCAGTGTGCTATACGCATGCTTTTCCATGTATAGCGATGCAACATCTGTAGTCGGATATGACATCCAGATGTGCCAAACGAGTTAGGCAAGGCCGTCCACTTAGCCCACTCTTGTTCTGTCAATTCATTAGTGACCTTAGACTGTACTCTACAGTCAAGCAGTGCGGGTAAGATCATGATAATATTATCGACCAAGAGGAGCATCAAACAAACAACACCGAAATTGAGCTTATGCATTGAAAATTCTGTTAATTGATCTGGAATGTCCCATCATCAGCTACAAACATCGGTGTATACGGAGAATTGGGCAGGATTCCACTGAAAATAAGAGGAAATATTGAATATTGGCTACGTCCTTTAACATCACACAAGTACTAGTTGTTGCATGGGCCCGAGTGCCACACAGGATATGTTGGCACAGTTATATAACTATCCCGTGTGAGCACGAGGGCCCATGCAACAACTAATCTGTTGCCACTTGAATGGTTTCCCAACCCCTAACCACTCCCTTACTAGCCTCACGTAATTAGTGATGTAATAAGTGTGCCACACACGATACGTTGGCACACTTTAGCCTTTGATCTGTTACTCTACCAGGAAAAAACATATCTCCCCGTACTGTGGGCCTGCTATAGAAAACACCAACAGTTCAACTCATTGTGTGATTATCACATATACGGTCTGTATTGAATCATTGCGATTTATCCAATTACGACGAAGTGTCCAGACTAGAGCCAGCAGAGGTAGCACTTAGAGCCGGAGAACGTCTATACGATCAATATGCAAAAGTGGAGACAGGATACATCACACTCCCAAAAATGAGACCCTACCAACTTATTTGTTTCTACCATCCCACTTGCGCACGGCAGTTGCAAGGTTCAGAAGAAGTCGCCATTCGCTAGCCATTGAAACAGGACGATACACTCACTAGACCACCTTTACCTCCAGAGGAAAGAGTGTGTCGAACGTGTGGAGTTGTATGGAAGATGAAACGCATTACCGCTCTTCGATACACAGATTGCCAGAATACGAGGACTTTGTACCCGCGAAAAGAAAGCGCAATTAACATGCTCCCCACAGATGCAAAGTTTACAACAGCTGCGAATTACAACGAAATATTCGGTTTGAAACTAGGACAATAAGATGTAGTCTCAATCTTTTTCCTTTTTTTGTTTGTTGTTGCTGTTGTTGTTGTTGTTGTTGTTGTTGTTGTGTTGTACCGTCGCCATTGGTGGTGGTGGTGTTTTTGTTGTCGTAGAATCGACACCTTTCAGACCACGCCTTCGCAAAATGCCCCCTTAGGCAGCGTGCACAGTGCAGAGCAGCAATGTTTATACCAGGAAACGGCTGAAATTGGCGTTGGAAGCGGCAAATTGAAACTGAAAATGAAAAAATTGACTTGCACACGCACATCCCGTAGACTTGCCGTGACCCCGCCCGCATCCGCAACCACCCAAAAATGCAATTCAATCCCCATTAATTAACTAATTAATTAACCAGGGGTTAATTAATAATTCATCAAGTCTAGTCGCTTAACTCCGCCCAGTCATTTGCACGCCTTCTCGCACCTGGCAGAACCTTGCCACAGTCGTCGAGGCCAGTGAGGCCTGCCGGAACTCCCCCCCTTCGTCCTACGGACTGGCCCCCTCCGATCTGCGGCTGTGGACGTGCGCCAAATGAAAATATGCCTTCGGCAACACACCCCTGCACGCTCCCACTAGCACCGCAACCAAACACGCGTCCACACTTCACCCGTCACACTTTTCGCCATATATGGTCAAACACCC
>CAXANZ010000015.1:0-24870 GCA_963970385.1 Theonella swinhoei
TTGGTATCTTAGCATAACTGTTGTCATTATAGTAGGTGTAGTCATATACCTGTATAGGACATGCAACAAAATGACCTTTTCAAAGGTTATTTGTATGATAATGTATGTACTGTTTGTTTGTTTATTAGCCATGACTGTTATCATGTCCTCTCAAGTTGAGAGAATTAAATGGCTCACTACATACATTTACCCTACATGGCCAGCCAAAAGCCCATAACATGACATTAATAAGACATTTCCTGTGGGGTACATTGCACATTAAATGGACAGGCAGTACTCTGAATATGAATGATAAAAGAATAGATTGCCTGAAAATATCAATGTACCCCTGTGGGATAAAATAAAAGTTAGAGCCTTAATGTCACATGATAATGCTAAGTATAATATAATGGTCAAGCAAGGTAACACATGGTATGCCCCCAGGAATGAAGGAAGAAATGTCCCAGCAACTCACATCAGGAAGTTTGATCATATATTTGACTAATGAATTCTAATTTGTTTAGATCATTTCAGAAATGGCAAGACAGATGTACTCCTCTACTGAACTACTCACCACCCCACCTCCCATTGTGGGAACTGATGTCTCAGCCAGGTGGAAAAGGACCTGGAAAGGTGAAGTAGTGATGACAGTTATCATGCCAGATGATGTGGTTGATACAGAAGTCTATGTCAAGACTTCTAAAGGCCACATAGGTATCCAGATAGATCCATGGATGTCCTGTTCATGGAAAAGAAACTGGAGCCTGACTCATCCCCCAACACCCAGACAAAAGAAAAAGATGAGGAAGTACAGACTTCAGAGAGCAGGTAGGAGGATCAGCCTGTTCAGGACAGCAGGCAGGCCAAGGGAGATGAACAATAACCACTGGTCACCCAGACCAGAGGCTAGAAGCAGCACTCCTTACAGAAGAAGGACACCATCTCCCACCAAGTCAGCTGTAAGGAAACACAATCCATCTCCATCTGCTCAGCTGCAGTGGACAAAGAAGACAACCAAAGATGACTGGTCTGATGAGTCAACTGATAGTGTTTCTGAAGCTGAAGCTGCTGTCTACCACAAAGAAACTGAAACCCCAGGCAAGTTCCAGTCAACCATCCTGTCCCCTGAGTCCCCACCTGACTATGAAAGGGGACTGTCCGCCACTGACTACATCCCAAAATCTCCCATCTATCGCCCAGCAGGCTATTCAGTGAAGACTCTGAGCAAGACTCCATGCTTGACTTCAATCTGGATGAAGAAAACTGGGATGGAGACAACTCACCAGCAAGTCCCAAGAACCCAACCCCACCTGAGGAAGAAGCCTCCCAGAAGGACACACACCTCATCAGAACAGAAAGAGAAGTCCCACCTCCAGCCCAACAAGAACAAGACAGAAGACAACCTTGGCAACATCTACCTGGACTCAGATGAGGTGCTCCTCACCAAGCTCACAAAAATTGCTGACACAGTCAACCCAGTAGAACCAGTGGCTGAAGTGGACAACTGGAAGAAGAGGAGGATGTTCAACAGTTATAAGAGGTTGAACATGGCCTACAAACTCAACCAGTGGCCCACCTCAGATGAGCAGGACAAGGCAACCCAGGTCACAGGAATGGACACAATCCAGAAGAAGATCAGCCCACCAAATCTTCAACAGGTGACAATGACACCCTGGTGACCATTCCCTTGGAAACCATGACCAGCCCTCCTGACATCATCCATCCCATTCCCTCCAATTCCTCCAGCCAGCCACCTGATGTCCCTGCCAACTTCTCCACCAAATTGAACAAAGTAGCAAAGATGAGAACTGGACCCATCTGCTACAAAGCCAAGTTGGTCCAGGCAATGACCACCAAACCAAGGGTAATCTTGCAGAGGTTGCCCCTGGAAGGCTACCAAGTTGTTCTGACACCATTTAAAGTTTGACCAAGTTCATTGGTCAAATTCCTTTTAAGGAAACAAAATTTTTCATCAAAATTTATAATGGGAGAAGTCCTAGAACCTTAACCCCCCTAGTTGAAAAGGAAAAGGTTAAGACCAATGTGTTTCAAAATAATCCTACAGTCAAAACATTTTTTTGGTATTTTTTCAATATTTTTTTGTATTTTTGCTTTTTATTTGATAATTTGTTATCTTTTTAAGAATTTTTCAGGAGACTTGATGTATTCCTTTTGGATTCCTGTCCGACCACTGCTCAACCCCTCCACAGGCAACACCCATGCAAGAAGGCCGGTTGATGTTGACACAGTGGCAAAATTTGGTAGTATGTACAAGTCCCCAAGGGTGATGCACCAGCTATGACTCAGCTGGGCGGTCACATCATTGCACTAGTAGATATAAACTTAAACAAACAAGGAACCAAAAATCCTCAAACAAATATGAAAAACTTTGGCAGTCAAATAAAATGAAACACATTGGCCATATATGTGAGTAAACTGTATCAGAAGGCCACCATGGCCTAGAACACCTAACAGTCACCCAGTAGTGACCGCCCAGTGCCCACCAAACCTCGGACTTCGCATGAGCAGCCCCTATTGTGGGTCGTTAGACCAGTCATACAGCAAAAGGCAGGGGATTGGCAAGCCGATCAGAGATGTTACACCTGCCTCTCCTTCCACCCATGAATAGTCGACATATGGTAATTCAAGTTGCGAATCCTGGGGAAGGGATGATCCGCCGCCGTACACCCAGCAACCCTACAAAAATAAGGCCCCTTCTTGTCAGGGTTATTAGCACAATATGGCTTGTGCTCACTCCATGTCTTTTTTAACTTGGAAACTTTTGTCACAGAAAGGGTAAACGAATCTGCCTTTGGGCACCACCGAATCAGCCCCATGTTGGGCCTTGTGGTGCTTGCACATGGACTGAGCACTAGCAAAAGGCTTTTTACACACAGAGCATGCAACAGTTCTACCCTTCACGCAAGACTAGGTATGGTCCCTCCAGTAACGCTTGCTTGCCAGCACCTTCCCACACTTACCACATGGGAACTTCTCACCTCTGTGCATCCCCATATGTCCCCTGACCCTGTGGTACAATTTGAAAGTTTGCCTGCACACAGGACAGGTGGTTTCTCCCCTTGGAACACTGGGAACCTCATAGGGTACCTCAGCCACCTCCCTGCCCTGTGCCCCTTCAGGCAGATCCTCTCCCCGAAGGAGAGCCAACATCTGCTGCTTCATCCTCTGGAGTGCTCATTTCTTGATGATGATCTCGTCATCAGCTAGCTGGACTGGTACTGGAAATGGAGCAGGTTGGGGCTCCAGAGCTGCAGGTTGACCAGTCCCTCTCCTGGCTGTCCCCGGTGCTGCCTCCAGTCCTTCAGCCTCGTCCTCACTGGAGAGACCTACATTCTTCTCATCCTCTGTGTCAGATGGATGGGAGATCTTCCAGTGGGACTCCTTCATCTCGGAGCACTCCCACACTGACTTCAAAAGGTCCCGGTCAGCCTTCACTGAAAAACGTAATGTGGATCGTTAGGCTGATCACGAACAATTTCAATAGAAAAGCTGAGGGTCGGCAAGTGGGTCGTTTGAAGTAACATTGTGAATCGTACTGTGGATCGGCAATTTGTTCGTTTTAGTTTTTACAGGCAAAACACAGTGGATCGGCAAGTCCCTTACCAGCAGCATTAAAGTGGTTGGCTCCATTGTAGACAATGACTAAATTGGCCTCCTCCATTGCCCTATCATGCCGGATTCTGTACTCCTGCAGGGTCTTCGAGTTGAGAACTGTGATCTTCACTGACCACATGCAGGACACGGTGAACAGCACCACTTCGTCACCCCAAAAGTCTCTTCGGAGCATCAGATGTAAGTACTGTCAATAGGACAGAGGAGGGGTCCACCCTTTGGACTCCTGCTCCTCCTCCTCCACACCATAGTGACTGGAGAGCGACCAAAATTTGCTCTTCATCACCAACTGATGGTGGTTTACCATGAAGAAGACCACCATTCTCCTAAAATAGCAGTTAGGAAAATAGGTGGCCTCCTCAAAGTGGCAGTGCGCACCAACAAAGACTTCTTGGTCGCCGAAAACAAACAATTTCCTGATCCATCGACCTGAAAATAAATAAGTAATGAGGGTTGGCAATCTGTTCGTGAGTATTCCAAACATCAATGCTAACTGGTCAGCAATGATGACCAACTTCGGTTATTTCATAGGTATCAAAGTAGTGGATCGGCAAGTACGCACGAAGAGCAGTGGGTCAGCAAGCAGTTAATAGACATGAAACAGTGTGGATCAGCAAGCTGACTACATACGAAATATAGCAGATCATTAGGTAGTAAAATACATTGAAATGGCTGTGGGTCAGCAAGCTCACCTGTTCAAGTTGGTATCCTCCATGAGCGAGGAGATATTTCTTAGTGTCATCCATCTCCTCCTCGCATTCAAACCCATACATGCTGGACATGAGTGTGGGCATTGTACGGGGATGCCTGAAACCTTTGGCAGCCCCATACATGGCCACACCCTGCCCCCAGGCACCGATATTTTGGCCCGCAACGGCCGGATCCTTTATCTGTGCAGGATCAAACACCATTGGACGATCAAAACGATCCTCCATCAGGTCCATCTTGGCGCGGATCTCCTTTAACCCAAAATGATGAAGAGGGAGGGGATCCTTCGGCCCTGAAATCAAAATGTCCAGTGTGGATCGGTCTACATTTACTAAACATGAAATACTGTGGGTCGGCATGCAATTATCAAACCTTTATGTGGGTCGGCAGGCAAAGTATCAAACCGGTACGTGGATCCTCATGTGGGTCGGCAAGTGCACCATATTAAAATGTATGTGGATCGGCAAGACAATGCCTGCTGACCCCCATTATAAATTTACATTATGTATGATTGTTCAATATAATGCATATCTGATAGAATTGTATATTCATTGTTCAACATATTTTATGAAAGAACTTTGGTGCTTACTGTCATCTCTGGTCAACCAATATTGTCCGTCCCCTCCTGGAACTTCCTTATCTGGCTTCAGTGGTCGAATGGTGCCGCCAGGTTGACCTGGAGGAGATTGAGCCCCAGCCATAACTCAGAAATAGTCCAAAAACCACACAAAATGTTTAATCAAACTCGACAATCCACACAACAGATTCAACAGATTCAGACAATTTTTCTATTTTAGCAAAAAAGGCCGAAAAACTCAATGACAATTCTCAAATATTGTCCAGATCTGTTGAATAGATCCAAAGACACTTTCCCAATCCTTATGCACAAATAACTCTTGATAAATATAATATAAATGTCCAAAATTCTCCAGTCCACAACCTCTCCAGGAAAAAAAAAATTCAAATTTAAACCAGTTACAGGAAGTAAACAAAAGCACATGGCCATACCCTCCATAGTGGGATCTGCCTCATCTTTGAAATACCCTCTGTTTCAGGGTCTACTGACAAAAGAACAATTGAATTAAACTCTTTTTATGCTGGATTTCTACTTGTAATTACAAATATTGCTTGGTTTATCATTTTATTAGCAGTTTTCTAGAGAACTTTGTTGATTGTGAATAATTATTTGAATTTTGTAAATGTCTTTCAATTTTAACTTTATGAATTTGTTTTTCGCATTGTTTTGCCAAGATTAAATTGATATTTTTCTGATTATTGCCTTTTAACCGTATTTACCACTGGCAAAGTTTGTTTTGCCCATTATTGTCAATCATGGTGCTAATTGTATTTATTTATTTGTTGTGAGTTTTCTAGTCCATACTCAGGATTTATTATGATATCTGTATTTTTTGTATTTTGATACAAGTGTGTGATTTACTGGTATTTATTGGTATTTGCCTATTTATCCATGTAATTGATAATTGATAATTTATTTGATAATTTGTTAATTGCTTTATTTGATCTTTATTTGCCTCTGACAAATATTTTGTTGTTGTGGCATGTATAAGCAATTAATTACTCTATGCTGTAACTTCATAATCTGATACTCTGCACTGCTCCACAGGGAGCATATAATTATCTAATCCAGCCCATAATGCTGGTTAGCTACTGATTGCTCAAAGTACTTGAGATGTTCTGCCAATCAGAGGTAGGGTGTTGTAACACAAACACATAAATACCCCAGTAAAGCTGTACTTAGCTCAGAATGCAGATCACAGACTTCAGCAGAAGAAGAAGAAGCCCAAAGTTACTCCCCTAGATAAAGTTACAACACACTACCTCAGTATAAGTATTATTTGCTGTGCCTGTAGTGTTCAAGTTAAGTATTAAATAAAACACTAAAAGGTAACTATTTGGTGTCCAGTATTTATTTACAAAGCAAGATAAGAAGAACCTGAAGACGAGATATTTAAAATTACGGTTTAATAAATAGAAACAGAAATTAAATTAAATTAAGCAAAACCGCACATAACACTGTATCAGCTGGGAAGTTAGAATGTTCACAGCGGGAACTTTCGTATTCGTTTTCGGAGACGATACATGTCATCATTCACCTCAATAGCCGATATTGTTTCCCCTACTGTTGACTTCCCATAGATAAAGTTCCCGCTGCACCCAATGTTACACCTAATTGCACCTGATGTGATTGGTCAATTTAGATTTCATATCTATTGTCTTAAGTTTGAATTCTAACCGCCATCAGTTCATCTCCCTCCTGGACTGAAATGGATCAAGAAATCTGTAAAAGAATTACAGCTAGGTATTTTTACAGAAGACTCACCTGATAGCGCAGTTATCCTGCCAAACAGGTTGTTCCTGTCATAAGTACTGAAGCTCCCAGCATGAACCCGCAGTCCAGAGGCTCCTCGTCTGTGTAAGAGTAGTAGTCACTGGGGATGTGTAGTCTGTAATGTAGTCAGCAACTGTTAACATTGTACTCTCCCTAGCTGAAGTCGGAGAGGAAACATGTATAGTTTTTATTCCTGTCTCATTCACTAGTCAGTAGTCAGACAGATAACATGTATGGTTTGTATTCCTGTCTCATTCAATAGTCAGAAGTTAGAGAGGCAACATGTATGGTTTGTATTAATGTCTAATTCACCAGTCAGAAGTAAGAGAGACAACATGTATGGTCTATTCCTGTCTTATTCACTAGTCAGAAGTAAGAGAGACACATGTATGGTCTATTCCTGTCTTATTCACTAGTCAGAAGTTAGAGAGGCAACATGTATGGTCTATTCCTGTCTTATTCACTAGTCAGAAGTAAGAGAGACAACATGTATGGTCTATTTCTGTCTTATTCACTAGTCAGAAGTTAGAGAGGCAACACGTATGCTACAAGTTTTAATTACCTATAGTTTCTTCTTGCCGTGTCCACAAAGAATCGATCAGCCTCAGCGTGGTAAGTGTTGCCTCGCCAGTCCTCCATGTCTATAGACAACATGTATGTCGCCTGGAATGAGAGAAAAAAGAACGAATAAATGAGTTTTACCTCTCAACATTGCCAGTTTATGGACATATATTTGAACAACCTGAAAAGTTACAGCAAAAGGTAAATTTAAAAAAAATCATAATTTGGCACCAAAGATAATTCGGACAAACTGATTGTATTCTGAGACAGCCGAATTAACTATATTTACTTGTTAAAAGTTGTCCATTTTTCCTTTTTGAAATGACGGATGAAATGATATAGATGGCCATTTAAGTTTCATTTTATTTTGGACTAATACCTGTGGAGTGATTTCTTGTATGAGTTGATCCCCACCTACCTGTACAGTGGTTCTGTGTATGTGCTGATTCCCACCAACCTGTGCAGTGATTTTATGTATTTGTTGATCCCCACCTACCTGTACAGTGGTTATGTGTATGTGCTGATTCCCACCAACCTGTGCAGTGATTCTGTGTATGTGTTGATCCCCACCTACCTGTACAGTGGTTCTGTGTATGTGCTGATTCCCACCTACCTGTGCAGTAATTTTGCGTATGTGTTGATCACCACCTACCTGTACAGTGGTTCTGTGTATGTGTTGATCCCCACCTACCTGTGCAGTGATTTTGTGTATGTGTTCGTTCCCCAGCCAGTGCTCCCCAGCTGTATCACCGAACCCAAGTTTGTATTCCGTCCAGTTCCGGTAAAAATCCACCTCCCCATTCGACCGGCGCTGGAATAGATGTGATAACACAATAAGAAAGTGATAGGTGATTGACTGCACAGCTGTTAAGCGTTTATACCATCCCTTCATACCAGCTTTAATCCCAAGTCCAAAACAGAGGCACCAGTGGCTCGACAAAAGTGGTTTCAAACGCATGGACAATTTGACCCAAGTACAAAATAGAGCAATCAATTGACCCACAAAATGGCTTTCAAAAACCATGGGCAGAGGCATTTCAATTGCAAAACTTAGGTATCCCACAAAATAGCTATAAAACCTATTCAAGAGTCACTCCAAGTCCATAACAGAGGTTCCAATGCACCCACAAAATGTTTTTAACACCAATGGGAAGAGTCATCCCAAGTCCAGTGGGGCACAAAGAGTAGTAATTACTACTATCAGTCTATTAATGACGTTGATTGGCTGAATGATCTGAAGCGGGTGCATTATGACACCCAAGAGGGTAGCACTGTCATTAATACGGTAGAGGGCGTCTTTGGTCTTTTGATAGCCATCAAAGATAGCAGGTAATGCTAATTTAAACTAAATAACAACATTTTTACTCTTACATTGTGGAGTTCCATCTTGTTACGATATAGCAAATTGTAATTACATACCGTCTAATAATTTGAATTGTATTTCATCCGCCTGAATAGATCAACTGAGATAAAGATTATTATTGTAATAACATTGCAATCAGTAGATACTAATTGACATATCCTGTAATCAATATTGTAATGTGAGAATTGGAATTAGAGAATTATCTTTCTCACATGATTGCCAACTGACACATCAATCAGTGCAGTGGGCAATCTCATGTGTCAATAGAACAATACACAATAGGCACAGAAGTGGCAGCCCATGAGCTCCACCCAATTATCTCCTATTGGCTATTGTGTACTGTAGCCTTTGTCACATTGTATATAAACCATCTTCATTCTTAACTTGTAACTTGCACTGTACACATCATCATCATGTATTTAGATCCTAGTGTATCAATAAATTGTAAATATAAACTGGACAAAATATACGACTTGATTTGATCCTTTAACACATCTGGTAGACATTCGACCAAAGGCTGTTCTTACCTGTATCACAGTCCAACCCCCGTCGTCATAGATCTCACAGTAAGCAGAGAAGGACTGTGAGGTGTTGAGAGGTCTGAGTAGATAGGTTCCATTAACTCTCCTACCGGCAGCCCACACATCATCACAATCTGTGGATAGACAGAAGAACGGGATGAATGAAGGAAGGAGAGAAGTGGGGAGGAATGAAGTGTTGAGGGGTCTGAATAGATAGGTACAATTAAGTCTCCTACCAGCAGCCCAGACATCATCACAATCTGCGGATAGACTGTGGATAGATAGAAGAATGAAGGAAGGAGGGGAGGAATAATTATAAAGTGTTGAGGGGTCTCTGTAGATGGGTGCCATTAACTCTACTACCAGCAACCCACACATCATCATAATCTGTGGATAGACAGAAAAGATGGATGAATGTGATACCATATGGGTAGTAAAGTAGAAATTAGGATATGGGTTGATACCCCCAGATAATGGGCTCACCTGCAGAGCAAAGCCTTTCTGCAACCCTCAGTAGCTTCCCAATTCTACCAGGCAGCAGGCCAGGACACAGAGCCCACATGTATTGTGGCTACTGCTTCATTTAATGCAATGTAGTGTCTATGTGCTTCAATAAATAGTCAAGTATTGTACATCCACGATCTACAACTTTCTGTGCACATCAATAGAATTAAATAACTACAGCTGGTTAAAGAAAAGTACAAATCTACAAGTAAACCAGGTATTGTGAAATATTACAATTTATATATATCTCGGCATCCTCCTCCACATATCAAATCATGGTGTCAGTTAAGTGTTGAAACGGACTCACATTTATGCCTATTTTATGACAATTTTTTAACAATTCTGCCGCAATTTTTGAGAACTTTGAAGACCTTACGGTGCTCTGGACTTTCAAATAGGTGACAGGAGGTTTGAAATATTTGTGAAAAATTACAGTTACATTACATTTTGTTGGATTCTATGGTGAACCCTTTGCTTTTCATTTGAGGAAAGGGAGAAATTGGTTCTACAGGAGTCAGTTTGAATTACATTTGGGTCTATTTGAGATTCAAATTGAACAATTTACTTCTGTTTAGGAGTGGATTTCTGTGACTTTTTCAAGGACTTTTGCTTGGAAACTGAAAAATTTGCTTCATTTGGGAGTGAATTTCTTACATATTGTGGTATTTATTTGAGCACATGGGACAGATCTACAACTTTTAAACAGATCTTCAAGTTATAAACAGATCTACAACTAAAATCTACAAATTTTAAACAGATCTATGACTGAACAGATCTCAAAAGTTGGGTCACAGATCTTACAAATCTACAGGGTTTTATGGACATTCCACTACATTCAGTTGTTGAATTGGTCCAAATTCCCCATTTACATTACGTTGCTGACATTTTGAAGCATTTATAACTCAAATACAGTGGATTTTGTTGCTCTTTTCAAAAGGAGAAAAGGAGGGAAATCCAGGCTTTGTTTGTGATACTTTTGGTGGCAAAACAAGCCTTAAACAAAGTATTAGCACCATCAGCAGACAAACCCAAGCCAAGCTTGACCTAATTACAGCCAACACCTAGCCAGGCCAGGTAGCCAGGAGTTAAGGCCCTGATGAGCATCTCAGCTGCAGGAGATTAAGCCTAGCCCAGTGGTTACATAACCTTCTAGGCCCCAGGTGCCCAGTCAAACAAGCTCAGCCCTCTGGCTCTAGCTCACCTGTTACCTAGCAACCAGGAGGCAGCTAAGCCCCACTTAGCTGTTCCCATCTCTGCAGCCAGGAGGCAAGGCACCAAAACAAGGCAGTGGCCCCAGGAGCCCACAGCTAGCCAGGTGTCCTACTTACAGCCTTCCTGCCTCTGTAACAAAGAGACTGGACAGAGCAGGCATCATCAGGTGCCCCACAACAATAAAAAACAGCTGTCAAGTTGGTCAGAGCTTTCTACAATTACATTCAACATTACCATTGTGAGTTATATGTTACATTTATCCCTACATTACATTTACACTTGACATCTAGCTTATTTCAGTACTGTCCACCAAGTATTAGATCTACAATTAGATCTACAAGCAGTTCCAACTAGATCTACACCTGGATCTCCATGCAGATCTACAGGTGATTCTACAAGATACAGCTGCATTGATTCTACAATCAAATCTACAGGACAGGGGACAGAGGTCCAAGGTCAGTTAATCTAACTTTCATTCAGTGGTGACAGAACTGAAACATTACATCTTACACTACAGGACTGTCTCAGAAACACAGATCTGAGAGTCAGAAAATACAGAGTCAATTACACTTTTCAACAAGGCTGTGTAATGTTTTGAGAAACAGGTATGAGCTGACATTTGAGAAAAAAGCTGTGACGTTTCGTGAGGAAACAGACATGAGCAACTTTCATATGACAAATACAGATCTTCAAATGTAACAGATCTTCAGTCAGACTTTCAACCAATTCTACATGCAAATCTACACTCAAATTTACACACAGATCTACTAGCAGATCTGCAAAACAAATCTACAAGATCTACACAATCTACAAGAAATCTACAGCAGATCTGCAGGCGGTACAACATTGGTGAGTCCAGACAATCCATCAACTCTTCATTTCGTGAATCCAGTTCCCATTTGATCTATCTATCCACAAGAAAACACAATGGCTCATCTTGCTGAAATTGATAAGGGACCAGTTCTTGACTGGACAGATGATAACGGCTTATTGGAATGATTCAGACAATGGAAGAAAAAAGTGGAGATTCTCTTCTGAGGTCCTCTAGCTACCGCAAAAGATGCAGTGAAATGTAACATCATTTACTGGTCAGGTTCCAGGAACTGTTCCAGGAAACTCTGAGTCTGGAAGACTTTCACACGAAGGTGCTCTGCCTAGTGAAAGAAGCTGAATACCCAGAGGGATCAATATGGAACAGAGTCCTCTAAGACACAATCATCAGTGGTCTAGCCTCTGATAAGATCAGAGCCAAGCTCATCAAGGAAGGCAAGGATGTCACACTCACCAGAGTCATGGAGATTGCTTGCCTAGAGGTCTCAACCCAGAAACACATCGACCAGATGCAGGAGACTGTGAAAGTCAAATACATGCAATACGGGAAAGGAGCAAAAGGCAGGAAATGCAAACCAAAGACCAATGGCAACAGTGGTGGTGGTGGCAGCAGTGCTAATGCTGAAGAATGCAATGGCAGCAATGCTAGTGCTGGTGAAGCCAAATCCAAAGGCAAGAAACCCCCACTACCTACCGACATCTGCTGGAGGTGTGGAAAAGCAAGACACAAGAAAGGCCAGATCTGCAAGGCACTTGAGTCAACCTGCAGGAATTGTGGAATCAAGGGACACTATGAGAAAGTGTGCATGAAGAAATCAGCCCACCTAGTCAATGTTCCAGACAGTTCCAACGATTCTGAGCCCCTCTACTACAACAAACTTGGAGAACCTGTTTATGCGCAGACCTATGCAGTACAAGTCAATGCCAGAAACAGAAATCAACATCTGATCCAACTTCCTGTAAGTGTCAACTTGGAGAAAGTGAGGAAGCAGATGGAAAAATGTCCTACTATTCTGCTAAAAATAGACACAGGAGCTGATGTGAATCTACTCAATTCTACAATATTTGATCAGGTAATTGGCAACAGGTCTATTCTACAACCATCATCACTCAAAATGGAGAATTATGGCAGTTCCAGGATAGTAGTACTTGGAAAATTCTTTTGCATTTGTGAGATGGAAAGGGAAAATATACAGGCAACCCTACTTTGTGACAATGGCCAACACATCACCCAATCTGCTGTCCAGAGATGCATGCTACACTCTAGGAGTGGTAAAACCATGTTATGCAGTGGAAGCAGAAAGATCGATCTACATGCAGATCTGCAAGCAAATCTACAAGGCTCATGGGTGGCAGATCTGCAAACAAATCTACAGGAACAACATGTGATGAATCTCCAATGTAATCTACAAGTTTACTGACCACAAATACACAGCATTGAAGCATTGTATAGATTGTCAGATGAGAAACAGAGGCCAGATATGGTTCTGAGACAGAGATCTTCCAAGCGTTCTGAAGCAAAGAAGCAAACACAATTACAGACACAGTGGTCAACTGAGGGTCCACAATTCATCAGAGATTACCAGATGAGAAACACAGACAGAGATCCAGGTGTTCTACACAAAATACAGCACAGATCTACAGGCAAATCTACAGTATATTTCAGATCTACAACCAAATCTACAAGATCTTTAGGATCTACAACATGATCTGCAACCAGATTTACACTGACAGTGAGGAAACAGCCTCCAATGACCAATCCAGTGGCAAATACAGTGGACTCTATCTCTCATGCTCATTTCAGATCTAGCTTTCAAACAGAAGTGGAGAGGAAACAGATGAGACAGATACAGGATAGAGGCACCCACAATTACAGACAGAAGGACCCAGAAATGCAAATGGATCTTCAGTCAAATCTACAGGTGGATCTACAAAAAGATCTACAGGATCTTCAAGTCAAGATGGATCTACAGCCAGATCTACAAGTCAGGACAGGACTTGAAGGTACACAACACTCTCCTTTGGTGTCATTTCAGGCTGAGACTTCAACTGAAAGAGAAAACTTGGGAGGAACTTGTGAGCAAGGCCCCAACCATGTGAGTGGTGAGTTTCCTCATATCTACAACAAGGATCTACACCCTACATGGATCTACAACAGGGATTTACACCCTACACAGATCTACAACAGGGATCTACACCCTAAACAGATCTACAAGACTCACCACCTCACAGGACATACATCCAAACTCCAGGCAATGCTCTCTCACCCAGAGCATCCAGCCCTACCAATGGGCAATCCAGTTACACAATCAGTGTGACTCATCCTTCAGTTCCAGATGCAGTGTCTTACAGTAAATGGCATTGTTTCAATGTGTCCAACAATGTGTATCATTGTGTGACCCCAGGAACCCAGTGGAGAAGGACTTTCGTGCTATCAGTGCATTGGAAAAATGTGGTGGTTGTTTCTTTTCAGGCAAATTGACTGTGTGGAGATCTACAATGGATTTTCGTATGGCACAGTATGTGCTGTGAAATTAATTAATCACTTGGATAGGACTGACTAGCATTTTTTGATACCCACTAGTAGTATGGACTTGTGAACAGAAGGATGTTACATTTCCAGTCCTCACCTTTAACGTATTCCAAATTCAGTAACGTAATGCATGCTCATCCATTTGGCACAAATTAAACTTAATTTCAAACAAGGGAGGACGATACCATATGGGTAGTAAAATAGAAATTAGGATATGGGTTGACACCCCCAGATAATGGGCTCGCCTGCAGAGCAAAACCTTTCTGCAACCCTCAGTAGCTTCCCAATTCTACCAGGCAGCAGGCCAGGACACAGAGCCCACATGTATTGTGGCTACTGCTTCATTTAATGCAATGTAGTGTCTATGTGCTTCAATAAATAGTCAAGTATTGTACATCCATGATCTACAACTTTCTGTGCACATCAATAGAATTAAATAACTACAGCCGGTTGAAGAAAAGTACAAATATACAAGTAAACCAGGTATTTGTGAAATATAACAATTTATATATATCTCAGCATCCTCCTTCATATCAAATCAGAATGAAGGAAGGAGAGAAGAGAGAAAAATGAAGTGTTGAGGGTCTCAGTAGATAGGTGCCATTAACTCTCTCTTACCAGCAGCCCAGACATCATCACAATCTGTGGATAGACAGATAGATGGATGAATGGAGGAAGAAAAGAAGGGAGGAGGAATGAAAGGAGGAGGTAGGGTATGATAGATGGGTAGTTTGTAGTTGTAGTTGGGAACAGGATTGGGTTGGGATGAGGGTGCTGTAGGTTTATAGTAGGGGTTGTGGGTGGGTGGTTAGGGGTGGTGTGTGTTAGGGGTTGCGGGTGGGTGGTTAGGGGTGGTGTGTGTTTTCTGGTAGGGGATGTGGGTGGGTGGTTAGGGTGGTGGTCCATTGGGGCTGAAATTCGGTGCAAAGGAAATACAATCTCGGACGTATTTACAATCAACTTGGTCCCACTTCGTGCGGACAATGAAAGAAAAACAGTAGCTCCAAATTTTGACTTAAATTGGCACCAATTTTGTTGCAAATGTGAGTATAATAAATGGATGGAATTTGATTGACAGAATTTCATAATGTATTGCAAAGAACGGGAGAGTCAACCGTTTTATGTCACAACCTGTATAAAATTTTGAAGCCAATATTTCCTATTCACAAAGTGACCAGATTGGTGCCACTGAAGCCGTTTCAGCCCTCAGAGCGAGTGACTTCTTTTAGGTAGGAATGTATAATCCGATACTGATAAACTACATACATATCGTGATAAACGTTATCCTTTCCATGATAAACCAGACAAACAAATGGCTGAACTGATTCAAAGCGACACCCGCTTCAGGTGAGGCTAATGATTATGGTACTAGGGGTGCGGGCGCCCGGTACCTTCTGGGAGGTTTCGGCGGTTTCTCACTGAAGGAATTAACAGCTTGTTGACGGGACAAAGGGAGGAACAAACTGTTCATGTGAAGAATCAGCTTCACAAAAGCTGGTTGGGTGAGTTCTCAGAAAGGTTCCTAGCTAGGAAGTCAGAGTATACACTACAGTGGATGTGCAGTTCTGCAAGAAATTAGCAGGATATTGGAGTCTTTTTTCGAAGCCATTACAAACACAGAAAATTCAGCTACAATTTAGCTTTACACAGCTAAACTGAAAAAAGACAAAATGCACGCCCAAATTGTCACCATCTTAGTATTGACCATCGTCTTAGTTGCTTAACCCTCACTGCCCTCTCTGTTGACTCATGTTTGTGTTGTGCTCTAATTGAGGCATTCAAGTTGGGAATCCCATTATCACTTTGTCTTTTAGGTCATGCAGTGTGAAGGCAGTGAAAGTGAATGGTCAGATCACTGAAGTTAAGCAACCATGACCATGGTCAGTACTTAGATGGGTGACTATTTGGACATTCATCATGGGTTTTTTTAGTTTGGCTGTGATTAGCTAAATATAGCTAATTTCTGCCTTTGTAATGAATTTCGAAAAAATCCGATTGAAAAGCAAACTTTCAATGATCCAGCGTGGCTCAGGAGGATCGGTCTCGCTTCCTATACGGAAGGACCTGTTTCGATTAGGGCTCGGAATCCGGACCAAAATCATGTTCGAATGTTTGAGACTTATCCTCAGCAAATATTCGAACATCCGTCCAAATACAGAAAGACATCGGAAAATCATCGAAACAGGTGTAAGTTTCACAATAGGTTGTTTCATCATTGTAGTAATCTGTGATTGAATAGATTTTTTCCCAGGAAGTGGCATGGTTTCAGTATGATGCCTCTTTAAGTGTTCATTTAAATTTGAAGTTGATCCAGAATATTTACATTCTTGTTTGCACTCAAAGCAAACAGCAAAGTCTTTGCACACTTTAGTTCCAATCTTCCAAAAACCAAAATATTTCCATGCATTGCTAGCTCCATTTGGATTTTTCACCAAAACTTTGCCCTCCATGCTTGTTACTCTCAAGGTTGAGAATGAAGCTGGGTGGAAATTCCATTTGAAAGTATGTCAGATTACCCACAAATCAATCTTTGCAAGAGGTCACAACTTGTGGAAAAAGAATGCCGAATATTCACATCAGATTTGAATATTTGACATTCAAGAAAGTCCCGGCAAATATTCGAACATCCGAATATCCGTCCCCACCTTAGTTTCAATGTCTTTCCGATGTCTTTCTGTATTTGGACGGATGTTCGAATATTTGCCGAGGATAAGTCTCAAACATTCGAACATGATTTTGGTCCGGATTCCGAGCCCTAGTTCCTTCTGATGTTTAGCATGAACTTAAATTAAAAATGAGATGGGTGAAGAAAGAATTAAAGAGAGAAATGAAAAGGGAGCGAATAAAGAACAAAACAAATTTTAAAAAATCATAGAAATGTTATGTAAGAAAAATATAGTTGCTCGTCTTCAGGTTCTTCTTGTCTTGCTTTGCAATAAATGATGGACACTGTAAATCTTTTTCATAATTGTTCCTTTATTTACTACTTACAACAAGCAACAGTAATATTAACTGAGGTAGTGTGTTGTAAGAGTAAAGCTGTGATGTCTAGGGCTGAGTGAGGTATGCTGGTCTCTAGGGACCACTTATGTGCAGTACTGCTTCTCTGCCATAGAGCTCATATGTGTGCCTCTCACTACTATAGTGATTTCTCCTGCATCTGTCCTATATATCTAAGTGTAACTTCATGTATGACAGCAGCTAAGAGGTGTTGCAGGGCAAGAGCACAGATAACTTGCATTGCTTACAATGGATTGTTTGCTAAATTACTGTAAGTTTTGATGTTTGATTGTATCTATATGTATAATGAATTTAAGTGGAGGGCATTCATGTTACACTTCTGTTTAATGAAAAGAATTAAATGGGTTTTACATAAAATACAGTAGTATAAATGTCACCTATAATGAGAATATTACTAGTAGGTGATCAAATTTATTTTGTAATTTTAATTTAATTAAGCATATTTGGTTCCATATGTGAAAGTCATAACTTGTACAACTTACCAATAAACATAGGTCCATGGGACCTTAGCTCATTTGGCATTTTGGCAAAACCCAAAGCCAATGAGCTAGTAGTACAGCTGCTAGTTACATATTTAGATCATTGTAACCTCTCAATTTACAATAGGTCAAGGTCACTGTTATATGTACAGTGAGCATAATTAAAACTGATGAGCATAATTAATTAATAAAATAGTAATAATAAATTAATAAATCTAGTGAGCATAATTAAAATAATATCCTGCTCTTGTGCAAGTCTAATATGTAAATATGTAAATAAACACTCATATGAGTTTGCTCAGTGATACACATATTTTTTCTTGGACTAGTTAACTCAGTTAAGCATCTTAAATACAAAAAGGAAATAAGCAGTAATATGATAATTATATCAAATTAAAGAAAATTACTCACATGGCTGCCACTTGGAAGAATATAGGTCACAGTGACCTCATATTTGATGTACATATTTGGGGGGCTTAAGTACTTATTTGTACCACATAGGATGTTTATATATTGAATCAAGTAGATGGGAAGGCTGTACATAGATAATACCAAATATAACAATGATGGCAACAGTGACACCTATAATGACACCAATGATGACAGTAATGACATCAACACTAATTGTGATGCATACAAAGTATGTACCAATGCTTTTGGTTATGTATACCAAATGAGCCCAAACTGTAATAAAATATAAGATGCTATGTCTGCAAGGCATGCTTTTGCCCCACAGCAACACATATCAGAGAGTTACACACTTTGCTGGCAAGCTGCATACTGTAGTCTATGGAGCTGTATGTTCTCTGCTCATCTTGTGTTGGAATCTGCAACTGGTGAGCTGGGCAGCTTCACTCGGATATTTATACACAGGGGAACCTTACAACACCCTACCTCTAAGTGGTGCAATCACTCTGCTAATTGGTTAGACATAATTATCAGTAGCCACTCATCTGACAGTGCAGGAGAGGTGAACTAAAGTACAGTGAGCTAAGTAGATATATTTAGGTACAGCTTCAAGTAAATTAAATATATAACAATAAAAAATATGAAACAAAGAAAAATAAGAAGACAGCTAGAAAGAAAGACGGAAAAAATATTTTGTAGAATAAGAATTCAATTGTACAAATAAAAGCTGAATCCTAAACTGTTTCAAAGTTGACTTCAGTGAATTAGAAACACAAGATTTTATTTCTCTATCCAGTAGCGGATCCAGGGGGGCCCCGGGGGCCCGGGCCCCCCCCTTATCCCCCATTTTTGAGGCCCCAGATTATATTCTGAGGCCCAAATTGCACCTTTTTACACTCAAATAACAGAAAATTTTTCAAAAAAATTTTGCCTCGCTTCGCTCGGCATACTATTTCAATTCTCAATTGCCATATTTTGATCAAAAACATTAAAAAATTATTCATTTTTGAGGCCCCAGATTATACTCTGAGGCCCAAATTGCACCTTTTTACACTCAAATAACAGAAAATTTTCCAAAAAAATTTTCAATTGCCATATTTTGATCAAAAACATTAAAAAAATTATTCATTTTTGAGGCCCCAGATTATATTCTGAGGCCCAAATTGCACCTTTTTACACTCAAATAACAGAAAAATTTTCAAAAAAAATTTTTATTGCCATATTTTGATCAAAAACATTAAAAAATTATTCATTTTTGAGGCCCCAGATTATATTCTGAGGCCCAAATTGCACCTTTTTACACTCAACAGAAAAATTTCCAAAAAATTTTTAATTGTCATATTTTGATCAAAAACATTAAAAAATTATTCATTTTTGAGGTCCTAAATTATATTCTGAGGCCTAAATTACTCCTTTTTACACTCAAATAACAGAAGATTCTTCAAAAAATTTTGCCTCGCTTTGCTCAGCATACTATTTCAATTCTCAATTGACATATTTTAATCAAAGACATTAGAAAATTATTCATTTTTGAGGCCCCAGACTATATTCTGAGGCCCAAATTACACCTTCTTATACATAAATAACACAAAAAATTTTTTAAAAAATTTTGCCTTGCTTCACTCGGCATACTATTCAAATTTTCATATTGACATATTTTGATCAAAAACATTAGGAAATTATTCATTTTTGAGGCCCCAGATTATCTTCTGAGTCACAAATTACACCCTTTTACACTCAAATAATGCAAACATTTTCAATAAAAAATTTGCCTCACTTTACTCAGTATACTAGCCTATTTAAATTCTCAATTGACATATTTTGATCAAAAATCTTTTAAACATTTTCAAGCCTCACATCTGCACATGAATTTAGGTATACTCTTTAAATGTATTTTCCCATTTTACAAATGACATAAACTATTGTAAGATAATCAAAAGATTTCTATTATTAGACTTCCATTGTGAATTTCATTTTCCTGTTTATTTTATGCATACAGAATATAATTCTGGTTAAGTAAGTAAAACTTAGAAAGATACAAAAAGTAGACATATTACAGTAAATAAGCTAAAGTTTTGTAAAATAATATATTGCTCTATTTTTAAAAGGTTTTAATTAATATTTTATATGTATAAAAAATTGGAAAAAGAAGTCAAAAGTTACCAGGAAAACTAGAATGCATATTTAGCCATGAAAACCCCAAAAGCTTCTGGGGCCCTAAGGCGGGCCCCAGACCCCACGCCTAGATATGCTCGCTTCGCTCGCCCGACTCCGCTCCGCTACGTCGGCAAGATCGGGCGGACCCGAGCTGGGCCCCCCCCCACCTTGAGCAAATCCTGGATCCGCTACTGCTATCTTTCTTTGTTCCACTGCCACCATATTATCAGTCAAAATAAGGGTGGGAATCCTGAAATAATCTTCGTAACTTTTTGTTGACCTACGGAATTTTATGCATTGCAGAATCTCATAAAATTCCACTCTGCTACTTATTTTTCTCTTCCGGTACTTTCCACAATAATTAAATTTTTAATTTTAATATTTGTTACGAGACGAAAAGATCTAAATTCAAAATCGCCTTTGAAATATTTAAAATAAGTAACACTTTTGTTCAACACTTAGGGAAAGACTATACAGACAATTTCATGGCTTATAGTGCTGGTGACATGAACTGTGAAAACAACCATGTTAGAAGTGTCAGATTGCTGTTATGTGAGAAAAACCGTGTTCTTTTTCTCTCTCGTCTACAGGTTCTTCTTGACTTGCCTTGCAATTAATTATGATGGATAATAAATATTGTTTGCAAACAAAATGCCTTTATTCTTTCTTCTCACAACAGTAAAACTATATTCTACTCTACCCAAGGTAGTGTGTTGTAAGAGAACAGCTTTGGTTGAATCTAGGGGTTGTGCTGTGTTAGCTCAGGTGAGCTAGTCTTTGTAGAAGCAGTCCAGAAGAAGAAGTGAAGCTTGGGCAAGTGAAGCTTGGGCAGCTTCACTTGAGCTTAAATAGAGGACATGTCTCTTACACCATCCTACCTCTGATTGGCTGATACTGATTTAGCCTATGAGCTGACAGATATAATTAGCTAGTGATGGATGTTTCTAGAACTGACCTGTCTTAAGGACATGGTCAGTCAAGTACAGTTCGGAGATAACTAATTAGATAAATAATTACATAACATTGCAAGTGCTAATTGGTTGATGTAGATTAAGAGAATCCTTCATATGCAAATTACTTTAATAGTTTTGCTGGGTCAATGTTTTAGGCAGCAAACTTTAGTTACAAAAATGCAGTCCTAGGGAAAGCACACATTATAAGTTGTAGAAATTGTTCTTCCGTGAAACTCTTACAATATTGGACATATGATTTCTGCTAATTTTGTATGTCCCAAAAACTTGTCAGGAATGACTGAAAAATTTCCTTAATTCTAGATCTCTGAAAGAATAGCACAAGACAAGACTTAATTGCTTCAGAATTTCTTCTCACAATATTAAATGAAGTAAAGGCAAAGCCTTGTATATTTTTATGTAGGGTTTTATTCCTATGGTCTACATCGTGGCTACATTGTCCTATGTGTGCGTGTACAAGAGAGAGAGGCCCAAGTGACCTAATATTATTATACAATACAGTAGCGGATCCAGGATTTGGTCAAGGGGACCCCAGCTCTGGTCCGCCCAATCTTGCCGACGTAGCGGAGCGGAGTCGGGCGAGTGAAGCGAGCATATGTAGGTGTGGGGTCTGGGGCCCACCTTAGGGCCCCAAAAGCTTTTGGGGTTTTCATGGCTAAATATGTATTCTCCTAGTTATCCTGGTAACTTTTGACTTCTTTTTCCAATTTTTTATATGTATAAAATATTAATTAAAACCTTTTAAAAATAGAGCAATATATTATTTTACAAAACTAGCTTATTTACAGTAATATGTCTACTTTTTGTATCTTTCTAAGTTTTACTTACTTAACCAGAATTATATTCTGTATGCATAAAATAAACAGGAAAATGGAATTCACAATGGAAGTCTAATAATAGAAATCTTTTACAATAGTTTATATCATTTGTAAAATTGGAAAATTTATTTAAAGGGCATACCTAAATTCATGGGAAGATGTGAGGCTTGAAAATGTTTAAAAGTTTTTTGATCAAATTATGTCAATTGAGAATTTAAATAGGCTAGTATACTGAGTAAAGTCAGGCAAATTTTTTTTGAAAATGTTTGTGTTATTTGAGTGAAAAAATGTGTAATTTGGGCCTCAGAATATACTCTGGGGCCTCAAAAATGAATAATTTTCTAATATTTTTGATCAAAATATGTCAATTAAGAATTTAAATAGTGTGCTGAGCAGTCAGGCAAAATTTTTTTGAAAATATTTGTGTTATTTGAGTGTAAAAAGGTGTAATTTGGGCCTCAGAATATGATCTGGGACATCAAAAATGAATAATTTTCTAATGTTTTTGATCAAAATATGTCAATTAAGAATTTAAATAGTATGCCAAGCAAAGCAAGGCAAAATTTTTTTGAAAATTATTGTGTTATTTAAGTGTCAAAAGGTGTAATTTGGGCCTCAGAATATAATCTGGGGCCTCAAAAATGGGGGCTAAGAGGGGGGACGGGCCCCCGTGCCCACCCTGGATCCGCTACTGCAATATACCAAGGATGTAAAATTGGTACCAGTTCTGAAGTTTCAATTGTATTTTTATCCAATACAACTCTGCGCCATGCTGTTGAATTATTTTGAAAATTAACCCATCAGTTGCATTTATTTCATTATCTAGCAATTAATTAATTGAACTGAAGTCTTATTCTTGATGTGAAAATTGGACAGCAAGACATAGCAAATTAGACAAAGTAGGTAGGCCAGAAAGACTTCGTATATAAAAAAACTTGATTGTCTCAGTGAAGATGCAAAATATTATTCTATTGCATCAAAAGGTTTCAATATTCCCTCAAAACGGTTTCCATTAAACACGTTGAGAGATACAAGATAATTGTTGGTTTAGAGGATGAGTATTTGTTGTTAATAAGAAGCAGATTGAACTCTTAGATCAGTGCCACTCTAACCCTCAACACTAAGCTATCACACTGTGTTTACTTTGGCCACCAACAATACGATCATCATCAGTAACGGATCCAGGGGCCCCCCCCTAGTCCCCATTTTTGAGGCCCCAGTTTATATTCTGAGGCCCAAATTTCACCTTTTTACACTCAAATAACAGAAAATTTTTCTAAAAAGTTTTGCCTCACTTCACTCGGCATACTATTTCAATTCTCAATTGACATATTTTGATCAAAAACATTAGAAAATTATTCATTTTTGAGGCCCTAGATTATATTTTGAGGCCCAAATTACTCCTTTTTACACTCAAATAACAGAAAATTGTTCCAAAAAATTTGCCTTACTTTGCTTGGCATACTATTTCAATTCTCAATTGACATATTTTGATCAAAGACATTAGAAAATTATTCATTTTTGAGGCCCCAGATTATATTCTGAGGCCCAAATTACACCTTCTTATACACAAATAACACAAAAATTAAAAAAAAAAAAAAGAAGAGGTTTAGTTCCATCATCAAGTGTAGGTTTTTCGTATGAAACGAAAGACCAAAAATGAAGGACGGAAAGGAATGAAGGGAAAATAGAACAAAAATAGAAAATATTCAAAATACTTTCCTCACCATTTACACTAAAATCTAAACCAAAACAAAAACCCGCAATCAGTCCAGTTTTTTTTTCATATTGGTACATGTACCATAAATTTCAATCTTCTTTTCTTTGTTTATCTTTTCTCTTTTTCCAATCCAGTTTTTTTCCTATTTTTCCAGGCAGATTTAATTTGTGGTGATGATGTATGTTGATGTTTTACAACTGAGATAGTTAGGGATCATTTGGTACAGCTAAAAGCCTCCCAAATCAATACCCATCACAGCACAATCTCCATCTTGAATTACGATGCGTACTTACATGAAATAAGAAATAAAAAATTATGATGCCTGCCAATTTTCCAAATTTTAGATTTTCATCATTTGTTTCAAACTTAAAAGTAATATCAGCACAAAAAGTGTTCAGTATGGTACAGCACCATACAAGGTATTGTAAATGTGTGGAGATACTTTCTGTTAATTAATGATGTAAGAAAAGTAGTGTCCTAATTGTTACAAAAATGAAGCCACTATTTTCCTTGGATCATCAATCAATTAAATATCTTTCCACACATTTACAATACCTTTTATGGTGCTGTACCATACTGACCCCTTTGTACTGATAATTCTTTTACTTTTGAATTGCAGGATAAAACCAAAAACTTATTATGCATAATTGTATTATGTGCAGAATTCAGGTCATGTTGTGTACTGATTCAGGAGGCTGGCTAATGTGCTACATAGTTTAATGTCTTGCATCTCTCTATCTATCTGTCTCAACTAATGGCAAACCCGTGATTCGAACAGAAATTTGGCGACACAGATGATACCGTACGGGTAGTTGAATTAAGAGTTCCATTCTGTTCAATAGGTTTTACATTGCAAGTTGGGAAACTCCAATAGCATTCTATTACATAATGTATAGTGGCTGCAGGTGAGTAGTGGCTGCACCATGTGAACAGTGGCAGCAGGCAGCAGTTCAAGCTAAACTGGCATTCCAGCAGTAGATGTACTAGAGGCAAGACCTGGGAATGTATGAGTAGCATCAGGAGAATTGATACAATGTATTTTCTATGGTAGTCAATAAATAGTCAGATATTATCCCCTTTTTTGTCCTTTCTTCACAGTTG
>CAXANZ010000016.1:10000-12500 GCA_963970385.1 Theonella swinhoei
TGGCTCTAGTCTGGACACTTCGTCGTAATTGGATAAATCGCAATGATTCAATACAGACCGTATATGTGATAATCACACAATGAGTTGAACTGTTGGTGTTTTCTATAGCAGGCCCACAGTACGGGGAGATATGTTTTTTCCTGGTAGAGTAACAGATCAAAGGCTAAAGTGTGCCAACGTATCGTGTGTGGCACACTTATTACATCACTAATTACGTGAGGCTAGTAAGGGAGTGGTTAGGGGTTGGGAAACCATTCAAGTGGCAACAGATTAGTTGTTGCATGGGCCCTCGTGCTCACACGGGATAGTTATATAACTGTGCCAACATATCCTGTGTGGCACTCGGGCCCATGCAACAACTAGTACTTGTGTGATGTTAAAGGACGTAGCCAATATTCAATATTTCCTCTTATTTTCAGTGGAATCCTGCCCAATTCTCCGTATACACCGATGTTTGTAGCTGATGATGGGACATTCCAGATCAATTAACAGAATTTTCAATGCATAAGCTCAATTTCGGTGTTGTTTGTTTGATGCTCCTCTTGGTCGATAATATTATCATGATCTTACCCGCACTGCTTGACTGTAGAGTACAGTCTAAGGTCACTAATGAATTGACAGAACAAGAGTGGGCTAAGTGGACGGCCTTGCCTAACTCGTTTGGCACATCTGGATGTCATATCCGACTACAGATGTTGCATCGCTATACATGGAAAAGCATGCGTATAGCACACTGGCCAAGAGGTATTAGAGAGAAGGAAAGCCGGAACCCTAATCTCAACAAACCGAACAATAACTATGCACAAGACGTATGACACACGACATGCACAGACTGGAGCAGGACAGCCTCCAGAACCGGGGCGGTGGGTTACAGATCTTTTGGCCGGCCAACTCTCCACACACACACACACACACACACACACACACACACACACACACACACACGCACAGTGTCCAAACTCCAATAAAATACGAACATAAACAGCCCAAATACACTCGAGTATGCATACAGCCTCTAAGCTTAGAAAAATAAAGGCTTGGGACAATACATACATGTGCAGCCTCTAGGCTTAGAAATGGTAGAACAGCAGCTCACCTCACACAAACCCTCCAGCAGCAGAAAATGCAGGGAGGTAACCTGCCAGGCACTCAAAAGCTACTACTATCATGTCATCTGTGGTGGTGTTCCCATACATGTTTGTACATTGCACCTACATTTTTACATAGTCTCCCATACACGTTATGTACATTGCACCTACATTTTCACAAAACTAGAGTCTAGGTCTGGTAGTACTCAACAGCTGGCAAGCAAATTCCTTCTTGAATATGCATTTAATGTACACAGTCCCGATGGAATTGTACAAAATCACTACATATTCCACACACACCGCCGTACACCGTGGAAGTGTACCGTCGACGGTAGTGTTGGTTACCCACGTCGGGGTCGAAATATCGTGTACCCACATCACTGTCGAAAAATCACGTCGACGGTGAAGTAGGTACACTTCGACGGTGGCAAACTTTGACGGCATCCGTTGACGGTGAAGTGGGCACATTTCGACGGTAGTATCCGTCGACGGTGTAGTGGGCACATTTCGACGCGTCGACGGGTACTACCGTACCGTCGAAGTGTAGCCACATCACCGTCGACGGGTACCGTCGAAGTGTGTCACCGTCGAAGTGTGTCACTGTCGAAGTGTACCTACTTCACCGTCGACGGGTACTACCGTCGAAATGTGCCCACTTCACCGTCGACGGGTACTACCGTATCGTCGAAGTGTACCCACTTCACCGTCGACGGGTACTACCGTCGAAGTGTACCTACTTCACCGTCCACGGGTACCGCGTCGAAGTGTGTCACCGTCGAAGTGTACCTACTTCACCGTCGACGGGTACTATCGTCGAAATGGGCCCACTTCACCGTCGACGGGTACTACCGTATCGTCGAAGTGTACCTACTTCACCGTCGACGGGTACTACCGTACCGTCGAACCGTCGACGGGTACTACCGTCGAGTGTACCCACTTCACCGTCCACGGGTACCGTCCAAGTGTCACCGTCGAAGTGTACCCACATCCCCGTCAAAGTGGTCACCGTCGAAGTGATGTGGGTACCTTCGATGGTAGTACCCGTCGAGGATTGAATTGGACAAGTACTATCGTCGGACTGTACCCACATCACCGTCGACGGTGATGCGGGTACCCCTTTACCGTCGAAGTGTGTCGCCGTCGAAGTGTGCCACCGTCGAAGTGTACCCACTTCACCGTGTTTGTAACCGTCGGAAGTGTACCCACTTCACCGTCGACGGGTGCCGTCGAAGTGTGTCACCGTCGATTCACCACCGTCGAAGTGCACCCACTTCACCAACCTCGACGGGTACTTCACCGTCGACGGTTATCGCCGGTGTGTCACCGTCGAAGTGTACCCACTTCACCGTCGACAGGTACTATCGTCGAACTGTCACCGTCGAAGTGTTCCCACTTCACCGTCGACAGGTACT
>CAXANZ010000016.1:20000-25000 GCA_963970385.1 Theonella swinhoei
GGGGAAGCCCACCCGGCCACTCCCACTCCCGACGGTGCCGTTCCACGAAGGCAACCGACCACCCGCTGGCGGGCGGCCGGAGCGACTTCGACGTCTCTCAACGCTCGGCAGGGAAAGCCACCAACACCCTACCGTCGTACGAAACCGGACTCGCCTCCCTCAAGACAATACACCTCCTGGCCACCAGGCGTCGCAAAATCGCCGTCGTTAAGACGACTAGGACGCCTGCAGGCCACCACGGGCCCCGGGTGCTCGCTCAGAGCACGGAACCGACGCACACAGACCACACTCCGACCAACGGCACTGCCACACCAGTGTGGGGCAACAACGTGCATCCGAACAGAAACTCCCCGTACACAAGAATCTGACGAGACCGACGACTCTCACCCGGCCCCAAAATGCCGAGGAAAGCCGTACACTCTCCACCGTCGACGGCAAACGGCGGCAGGACAATGCAACCGCGCCTACAGTGGCCACGGGCAACCCGACCTCGCTCACCGACAGCACCCGTCTCGCACTGAACGGCAACAAACCGACGGTAGGTGCCTTCACGACCGAGCGAAACTGGGTAGTTGTAGAGAGCTTTGCAAAACAATTTTTTGCAAACCTCCCCCCCCTCACCACCCGATATAGGCAAGAAACGACTGAATTTTAGTCTAAGTTGGGGCGACGACTGAGAGTGTTTGTAAGATCGGAGCACCTGTCAGTGACAGTGTGTTTGTGTGTGTGTGTGTGTGTGTCTTGCCGTAACTCGGACCGGGAAGGTTGCATCGACACCTCCTTCGGTGAGAGGTGGTCACCGATTGTGGTGAAGGTGAGGGTGAGGTCACGTGACTGTCAGGTGGGTGTTTGACCATATATGGCGAAAAGTGTGACGGGTGAAGTGTGGACGCGTGTTTGGTTGCGGTGCTAGTGGGAGCGTGCAGGGGTGTGTTGCCGAAGGCATATTTTCATTTGGCGCACGTCCACAGCCGCAGATCGGAGGGGGCCAGTCCGTAGGACGAAGGGGGGGAGTTCCGGCAGGCCTCACTGGCCTCGACGACTGTGGCAAGGTTCTGCCAGGTGCGAGAAGGCGTGCAAATGACTGGGCGGAGTTAAGCGACTAGACTTGATGAATTATTAATTAACCCCTGGTTAATTAATTAGTTAATTAATGGGGATTGAATTGCATTTTTGGGTGGTTGCGGATGCGGGCGGGGTCACGGCAAGTCTACGGGATGTGCGTGTGCAAGTCAATTTTTTCATTTTCAGTTTCAATTTGCCGCTTCCAACGCCAATTTCAGCCGTTTCCTGGTATAAACATTGCTGCTCTGCACTGTGCACGCTGCCTAAGGGGGCATTTTGCGAAGGCGTGGTCTGAAAGGTGTCGATTCTACGACAACAAAAACACCACCACCACCAATGGCGACGGTACAACACAACAACAACAACAACAACAACAACAACAGCAACAACAAACAAAAAAAGGAAAAAGATTGAGACTACATCTTATTGTCCTAGTTTCAAACCGAATATTTCGTTGTAATTCGCAGCTGTTGTAAACTTTGCATCTGTGGGGAGCATGTTAATTGCGCTTTCTTTTCGCGGGTACAAAGTCCTCGTATTCTGGCAATCTGTGTATCGAAGAGCGGTAATGCGTTTCATCTTCCATACAACTCCACACGTTCGACACACTCTTTCCTCTGGAGGTAAAGGTGGTCTAGTGAGTGTATCGTCCTGTTTCAATGGCTAGCGAATGGCGACTTCTTCTGAACCTTGCAACTGCCGTGCGCAAGTGGGATGGTAGAAACAAATAAGTTGGTAGGGTCTCATTTTTGGGAGTGTGATGTATCCTGTCTCCACTTTTGCATATTGATCGTATAGACGTTCTCCGGCTCTAAGTGCTACCTCTGCTGGCTCTAGTCTGGACACTTCGTCGTAATTGGATAAATCGCAATGATTCAATACAGACCGTATATGTGATAATCACACAATGAGTTGAACTGTTGGTGTTTTCTATAGCAGGCCCACAGTACGGGGAGATATGTTTTTTCCTGGTAGAGTAACAGATCAAAGGCTAAAGTGTGCCAACGTATCGTGTGTGGCACACTTATTACATCACTAATTACGTGAGGCTAGTAAGGGAGTGGTTAGGGGTTGGGAAACCATTCAAGTGGCAACAGATTAGTTGTTGCATGGGCCCTCGTGCTCACACGGGATAGTTATATAACTGTGCCAACATATCCTGTGTGGCACTCGGGCCCATGCAACAACTAGTACTTGTGTGATGTTAAAGGACGTAGCCAATATTCAATATTTCCTCTTATTTTCAGTGGAATCCTGCCCAATTCTCCGTATACACCGATGTTTGTAGCTGATGATGGGACATTCCAGATCAATTAACAGAATTTTCAATGCATAAGCTCAATTTCGGTGTTGTTTGTTTGATGCTCCTCTTGGTCGATAATATTATCATGATCTTACCCGCACTGCTTGACTGTAGAGTACAGTCTAAGGTCACTAATGAATTGACAGAACAAGAGTGGGCTAAGTGGACGGCCTTGCCTAACTCGTTTGGCACATCTGGATGTCATATCCGACTACAGATGTTGCATCGCTATACATGGAAAAGCATGCGTATAGCACACTGGCCAAGAGGTATTAGAGAGAAGGAAAGCCGGAACCCTAATCTCAACAAACCGAACAATAACTATGCACAAGACGTATGACACACGACATGCACAGACTGGAGCAGGACAGCCTCCAGAACCGGGGCGGTGGGTTACAGATCTTTTGGCCGGCCAACTCTCCACACACACACACACACACACACACACACACACACACACACACACACACGCACAGTGTCCAAACTCCAATAAAATACGAACATAAACAGCCCAAATACACTCGAGTATGCATACAGCCTCTAAGCTTAGAAAAATAAAGGCTTGGGACAATACATACATGTGCAGCCTCTAGGCTTAGAAATGGTAGAACAGCAGCTCACCTCACACAAACCCTCCAGCAGCAGAAAATGCAGGGAGGTAACCTGCCAGGCACTCAAAAGCTACTACTATCATGTCATCTGTGGTGGTGTTCCCATACATGTTTGTACATTGCACCTACATTTTTACATAGTCTCCCATACACGTTATGTACATTGCACCTACATTTTCACAAAACTAGAGTCTAGGTCTGGTAGTACTCAACAGCTGGCAAGCAAATTCCTTCTTGAATATGCATTTAATGTACACAGTCCCGATGGAATTGTACAAAATCACTACATATTCCACACACACCGCCGTACACCGTGGAAGTGTACCGTCGACGGTAGTGTTGGTTACCCACGTCGGGGTCGAAATATCGTGTACCCACATCACTGTCGAAAAATCACGTCGACGGTGAAGTAGGTACACTTCGACGGTGGCAAACTTTGACGGCATCCGTTGACGGTGAAGTGGGCACATTTCGACGGTAGTATCCGTCGACGGTGTAGTGGGCACATTTCGACGCGTCGACGGGTACTACCGTACCGTCGAAGTGTAGCCACATCACCGTCGACGGGTACCGTCGAAGTGTGTCACCGTCGAAGTGTGTCACTGTCGAAGTGTACCTACTTCACCGTCGACGGGTACTACCGTCGAAATGTGCCCACTTCACCGTCGACGGGTACTACCGTATCGTCGAAGTGTACCCACTTCACCGTCGACGGGTACTACCGTCGAAGTGTACCTACTTCACCGTCCACGGGTACCGCGTCGAAGTGTGTCACCGTCGAAGTGTACCTACTTCACCGTCGACGGGTACTATCGTCGAAATGGGCCCACTTCACCGTCGACGGGTACTACCGTATCGTCGAAGTGTACCTACTTCACCGTCGACGGGTACTACCGTACCGTCGAACCGTCGACGGGTACTACCGTCGAGTGTACCCACTTCACCGTCCACGGGTACCGTCCAAGTGTCACCGTCGAAGTGTACCCACATCCCCGTCAAAGTGGTCACCGTCGAAGTGATGTGGGTACCTTCGATGGTAGTACCCGTCGAGGATTGAATTGGACAAGTACTATCGTCGGACTGTACCCACATCACCGTCGACGGTGATGCGGGTACCCCTTTACCGTCGAAGTGTGTCGCCGTCGAAGTGTGCCACCGTCGAAGTGTACCCACTTCACCGTGTTTGTAACCGTCGGAAGTGTACCCACTTCACCGTCGACGGGTGCCGTCGAAGTGTGTCACCGTCGATTCACCACCGTCGAAGTGCACCCACTTCACCAACCTCGACGGGTACTTCACCGTCGACGGTTATCGCCGGTGTGTCACCGTCGAAGTGTACCCACTTCACCGTCGACAGGTACTATCGTCGAACTGTCACCGTCGAAGTGTTCCCACTTCACCGTCGACAGGTACTATCGTCGAAGTGTACCCACTTCACCGTCGACAGGTACTATCGTCGAAGTGTACCCACTTCACCGTCGACAGGTACTATCGTCGCACTGTCACCGTCGAAGTGTACCCACTTCACCGTCGACAGGTACTATCGTCGAAGTGTACCCACTTCACCGTCGACAGGTACTATCGTCGAACTGTCACCGTCGAAGTGTTCCCACTTCACCGTCGACAGGTACTATCGTCGAAGTGTACCCACTTCACCGTCGACAGGTACTATCGTCGAAGTGTACCCACTTCACCGTCGACAGGTACTATCGTCGCACTGTCACCGTCGAAGTGTACCCACTTCACCGTCGACAGGTACTATCGTCGAAGTGTACCCACTTCACCGTCGACAGGTACTATCGTCGAACTGTCACCGTCGAAGTGTTCCCACTTCACCGTCGACAGGTACTATCGTCGAAGTGTACCCACTTCACCGTCGACAGGTACTATCGACCGTCGACAGGTACTATCGTCGAAGTGTACCCACTTCACCGTCGACAGGTACTATCGTCGAAGTGTACCCACTTCACCGTCGACAGGTACTATCGTCGAAGTGTACCCACTTCACCGTCGACAGGTAC
>CAXANZ010000017.1:0-26223 GCA_963970385.1 Theonella swinhoei
CAATAACAGAGCCTGTGTCCACCAGACTCCACAATGGGAGTGGTCCCACCTTCCTGGTAGTCAGGCACCAGGTCGGGAGATTAAAGGGACCGAAACATGCTGCCTCTCAATGAGCCAGTAAGGAGCTCCCCTGATGCCTGGTCAACTGACACAGCTTATAGCCTTCTCTCACCACTTTACGCCTTCTCTCACCACTTTACAGACATTATAAAGACCCTTTACATGTAGTATCCAATGAATCATGGTAAATTTCTGATGGGTGTGGACCTCTGGAGGTATAGACAGAGCATGCTGTACTGGTATTCCAACACCACTGTCTCTGACCATGGACACAAGCCTTCTCACATCTTACACTCATCTTTATTCTTTCTTATCACACCTCCACATACATTTGCACTCCTCTTCCTCTTCCCTTCCAACCCCCAAACACACACATTCTCTAGCAGTAGACTAGTTCCCTTAAACCTACACACTACATTGTGTGTTTCTCTGTGTAGAGGATGTGGTGGATCTTCCTCTGGTCAAGACCGCCTGTTCCAGAAGAATACGATGGCTGCCGTGGATGAGATCTTCTCACAGGTGAGGGGGGAGTGACGCAGGAAGGGAGGGAGTGAGGGATGGAGGGAGGGAGGGAGGGAGGGAGGGAACGGTATGGGGAGGGGGCAATGGCCTACAGTGATCGTACGTGTGCATGGTAATGGGCTTGGTTCCAGTCCCACCCGAGGCAGCCAATTTTTCTTTGAAAAATGACTATTCAGGCAAGTTGTGTTGTGTTGCTTTACCTTTCTCAGCTTCTCTTGGAGTGAATGTTCATGCCTCAATTTGAAAATTTGTATAGTCTTTGTTCACGTGTTATTTGACATCGATTCAAAAATGACACTGTGGCAGTGCCCCCCTCCTCCTCAATTTCCCCCCCCCCCCCAGAAAACTTGAAAAATTGTGTAGTCTTTGTTCACATGTATTTGACATCACAAAATGACGCCGTGGCAGTGCCCCACAAACTCCCCCCCCCCCCCCCCTCACACACACACACACACACACACACACACACACACACACACACACCAACAAAATCTGTATGAAACCCTGCTGAGTGTTGATGTGTACTGTACTGGCTGTGATGGTCTGTCCCCAGGTCCTCAGTGATGTGATGGGGGAGGAGTTGAGATCTTTATGCAAATGCTGTCCAAACTGCAGTTCCTATCAACAGGTATGACCTCAATTTCAGATTTTGACTATTGGCACATACCAGTAGGTAGGCTGTGGTACTACCTCCCTCCCTCCCTCCCTTCTTCCCTCTCTCCCTTCTTCCCTCCCTCCTTTCCTCCTACCCTCCTCCTCTCTCTCTTCCTTCCATCCCTCCCTCTCTCTCCCTCCCTCCCTTCCCTCCCTCCCCTCCCTCCCTCCCTCCTCTCCTCCCTCCCTCCCTCCCTCCCTCCCTCCCTCCCTCCCTCCCTCCCTCAGTTGAAGGGCCAAAGAAGTAATGGATGTCATCATCCAACAAGCTGAACTGTCCTCAGAATTTAAGGTACGGACACTTTCTGTCATGTCTATTAATGGAGAAACCCCTCTAATTAGGACACATTAAGTAACAGGACATATTGCTACTGTATATACCATGTGTTGAATCAGGACACCAACTAATCAGGACACCTCACTAATCAGGACACTTCAGGTGTCCTGCTAGCAATCCCACCATAGTTCGTCAGTGTTGTACCTTCTTCTGCTGACAGGTTGAAGATGGAGAGAGTGTCGACAGTTTGTTACGTGTTTCAAACAAGCCCTCAAGTTCTGCAAGGTATGCTTATGGCTAACACATCATGCAGGGATTTTTATAGAAAAATATTTCAATGAGGAAAAATCAGGACTTCCTAAAATTGAGGGGGGCTAGCCTTGTATCGAGACTGTCCTGTGTTGTGTGACTGGAAATACGATAGAATTGATCATAGTCCATCTCAGGGGGTAAAGCCACTATTGGGGGGCGGAGCAAATTGCCCCCCCTTGTGCCCCCCCCCCCAAAGAAAACCTTGACATGTCCCCCCACACCATATACTAGTGGAATGCTACCCATTGTGGGCAAGTGGGAGGGGACCCACTAGCTCTGTGTGCATGAAATTATAATTCATGTATAACATTACGGTATGTAGAGTGACTGTCACATATAGAAAAATCGTCCGTTGACACAACTAGTACAATGGAGCATTTAATTAGGACACCTTGAAGTTAGGACATCTTTCAATAGTGAAAGCAGGACACACTGAGGTGTCCTGATTAAAGGTTTTGCTTTACTAAGTCCCCAGTTGATGGCAATAAACTGACTGTGTGTGTACCTCATTTCCCAGAGGGGCTGTGAGGCTACTCCATTTATTGCCTACCTCTGTCAGAACATTCCTCCAGTGTTTTCTACCATTGAAGAGGATAGCAGTAAACAGGTCGGCATCTCCCTCTGTGTGTGTGTGTGTGTGTGTGTGTGTGTGTGTGTGTGTGTGTGTGTGTGTGTGTGTGTGTGTGTGTGTGTGTGTGTGTGTGTGTGTGTGTGTGTGTGTGTGTGTGTGTGTGTGTGTGTGTGTGTGTGTGTGTGTGTGTGTGTGTGTGTGTGTGTGTGTGTGTCATGTTACACTGGTAGTATACATGTACCTCTCTAGTAGTCTCTGTCGTCCGTTGCAGGAGGTCCTCCACCTGTTAGCAGAGGGCTGTCTGTACCCTCTGGGAGATGACTGTATTCAGCAGTGCCTACCTCACATCTTCACACTACTACTGGTACACACTACATTGAATATTGATACATGTCATTATAGGGAGTCCTGCTGAGCTACCTTAGTCATTGATGTGATGTAAGGATAGTGCTGCATCAATCCTCCCCCCTCCCTCCTTCCCTCCATCACTTCTCTGATCTCCCTTCCCTCCCTCCTTAACTCCCCTTCCCCCTTCCTATCCAGGAGTACATTCCCCATCATAAGAGGGGAACACTCCAAGTACTCCACTGTAGAGTGTGTTCTGTTTGCCTTCCACTATCTGGTTCGAAAAGTAAGTCCACCTCCCTCCCCTCCCTCTCCCTCCCTCCTTTCTTCCCTCCCTCCCTCCCTCTCCCCCTCCCTCCCTCCCTCCCTCCCTCCCTCCTCCCTCCCTCCCTCCCTCCCTCCCTCCCCTCAACTAAACCCCCCACCTTCTGACATGATCCTTCCTTTCCTCCATCCCCCCCTCCATCCTATACAGTAGTACATTCCCCTTCTTCCATCTCAAGAGGGGACACTCCAAGTTTCCAGTACTCCACTGTTCTGTTTGCCTTCCACCATCTGGTCCAGACAGTACATCCATGTCACCACCTCCCTCCCCTCCCTCCCTTCTATCCTCCCTCTCTCCCTCCCTCCCTCCCTCCAATTCATCACATATCTCCACTCCAGAGTCCAGACTTCCTAACAGCCGATGAGAACAATGACAGAATGAAAGACTTCAAGAAACGGTTAGTCCCTCCACCCTCCTCACTATCTACCTTCTTTCTGACATGATACAAGGCAGTTATTTTCCAGAAAGCTAAGCTACAGACTCAAACCAGTGACTCTGTGTTCTAGACAGATGCTCTACCAACTGAGCTACGAGGCAGCTCAGTTGGCTGGGCCAAATCACACATACAAAGCACAGCAAATAGTCCCTCAACTAAATACCATGTGAAATTGTCTATCATTTTCTTGTTCTCCCAGTCTGCAGTACTTTGCCCACAAGTGTCAGGCCTATCACAGCAGTCTCCAGGTAGCCGTCAAGAGTAAGGCCAGCACTGTGGAGGTCAACGATGAACAGGCCAAGTTGAGATCAGTTGCTGTGAAGATCACAGCTAACATCAACCTTCTTATCAGAGTGAGTTAACAAGTACCACATCACGGGTATGACCCTATCGTTAGACATACAATATATGTTTCCCTCTTCCCCATTGAATACCAGTCTTCAGTAATATTTCCAGTGTTCCATTTGGGGGGGGAGTCACTCCACCCATCATCACATCTAGTCACTCCACCCATCGTCACACGACACATCTAGTCACTCCACCCATTGTCACATGACACATCTAGTCACTCCATCCATCGTCACACGACACATCTAGTCACTCCACCCATCATCACATGACACATCTAGTCACTCCACCCATCATCACACGACACATCTAGTCACTCCACCCATCATCATACGACACATCTAGTCACTCCACCCATCGTCAAACTACACATCTAGTCACTCCACCCATTGTCACACGACACATCTAGTCACTCCACCCATCGTCACATGGTACATCTAGTCACTCCACCCATCGTCACATCAAGTCACTCAACCCATCGTCACATCTAGTCACTCCACCCATCGTCACACAACACATCTAGTCACTCCACCCATTGTCACATGACACATCTAGTCACTCCACCACTATAGTCCACTCCACCATTGTCACATGACACATATAGTCACTCCACCCATCATCACACACCACCTCGTCACCCAACCACATCTAGTCACTCCACCCATGTCACAGGACACATCTAGTCACTCCACCCATCGTCACACAGACACATCTAGTCACTCCACCCATCATCACACACACATCTAGTCACTCCACCCATCGTCACATGACACATCTAGTCACTCCACCCATCGTCACATGACACATCTAGTCACTCCACCCATCATCACATGACACACCTAGTCACTCCACCCATCATCACATGACACATCTAGTCACTCCACCCATCATCACATGACACATCTAGTCACTCCACCCATCGTCACACAACACATCTAGTCACTCCACCCATTATCACATGACACATCTAGTCACTCCAGCCATTATCACACGACACATCTAGTCACTCCACCCATCATCACAGGACACATCTAGTCACTCCACCCATCATCACACGACGCATCTAGTCACTCCACCCATCGTCACATGACACATCTAGTCACTCCACCCATCATCACACGACGCATCTAGTCACTCCACCCATCGTCACATGACGCATCTAGTCACTCCACCCATCGTCACACGACACATTTAGTCACTCCACCCATCATCACATGACGCATCTAGTCACTCCACCCATCGTCACATGACACATCTAGTCACTCCACCCATCATCACACGACGCATCTAGTCACTCCACCCATCGTCACATGACGCATCTAGTCACTCCACCCATCGTCACATGACACATCTAGTCACTCCACCCATCATCACATGACGCATCTAGTCACTCCACCCATCGTCACATGACACATCTAGTCACTCCACCATCATTACATGACATATCTAGTCACTCCACCCATTGTCACATGACACATCTAGTCACTCCACCCATCATCACATGACACATCTAGTCACTCCACCCATCATCACATGACACATCTAGTCACTCCACCATCATTACATGACATATCTAGTCACTCCACCCATCATCACATGACACATCTAGTCACTCCACCCATCGTCACATGACACATCTAGTCACTCCATCCATTGTCACACGACACATCTAGTCACTCCACCCGCACACACGTCCCCCTCATATGCCCAAAACTCTACTTTGCCCCCCCTTGCCAGAATGTCTAGATGAAACACTGATCCCATGTACCACTATAGCTCCAGTGTATTGTCAATTGCACTTCACATGTCCATAGACCACTTCTGTTCCTTTGTTCCTGCAGGAATTTTTCCACAACCCTCCATCTTACCAGGCAGAGGTCAAACTGTCCTGGGGAGCTGAGGTATAGCTGTCATCCCTCTTCTAATGTTTTGTTGTACACCTCCCTCTCTCCCTCCCTTCCTCTCTCCTTTCTCGCACTCTCCCTCCCTCCCTTTCTGCTTCTTCCTTCTGCACTTCCTCCTTTCTCCCTCCCCCCCCCCCCCCCCCCCCTCGCTCCCTCCTTCCTTCTTTTCTTCTCTCTCCACCCTTCCCCTCCCTCCCTCTCTCTCCTTCCCTCCCTTCCTCCCTCTCAGAAGCCTGGTATACAACACAAGAGACCTGCTGGAGCATCTGCTACTGATAAGGTCACTCTCCAATTAGATTTGGAGATGATGGAAAGTTGTCACCGACTCTCAAGAGAGAATCACAGTCCCTCTACGAACCTCCAAAAGACCGTTTCAGCAAGGCAATCAGCAATGGACGATTCACGGAGGGAGGGGGAGGGGGGAAGAGGGGGCGAGGGAGGGGAGGGGGGAAGAGGGGGCAAGGGAGGCGAGGGGGAGAGGAAGATGGAGAACTTATTGACATTCCTGCCCATCACTTTACCTCTTGTTTTCTAGTGTTAAATTTATACTTTTCCTGTCACCTTCTGCTCTCCATTACATCATCATCAATTATTTTGCTACTTCTCATACCTCAATACTCCGCTGTATATCCAACATGATGATTGAATGGGCGTGGCCAAGGGGTGGAGCCTCAGGCTCATGATCATGTAGTGAGTATGGGGTGTGCATATGAAATGTAAAGAAATTGTATACAGGCAAGGGATGGTCTGTTGTATGTGCCTAAGGCCCTCCCTCTCAATAACCATGTTTTCATCGCCAGAAAAATTGCATATATGTAGAACTCAAATGGAACTGTTGACAGAATGAAGTACGTTATGTACGTACCACTCTGCCAAGGGGGAGGGCCTGAGGGATTATACAGGGTTTAAATCCTAGAGAGTATGCTGTGGTGATATCTGACAAATACATAGGGTTGAATAGGCAAGGTCTTACCACTCTGCTGGGGTTAAGGGGGATGGCCTGAGGGACATAAATGGTTTTAATCCTAGAGAGTATGCTGTGGTGATGAATGCAAGTTGACATCGCCAGAAAAAGTGATTCGATCCAACTTGAACTGTTGACAGAATGAATACCACTCTGCCAAGGGGGGGAGGCCTGAGGGATATGGTTCAAATCCTAGAGAGTTTGCTGTGGTGATGAACAAAAGTATATAACAGGAAATGGAATACTTGGGAAGGCATATAGGGGGTGGGGCCTCAGACACATTGTGTATGTCATGAAATATTGCTAGCCTCATACCCAGGCCGTTGTGGGGGTGGAAAAGACGTCTTTCCACCCCCACAACGGCCTGGGTATGAGGCTAGAAATACTGCATGTACATGTGTATATAGTAGTTACATTACCTTAATTGGAGTGGACGAGATGTATGGTGGAATGTATATACCCCAATTAAGGTAACGTTTTGTTGGATGTTGCCTAGCAACTTGACTGTCTAAGTCTCACTCCATCCGTTAGATAGCGTGCAATAAGCTTCCAAAATGTGATAAAATCTGGACCAAATGTACATGTGAAAGTGATGAAATGATATACAGTGGAACCTCCGAAGAAAGGACACTTTGGGAACGAAACTTTTGTCCTTTCTTCGGAGGTTGTCCTTATCTCGGAGGTTCATGAAATATTTTAATTTTATATAATGGGGTGAAATATAAGTGATGTAGTGAAGTTTGTGCATGAGTTAGTGTGTAAAATATTCAAGTAAAGGTGTCTGTCTTGCTAATTGACGTGTAATATTGAAATCCTATCAATTGTCTGGCCAATACACACTTCTTCCGTGTCCTTTGACTGCAAGAAACTTGGACACATACATTTTCTAAAGCAAGTACTGCTTCCTTGTAACGCATGCGAGGTTTCGCTGTATACACAATGAATTTACTGACGTTGCGCTCCTACATAGCGCCGTACTACGCAACCGCAACTTCCAATTTAGGGGAGTGGCTTCCGGATGTCCGCTATTTAGAGGCAAAAATGCATGTGGAGCGCCGTTCGGCGCAAGATTTTGTCCGCTGTCCGGAATCCGGAAGCGTCCGCTTCTCGGAGGTTGCTAATATACAAGTAGCAAAAATCATTTTATCAAAATGAACACAAATGTAGGGATGGCATGAAACATCAAAAATGAACCCAACAAGAACATACCTAGCTCACTTCAGAATCATCATACATCCATCCCTACATCTTTCTAGATTTTCTTCTTAAGAGGCTGCAAATGCAAGGCTATAGATAGGACACTGATGAAAATATCAACAGTTGTCCAATGACAACATTTGTTCCTCAACATAAAGAAAGATGTAGGGATGGATGTATGATGATTCTGAAGTGAGCTAGGTATGTTCTTGTTGGGTTCATTTTTGATGTTTCATGCCATCCCTACATTTGTGTTCATTTTGATAAAATGATTTTTGCTACTTGTTCCCTAAATTTTTAACCCTCAGCGTGCATGTGCAGTGAGGGTTATGGTTTTTCAAGCAATCATTCCACGAGCTGTGTGCTTAGTGTATCATAGTGAAGTTGCCATTTGGCGTATGTAGCTGGCCTGCTTATATATACACTGGTGCCTCATTTCTATATTCTCCATTTCTTTATTTCCCATTTCTCGTTACCAATTCAAAGAATGGAAGTCACGTGATGGAGCTATCTGATCAATCATAGTTCAGCCCAATGCTATATCACATACAAAAATATTTGTGATTGGTCAGATAGCTTCTGTTAAGTGACTTCTGTTCTTTGAATTTTGTTGTAAGAACTCAGCAAACATCTGTACCATAGAAAGGAATGTGCTTATAATTTATGTAGTGCACGCACAAGCTGGACATTGCGTATGCAAGTCACTGTGTACAACATTTGTAGCCCAGTTGAACTTTATATTTTGGAATTAGGAAAATTATTGAAAAGAGAAGTGTTATTGTTATAATGATAAAAATATAAGAATGGTATGAAAACTTTGAAAGATGGTGTGTGAGTTGAATAGTGCTGAATAGTGAAGAAAGGATAGTGGTATTATATGGAGTTCATTATTAGCCTTGGTCATTTCAGAAGAGTTGGTTTCTATAGACTGAGATTAGTCCAAATTCTTATGACAGAGCTCCAGTCTAAGGATACATAGAAACACATGAAAGGTTAAAGTATCAAGGCTGAGTCATGGAGGCTAGTAGCTAAAAAAAATTTAAGATAGGAACTAGACAGTAGTCTCGTGCCCAGACCCCGCCCCATAGGGGAAAGGGTCTGGTGACTATTCAGCGATTTCTTGGTTGTGCTGTGTCAGCAGTCTTGGATTTAGGTAAGCCAATCAAATTGCAGCATTTAGACTTCACGCATGACTTGCACGTGACCTTATATAAGATTACGCTACACGTACAAATCATCATAGCTATATGAGCTACCTGCGATGGATATACGCCCCGTAACTGCAGATGAGCTTTAACTGTATGGTTAACTGCCCGCTATATGACCCACCGTGTCTGCTGTTAGCATGTTCATGCCCAAAATCATATGATAAATGACGTAAAACTGACTCAGCACAACCAAGAAATCGCTCAATAGTCACCAGACCCTTTCCCCCTCTGGGGTGGGGTCTGGGTACGAGACTACTAGACAGTGGTGGTGGGTGGTGGTGGGGGTGTTACCTATTGTTTTGGAATGCTTGTCTTCTGTGGGGATAAGGCCGCTGACCTGCAGAGATAGAAAGCTCAAAGAAAGAGGATAATCTTAAGCACAATACATAACTTGACTAAGTACAATATTGAAATAAAGTCCTCTTTTGTCAAAGTTTTAAAAGCTTCATGATCACTGGCGGAGAGGGTATTATCAGAGACGATAGGGTGCACCACCAAGTATCAGTGTGTGTAATAGAATATGTGGTCAGGATCATACATGATTTGGACTGGGTAGCAACAGGATATTTGCTCTCCCTGAGGGAGGATTGAGTCCGTGCTAGAGCCAGTTCACAATATTATACTAATTAGGAGTGACCACTGTTGGCATACAACACAACTGACAGTGGCAGTGAGCAGCTAAACAGATGTACCTCTCTCAAACACTGGCTTAAAATGCCAACACGTAAATATTTAGCGAAGCTTTAGGATATAAATGGGGAAGCCACCTCAACCCACCCTCTTTTCCCCAATATAAATAATGACAGTATTGAGAGGACTTTGTTTCAGTACGAAATGGGGAAGCCACCTCAAAATTATTGTGTGGACCCACCCTCTTCTTCCCCAATAGGTTCAGTTAATTCCTTCTGACAGAACTGACCACATTAAAGTGATTCCCTGTGTAAAGCAGGTACATAGACTTCTGTTCATAGTTATCCCTCAATTGTCTGTCAACATGATGAGGGGAGTAGCGCTGCCACCGACCTATCTGCTGGCTGTATGAGTGAATAGGTGTCTGCAGCATGTGAGCCAGGCTCAGTATTTCAATTTCAGTCCCCCAGGTACCGTCTTGGTCCATACCTGTGGATGTGATGTAACTTTGAATACTGTTGTAATGAGAAGAGAGATGGTGCCATAGAAAATACTGGGCATTGTTTGTCAAATGCTGGAGGGCAGCATGACGTACAGCTAGATGCTGTTCTTCAGACCCAGTTAGGATGTAGGAGAATGCTCGAAACAGGCAGTTACCATCTCCATGGATGCGTCTTACACTGCGCATGTCTGGACGTGTGAGGGGGAGATTGGCTCCCCCAGGTCTGAGTCTAGCTTCTGCAGTGTATTGGAGGCCTAGTTGTTGGCATGCACTCTGCTGCCACTGTTTATCTACTGAGTGGAATCTTAGGGGTGTGGCAGCAGGTGTCTCTGTGTGTGTAATAACACAATCTTTACTGTCTTTGTCAGGTGTGGAATTAGGCTTGGCCTTCTTTGTACTGGGGGCCACACCAATGTCAATACTAGTGAGTTTCCTCTTTCTCTTAGAGACTTTGGGTATAGTATAGAGAGGAAGGTCAGGTCTGTGGGCTTTTCTGAGGCGATTAACTTCTCCTAGGGAACTTACACTAACCCTAATTGAGTGGGGATCAAAGGCTGTTAGGAACAGACCATCTAGTGATCTAACTCTGGAGAGAGCAACATAGGCCATTCCATCACTGAACACCTCAGCAGACAGGTCAATAATAGCACAGTCCAGGGACAGTCCCTGGCACTTGTGAATAGTAACTGCATAGGCTAGAATGAGGGGGAATTGCTTACGATACACGTAGATATTTTTCATCACCATGAATCTGCTTTTCACCTTCTCAATTTTTCTGGGCTCAGCTATATTATCAAACTGTACTATTACATGCTGGGCGGCAATTGACAACACTGTACCAATAGCACCATTGACAAGCCCAGTCTTTGTGTCAATGTTGCAACGTAGCATGACTTGTGCACCAACTGCAAGCGATAGTTTGGCTTCTAGCCCAGCTGTCATATTGCAGTCAGCATTTAGTTTATCAAGGTGTTCAACAACCTTTTTGGTTATTTTTCTATTGCCAGTGGATTCATCAATCTCATCAGTACAATAGATGTGATGCACTTCCGAGGCATTCTTGCTGAGCATTTCTGCATTCAGATCATCGCAGGCTTTTCGTTTTGGGAAGAGGCAAACAGGTGCCTTCCCAGACTCTACAAGATCAGAAAACTTGTCTGAGACAGACACCTGTATTACCCTCTTGTTCAACACACTCAGTGTTTCCTCAGTTGAACATCCACGTCTCACACAGTCCAACATAGAGGAAAACTGAGGATCGTTTTTCTGTCGCTCATTGATGGTTAACTCATCATAAGTGACACAATCTTTCCAAATGTTGACTGCAGCTGCACACCCAAGTTGGGACAGTACTGATTTGGTGGCAACTTTCTCAAAAACAGGGCTACCATGGACGGGAGGGAGTTGGAGGAGGTCACCTACAAACAACATGTTTTTGGACCCAAACCACTCATTGCTACCAAACAACTCTTCCAATCTCATGTGTACAAAGGCCAGGTTGATACTGGACACCATGGAAATCTCATCAATAATAAATAACTTCACATCAGAGAGAGTTGCTCTCATGACCTTCTGGGACATTTTAGGGAGGGGCCAGTAGCTAGGGGCTTTGGTAGCATGCTCAACAGGGAGTTGAAACAGTCTGTGTAGAGTGACACCTCCAACATTGAAGGCAGCAAGGCCTGTGGGTGCTGCAATACCACAGAGGAGGTTGTCACTACTCCAAAGACTGTTTACTAGGGCCTTGATGGTCTCAATAAGGAAGGATTTCCCAGTCCCACCCACACCACTCAAAAACATTCTAAGAGGGACAAAATCACATGAACACTGGTTTGCCTCATGATGCTTTTGGTGCAAGAAATGAGCTTTGGTACTGTCAAAGACTCTTCTCTGGTCTGGATTTAGCATTGAAACTCGCTCATCTAGAGTCATTTGACCAGGTGTGCTGGCTTTCATGTCTACAACTTCACTCATGGCTGTTCTAGCTTCACCTAGTAGCTGAGGCTCATTGTCTTCTTCAGATTCTTTTTCGTCTGGGTAAGTTTGCCGCGCATCATTGATGCTCTTCACATTTGCTGCAGCAGCCAACATTGTACTGAGCTTCGAATGATAGCTTGAGCTTTGGGTAGTGAGTAGCCTGTGAAATGCATGCTCAGGTGTTTCATTTTCCTGGAGTAAGCTACTCTCATCTCTAAATGGGGAGAACAACACCACCAGAGAGTAGAAGTAATCTTGTCTCTGGTTTTCATTTTCAGGGTCAAATATTCTGTGGTTAGGGAGTTTAGGCTTGCCAGCCTTCTTGTACACTCTCTGACCAGCATTGTCTACACCCACAAACTCATAATTGGCAATAAAGTCATAGAGGCATACATTTTCTAGGGCTGGTGGTCTCTGAGGATAGAAGGTATCTAGGACATTATTCTCAAAGATGTTCTGACTGTGGGGGTTGTGGCTAGCCAGTTCTTGCAAGGCTTTGTGGTTCTTTAGCCTACGGGACCTCTTGTGAGGCATGCAGGCATCTACCCACTTGACAGTATCAGATTTCTCAGTGAGGTGGTCTCCCAATAACAGATCACTAGCTTCATACAGACCACACTCTCTGAACCTCAAACTTCTAATTCCAAAGCTCCAAAGCCGACTGTAAATGCTCTTGTTGTCACCAACTTCCTGCCATATCTCTTGCATGTTGCTACGTTCTGCTTTGGTCACATAGCCACTAACATAGTGAGCAAGAGCTAGAGAGGCTTCAGCTACAAATTGTATATCAATGTTAGCCTTCCACAACATCAACAACAGGGGGTTATAGTCATTCACCCTCACTTCAGCCCCAGTACGGACTAACTGGTAAATTCTATTCCGTGATTTCAGGCTCTCTTGGACTGGGTTCAATTGGGCAGTCCCACACACTGGCCTAGGAAACCCAAACTTGCACCTGGTGATAAATGTGGTTTTGCCAACCTTCTTACGTCTCTTACAGTACTTGCTGCACTTGTGCAGCTGGTACCTAGTGACTAGCCTGTGTAACTCGGGGCTACCCTGATTATCAGGGATGTGGCATGTCATTCTATCCTGGATCCAGTCCAGGACCTTCTCAGGCTCATCAACATCAATGACTGGGGCATGTCTAATCCACAATAGGACATGGTAATGGGGGGCCCCACGGTTCTGGTACTCCTTTTTCCAATAAAAGTGGTCTACAATACCGAGGACCTGCCCTTTCAAAAGGACTTTGCGAAAAAAGGCATGGAATTTCAGGGAAAATTTCCTGGAAACAGACACAGGGTCCTCAACACACAACTTCCCAATGTTGTAACTGGGGGAAACATCATTCACTTTCATAAGGAATTCCGTGATATCTGGGGAGTTATACTCTGCACAACTAAAGGTGAGGAAAAGGGTGGGTGAGCCCCATTCACGGATCATACACTTGAGCTCACTTTGTCGGAGGTACCAGAACTGCTTGGTACCACGGACTGACTGGAGCATGGTGGACAAACGAGCTTCTAGCTGCTCATCAGATGTGTTTACCTGCTCCAGTAACATGCTCACTGAAAGACACTGTCTCCTAGTACTTTTGAGCAGGTTGTACACACCTGATGAGAGCTCACGCATTTCCTTCTGCCACAAAAGGTAAAACACATACTGTGGATCTTTACGAAAACGTGAATCTTGATTCAGCAGCCTAGACTTGATGTACTCACTGGTAGAAATTCTCTCTTTGCGAGGATGGAACTCCCCAAATTTCCCATTGGGGAAGAGCACAGGGAAACACATCACATCTAAATGCTGTTGCCTATTGCTAATGGGATCTTCTGTGATGCTCATAAGTCTGTACTGCTCTAAATCAGAAACTGTGGAGAGCTTGCTATCAAGGTTTCTAATTGTGTATGCTTGAAATGCATCAAGTTCATCTGAGGACACCTTTTTGAGCATTTCAGTGGTGGCATTGTTGGAAACCTCAATTATGTGCTTAGTGCTCTCATCAATGGATTTTTCATGCACATTCTCGTACAACCAGTTACAGGACCTCAATGTTTTGATAGCAGTCTTCACATGGTTCACATTTACCAAACTACGCCACACAACATTGCTCTTAGTTGGCCTACCATTCACAATAATGTACAACTCTGGGTCTGGTAGGACAAAGCCATGCTGCTCAACCTGATTCAAGGTTTCTAGAGTCTTGTTTAGTGGCAAAGGGAGGAAAAACATGGTGCCTTTGCAAGCCTGAAGGGAATTGTACGTGGGTACTTTACCAGTGTAAGTACCTAGCTTCACTATAGTCTGATAGCACTTGGCCCTCTGGATCAGTTGTCTACTAAGGAGGTCCAGTTTAGCCAACTCTTTGGGAATGGGGACAGTCTGCAGACCATTCAATACACAACGTGCAGGCATATCACCACTTCTAACTCTGGACTTGCAATAATGGCACATGTACAACACTTGATCTACCACAATAGGTTGGTACTTCAAAACATGCGCCTTCAATTCATCCCATACATTGCATTCAAAATCATCAGAGAGGCTAACAACAGATACAGATTTTCTCTGATGCAAACGCTCACAACAAATGCATGTGTGTTCAGGGAAATCATATATCTTCTTCTCATACCCAGCAATCAGTGCTGCATGCACAATGCAAAGTTCTGTTTCTAGAGTAGGCTTCCTAAGAGGTAAGTCTGATGATTTAAGATCTTCATACTTCTCATCTACATCACAACTCAGGAGGGACTTAACACCAGTCATTTTCACTAATCTCTTATAGTCACCACTTTTTAGGGCATTGTCAATATCACAAATAGCCCTGTGAGCAATCAGAGCATCAGTAACATTAGCCAAGAACCTTCTTAAAACAGCAAAGTGGGTAGAAGCTGCTCTGAGTATCCTCAGGGCACTGGTGCAAGAATCACCAGTGTAACAAACAATGGGGTGACCTTTTAGGTCAACTACACAGTCCTCTCCTAATTTGGTATAGTGCCCAAAGGGACACCCCCAATCACATTCTGCCAGGGCTTGTCTGGCTTCTTCAATGGAACCCTCAAAAGCAGCGCGGAAGGTAACCATGGCAACTATCTCAACATCACTTAGAGGCTTACAATGCAGAGAGCATTCCCACTCAGCAGATTTCCTACCAGATACAGTGTCTGGGACGCACCCTGTGGGCACCTGGGCACCAGCACTAGTGGGATCATGCAGAAACCTAATACCTTTATTAGCAACAACACATTCACCATCATCATTGACAGGGATTAGAGTCTCTCTCACATGCAGGTAAGCTGCCTCATAAAAGTAAGGCTCAGTGCTCTGGGTGTGACAGCCCTTTCCTAAATCATCTTGGGTTTTCAGTGTGATAGACTTAATACACCTAATACTATTCAGCAGAAACCCTGCATACTTCCTACGTAATTGCAAGGATTTACCAATAAGTCTTTTAGTTGCAAGTCTAACTACTGCACTTCCCAAATCTTGTCTACTTAGTTTCATTTCCACACCAAAGTGTTGTGAGTTAAACTGTTCCATTAAATTTCCTTTCATTTCTTGTAGATTGGCCTGTATTAGCCTAGAACACTTCTCAATCAACAGCTGGGTAGGCTGGATCAAACTATATCTAGCCTTGGTCACTTTTACCCTTTTTGTATAACAGTGGTACTTTTGAAAATACTGCAGCCTGACACCCCTGTGTGTAGCATGATACTTACGAAATGTTTCCTTCATTACTTCAGGATTGGATCTATAAACAGTTCTAGAGGCAGCACGTTTAGGCTCAGGGTTTGCAGTGTAAGAAGCCTTGGCTGCAGCTTTTCGTTTTTCTGCGTTTGCTCTATAAGCAACTCTATCAGCAGCATTCCTCTCTACCTTATGGGCAATATAATAGGCTTTCTTCTGGGCCTTACGGGAACCATAATAGGCTTTCTTCTGGGCCTTATGGGAACAATAATAGGCTTTCTTCTGGGCCTTATGGGAACAATAATAGGCTTTCTTCTGGGCCTTATGGGAACAATAATAGGCCTTACTAGACTCTATCTTTTTCTCAGGCTGCAACTTGTAAAGGGCTGCAGCTGCTGCCTTCTTCTTGCTAGGGTCAGCCTTATACACTGATCTACTCCTAGCCTTCAACTTCTCAGAATTACGCACATAATAATCTCTATTGCATTCACTTTTATGCACTTTATCCAAGTTCTTGTAATATGCCCTCTTTTTACGCTCTGAGCGGTACGGCATTGTTTACATCAAAAACAATATCAGTCAACTTATCTTGGGACAGAATCCAGCACGTTGCCAGCGGCTGCTTGTAGATCAACAATATGCAAAAAAAGGTGAGTCAGCGCCACAGCCCAACAATAGACTTCGCACTGCAGGGCTCCACTACACCACGTATCAATAGGTGTGGAGAGAACAGCTCCACAAGTAACCTGGAGAAGTGAATATAAATACGAGTGAAGCTACAAGTACGCAAATGAGTAGCAGACTTACCAACACGGGAAGAAGGCCGGGTGGTAAAAGACGATTAGAAACCTCCACGCAAACAGAATATCCGACAGTCACTACAACGAGACGTTCTCATGCAGAGACAAAACGTTCCCGTCTCTTCCACTGCCACACAATTCAAAAGAGCATGTGAGGGTTATACGCATTGGGCGGGGCCACCGCTTGTCATAAATAAATGGCGTACTTCAGTAAGGTCCCACAGAGCCGCCCACGCTCTACCGTATGGACGTCCTGGGAGAAAAAAACATATCGGTGCACACCTCCACCGACCATAGACAGGTTTGGTGAAAAAAGCAGAGCTTGATCTGCTTCCGTTAATGAGATAGCGGGTTTACTGAAGAAGAAGAAAAAAAAATGAAGAATATGATGACGCGGAATCGTGAAAAAGCGTGTGACCAGATTCTCGCACGCCCAACTGGAAGCAGGTAGGTGCAGGGTGGGATAATGTACGGCTAGATATGACTCCAAAACTTATTCCTTGTGAGTTTGAAAGCTTAACTAGGCTTTCGCCCCTCGTTAGGAGGCTTTTTGTAGACCGATGACGTCATTTTTCACACTTCCCATCCCTACATTAGAGCGTCTACCGACGCTCTGATTACAGCTATGGTATTTTCAATCCGTAACACGGCAAGTGTCCGTTGTAGCGTAAGCGTCCGCTTCTCGGAGGGTCCGTTATGGGAGGTTCCACTGTACGTGATGTATAGGTGGGAAATGTGGTGATGTCACACAAATGATGAGTAATGATCGTGAGTGTAGGGTGAGGTGTGGTGGGTGGAGTTTGGTGTGTCTGGAGACTGTGGAGAGCGGACATTTCAAGGAGCCATTTTGGAGGCCTGTATCTGGTCGGCCAGAACTGAGAGTCCTGTGTCTCTGAGTGTCTGCACAAGTGATGCCCACGTCACAGGCAGCCCCTTGCCTTTTAGCCACTCCTGCAAGATTTTTCGTGCGATTTTCTCCGGATTTCGAAGACAATATTCTTCAATGCTGTCTACTTGAGTGCCCATCTGGTCATCGAGAAGAATAATCCCAAAAGTGGAGTAGTTCGTGCTCACTTGTTGAGGGACTTTGAGACGAACCAGCTCTGGCAGGGAGGGAGGCTGACCTGAGGAAAGACAACGAGTTATCACCACATTCCACATTACAAGTTACAACCTTACATATGTACATGTACATGTACAATGTTTCATCTGTGAACAGGCTTGAAACAATATCCACAGATTTACACACAAAACCAGACTAATGTATGCTTGCTGTGTGGATGAATACCTAGGCATAATGAATGCACTAAAGTGCAGAACCTTCGGCGTCAGCACGTGCGATTGAGGTTGGCTCTGTACACTGCTGGAAGCGCTATTGCTTTGACCAGAGCAGTACGCATGCTTGTACTCCCTCATGCAGTAACCGCTGGTGCTTCGTTGTACATCGAACAGGAATACCTGATCGCGGGTAAGCCAGAGTAGGCTAGATCTAATTAGCATATTGGCTCTTTCGCTTGCGTTTCACGCCATAACTCTTGAACGGAGCGGTTTCAAAGAAAACCCCACAAATTTTTTGACCTCCGTTAGCCACTGAGTACACGACAGTACATTGTATTTTCAGGAGGAACAGACACTCAAGAAGTAAGATGTGACTTAACAGACAGACAGACAGACACACACACTACTGTAACCCTCCTATGCATGCGTGCCAAGGGTTAATAACCCTCCCTTAACATACATGCACGAGGGTTAAATACTGTGGAGGTGGAACTACATGACTCACGCACACTCCATCACACCAGCCATTCCACTATACAGATTAATTACCTTGACAGGAGATATCCAAAGCCACTTTCTTTGCAGGTGGAGGATTTTCCCAACTGGAGTCTGTAGTAACATGTACAGCAGTGGAAATGAACAAGTGCTACATGTACATATGTACAGATCAGTGTGGTATTTAGGAAATGGTTGAAGGAAAAGTAAAATTTGAATGGGAATGGTTGACGTAGAAGAAGATGAATATCTTATTACTGATGGGAAAATTCTCAAACAGGAACAAGGCTATTTCCTGTGTCACCCTCCCCCCAAATACACCCCTCACAGTGTGCACTCACACACATGTACACAAGACACCCTCACCAGTGGTGGGAGGAGGAGGTGCTGTGGTAGTCTCCCCAATCACCTCTGCTACTGACGGACCTAGAATGAAGAGAGGAAGTATGAACATACATAATAGGGATAAAGGAGAGGTAGCTAGTACTGGCCCAGTCAGTCAACTGGTTACTGTCAATGTGGAACTATGTACATGGAGTACAGTCTGAGATGATGTGGTAGTTTATAGGTGTGTGTTTAGAGAACAGAACTCACCAGGAAGTGGTGGTGGGTGTGGCTGTGCAGTATGTCCCTCTCCTGTCTCTGTGGTCTGTCCTGGGATACTGGATGACTGGGGAACTGGGGAATGGACATGTTCAGTACATGTAAAGAGACTATACAATACATTGAGAGCAAATTGTGAGCAAAGGAATATCACAGCAGTGTGTTCTGGCCCTCACCTGCAGCAGTGTTAATGCCAAGCCACACCTTCTGAGCTGCTGTTAGGCCTCCTCGGATGATGGTCCCTGTAACTGTGCACTTCAGCCTGGAGTGGGCTTCATTTAGAATGGCTGTGTGTACGTCATCTGGGCTACAGGGGCACTGGAAGGCTACGTTAGCTCGGGAATTTGTGAAGCGGAAAGCAGTCGCTCCTTTATCCACAGCATCCAAGAGCATTTTGCGTATTTGTGGGCATGCAGTGGGGAGGTCGGCTTGTGGTGAATCAAGGTACACTTCGAAATGCTTAACAGCATGGACAAAAGTAATTGTAATAGCTTCGGATGGATGCTGCAATCGGACAGCATTTCGAAAGAGGCAAGCTGGAACAGAGCTTCCTTTCTTTATGACATAGCTGGTGGTCCACCCATACTTGGAGCGCATGCAGGTATGAGTGGAGCAGAAAATGCCGGTAGCAATGCGGGACTTGTGGAAGTGGAGGAAGAGAGGGGCAACGTGCTCACTGGGGGCAGGGAGATACTGCTGTATGTCCCCCATTGACACTGTCGGCAGCATTGCAGGCATTATGAACTCACTCTCACTGAGAGAAGCCGTGATGTAGATGCTGTGAAAGAATTTGAGGGCATCTTCTGCCACAAACAGACCACTCACAAAGCAAGACGAGAACATGTCTCCCTTCAACATTTCCTGGGTCACAACCCCTTCTTTCCACAATCGAGATTCATCCGGAGTAAGCCCTGGAATTGCACCGCACCCTACCTTGTAGCTGTGGCCTACGATTCGATTCACACTATCCAGTGGCATCTGAGGGTCGATGAACACTCGGCCGGGGAGAACAGACGGCAGGTACAGGAACATGCTCAGCTTGTTGAAATGGATCAAGGCAGCCTCCAGACTCTGGCGGTCCATCTTCAGCCTTCCACTGATGGCCCGACATTCCTCCATGCTCACTACCCTCTTTTTGTGCTCTTTCCCGTACTTGATCAGATCGATCTGGAACATGAGGAAGGACATCGGGGTCACCACCTCCAGGGCCACACTCAAATTGCAAATGTGACCACGAATCAAGCCAAAGCATTTCTCGTCAATCTCGTCGGGACTTTTGGCATTAACAGCAAAGATAATGCTGTTACCATTTGTGATTAGCATGTCTCCCAGAGCAGGTAAAAGAAGGGAGGCCAGCCTCTCGTTCTTCTGTTCCAGGGTCTCGTCACATTCGTGCATGAGATCCCTGTGAGTGCCAATCACCATGAACATTGTGCGCTTGCCCTCGCTGTGAGCTAGAGGCTTGCACATCATGGTGTGGACCAGCTGGACCAGCATTTGCTCATTGGTGAGCAGGGAAGAGCACTGCTCCATGTACCACTCGCCTTTCTCGTCGGTGAAGGCAGTGCAGCACAGAGCATCCAGACGCTCGTTGAGCTTCAAGAAAAGCAGGACAAGGCACACGTTGTGACTCACGGCCGGAAGAAATTCGTGGAATTGTGGCTGTCCCCCACTGTCCAAGAAGAGGACCACCTGAAGCTTGAAGAGCTCTTCTTCTTCTTCTGGTAACCTTTTACCTTTTTGCCTAGCCTCATCCCTGGCCCTACTGGCATCACAGACAGCAGTGACTACAGCCTTTGAGGCTGCACTATCACCTGAAGGAGTGGCCACACCACCACCAGATGCTCCCTCACTTGCATTTGATGAACTCAAACCAACGGAAGCACTTTTCAGAATATCCACGGCTGCTTCTGCAACACTTCCTCGAAGGAAACCTTGTCGAAGTTTGCGTGCAAGAATTTCATTCATAGCTTCAGTGGTGAGGAGGCCTAGTGCATTGAGATTGATCAGTTCACAACAAAAGGACCGAATGGCATGAATTGGAGCCTCGCAGACTCCAGTGCTGACAGAGAAGTTGGGGTCGTACTCTATTCCAAAGATGTGCTTCTTGGAGATTGTCTTCCCCGAGCGAGCCACTCCTACTGCTAGGACTTTGAGAAAGCCCTGTGGCAGAGAGCCATCCTGGAGGGCAGCATCCAGGATCTGTTTGGCCTTCTCAGGAGTCACTGTAGGTAATACATGACAGGAGTGTAGGTAGTGGGTGGGGTAGGTAGTAGAAGGGTAGGTAGTAGGGTGGTAGGGTGTGTAATATAGGGCAAAGTCACTGTAGTAGGAGGGTAGGTAGTAGGGTATATAGTATAAGGTGAAGGGGGTACATTGTAGTCGGGTAGGATTAAAGCAGTGCAGTAGGTAGCAGAGTAGCCTCTCTATACGAGCAGTACACGTAAGTACGTAAGTGTAGTGTACGTACTGTTGTAACAGGGGATGTCCCCTATTACACAGGGAAAATCCCCTGTTGCAAAAACAAATCCTGTAGCTCCAACCTGACCACAGGGAAAGAGGGGAACTAGACAGCCTAGTTTGGAACCTAGGGGAGAGTGTTACAGGATAGCAAGGTAGTGAGGTAGGTACAAATCACAGGTGGGATTAGAACACACAACTCTCTGTGTTCTAGACAGATGCTCTACCAACTGAGCTACTGAGGCAGCTATAGGACCTGATAGGAACTCTAGAGCAGCTGTCTACTGGAGACTGCAGATAAGAAGCAGCTGTGCCTAATTATCTCCAATGGGTGCTAATATTCATGGACTGCTAATACACACATGTAACAATGTGTTAGCATACAATGGGTGGGCCTAGTATGGGAACTGGACTGTAGGATACAACAAGTAGGCCCAAGAGGACTATTTTAGCAATGGGTGCTTATGGGATGGAGCTGTTGGAATCCAATTAGGTGCTTATATTCACAGGATGCTTATTCTCTATGGGGGCCTATTATCCTCATTCTACAGTATACACAATATAGATGGATTCTCCCTCCACATCAAGTCAGTGGATTTTGGACTTCAAAAACAATTGCACATGTATTTCACTGCAACTGACTCTTCAGGTATGTCTCCTCCACCTCCTCTGCTGCTCCCTTCCTTCCCCTCCCATGACTCTCCAACTCCCTCAGCAGCTCCGCCACATGCTCCCAAGTAGGGCAGGGGTGACTGGCTAGCCATGTAGAAAACAATTCACGTTTTGCCTGCTCCCCATTGTACTTGGCTGTAATCTCATCATGTAGGCTGCGTGGCATGTCAAGACACCAGTAGGAATCCTCCCTATTCCATAATGGGATATTTCTTGTAGATTGGAGGATGTTGTCTGGAGTGAGGCTGGGGTCTGGAGGAGGGAGAGGGAGACACACAACTAAACAACAATACATGCAATAGCAATTCCATTTACTGGATCACCAAAACTAATATACATGTACATCAATTATCAACAACACAACCATTCCAGCTAAAACACTGGGAATAAGGAAATCAACTTGGAACTGCTCTTATCACTCATCTTACATGCTCCCAACCACTCAATTACATCAAGTACAAGTACTACATGAAAACATCTACATACCTCTCACAGTCTGGATGTGAGGCCTGGCTATCTGCAGGGCCTCTGTCTCTCCACTTTCATAGAGACAGAGTGATAGCTGCTTCCATGAGGGGCTATGATGACAGAGAGCAAAGTATTTTCCAGCAGCTTCAGTGAGTTCATCACGAGTAGTCAACTTGTCTAGGAATAGCTGAGCCCTGGGACGTGGAACTATAGTGTAGCGACCAATCTTATTCCAATCTCCAGTGAGTGCTTGAAAGACAGGAATGACGTTGTGTGGAGTCACGGATGGATCTGAGGACAACACAACACAAGTCATTATCCTCAACTATTCATTGCCATTAGCCTCACTCCAATTATTACACACACAATCCTCATATTCCTCATGCATTATGTGGGGTAGACAAGACCAGTCAAAATGGAGGAATAAACAGTGGGAGGGGCTATCTAGCAGGTGGACCAGATGTTTACAACCTCTCTGGGAGGGAGAGAAGGTATGATGGACAGGCCCACCTCGTGCTCCCACTGCTATCTAGTGTGGCCATGGGCTGTGCATATGTACAGAGAAGTCATTTTCTCTTGACTCCATGTACTGTACTAGCTGTACATGTCCATCAATGAATTCCCATCCACAGTCCTGACATGTATATGTCTGTTTTGATAATGATTCAGTACTCATACAGCTGCTATAGCACCACTGCCATCGACCACACACCCACAATCAGTACACCTCTCAGGGTTTAATCTAGACATATGTCCTTGAGGGGGCAAAATTAATAATTGTAGAAACTGGGGGGGGGAGGGGGGGGGGCACATTTAACTAGGTATACACTTAGTGTAGATTAGTGCCTCGCGCAGTAAATGCATAGTATGATAAAGGAAGCAGAAATGTAGATTTAGATTTGCATACTTTTGAATTATCCAATCAGATTGCAGAACGCTAGGATCCTTATTTTCCGTAGAGTCCTAGTTCCTAGGACTCTATAGTTGGCCTCTGGCTTACATGAATTACAGCAGTCACGCGCAGCTTGGCGTGCGACTTACGCGTGGCTCCTGTCCGTTTCTACGATCTACATAGTGACGCGCGTCAGTTTAAATCTCATCGTCCAATGAATTTACAGCGCGCAAATCTAAACAGGTTAGACGTGGCGTGTAGGGATCTACGTGATTTAAAAGGCCGAGGGCCCTGGGCTGTAGCGTCCGAGCGTAGCGAGAACGCTACTAAGGGCCCGAAAATCACGTAGATCCCTACACGCCACGTCTAACCTATATATAAAAGAGAATGAGGTCAATAATGATGTTAATGTCTCTGGCCCTCCTGTTCCGTTCTGCCTCTGTCATGGCCTCAAGTCTAGCTGACCTAGTCGAGGAGTAAAGTACATAAGTATAGTAGGGGCGGGGCTTCCGGGAACACGGCCGATTTTCACCCCCTCGGACACAAGGCCAAGTTTTACAGTAATCTCAGTAGTACAGGTAGCCTCGTGCCCAGCCTCTTTCCAGGGGGGAAAGAAAAGGCCTGGGTACGAGGCTATATTAGCACAGCAAGACTAATACCGTAAAACTTGGCCGCACTTCGAGGCCATCTCTTTCCCTTTCCGTCCTCTTTCGCGTCCCCGCCAACTCCCAGCGGCGTAGTTCGTGAGATCGCAGACATTATCGCTATATAGCGTGCGCGCGCCTCCACGCTCCGCCCAGAATTCCTAAGCGTGACTATAATTGAATTCCTGAAGCGTGACTGACATACATACACACAAACATCGCAAGACGAGAACGCGCTGCGGAATTAGGATGCCTCGCGCTAAGGCGCTCGGCAATGATTGGTATTATAAGCTTGGGAGGGTGACTAGAATCCTTGGGGGGGGGGGGGGGGGGGGGGGGAGGGGGGGTCATTACAAGTTTTAGATGAACAACACAGAATCTTTACCACATGAACATATACATACCTGCTGGGGGCTCTGCACACTCCATCACAGTGTCTGCTAGAGCTGTGTCTCCAATGGCGTCCAGACTATATCATATTTCTTACTTTCATTGGCTCTGTACTTTGTATAAAATGTTCACTTGCACTGGCAGCATTATTCATCTTATCACCAGGGATGTTGAGAACCTGCAGAGAACTCCTGAACTGCAGAGTTCCCCCAGGTCATGGGTATTCTCAAATACAAATCTGGCCTTCTCAGGAGTGAGGGGGAGTGCTGTGGGGAGAGATGATGACATCATCACTACTACACACACATACACAGCTACAGTGGAGGCCACAAATCATCATGTCATCATGTCACTAATGGGGCAGTGGATCAGGCCACACCCATCCCATCCCACATACATCTGCCTGCTATCTTAGTCTCCATTCTCTGGGGGCGTGGCCTATTGCTACTAGTCTTCTATATATGCTACAATGACAGATGACAAGTGAATGTGGAGGAGATGACATATCACTAGTGAGGATGGCGGCACACGTTCCGTCCTACCCAGCCAACCATTCCTCCCACCCACAACAATCCGCTCTCCCACAAACCTCAAGTCAAACTACCCCGCACTGAGTGGCAGGGATCAGTAGGTGACTCCCTTACCTTTCGTTAGAGAGGCAGCTCCTCTCTGAACTTCGCCTGTTGCTTTCTTTTCAGCCATTCGGGGTCAGCTGGCGGCGGAGAAATAGAAAACTGTTCGATCGTTAACGGAGAGATATCCGACAGACAGGTAGGAGGAGAGAGAGCAGAAGCCACACGAACACACCCAAGGCAGTTTTGTACGTGGGGGGTCCCTTGCCCACGTGTGGAATGCGGAAGTCAAACTGCGCATGCGTAGTCTGTGCTGCTCCATTACTCCTATGGTCTGTTTCTGATCTCCCTTTCTCCCTTCCTCCTTCCCTTTTCTCCCTCCCTCTCCCTCTCCATCCTCTCTCTCTCCTCTCTCACCAGCTCCGCCTTCTGATGAGAACATGGTATGTCTGTTATTGGGTGAAGGTATTGGATCATCTCTCTCTCTTTCTCTCTCTCTCTCTCTCTCACACACACACACACACACACACACACACACACACACACACACACACTCCTCTCTCTCTCCTCCCTTCCTCCCTCTCCCTCTCCCTTACCATCCATATACTGCTAGTTGCTATGATTGATTTGTACAATAGAAGTAAAAAGGTGAATGTTCATTAACAAATGGCCTGAAATTTTTAATTACTGCCATCATAGAAAGGGAGATCGAGGGAGGGAGGGAGAGAGAGAAAGGAGCAATCCTCAAATTGGATGCCCCAGAATCAGATGACTCCTGCCCCAACAGCATCAACCCTCGTGATGCAGGGAGGACTGCTTCTAGCCACACCCCACAGCCCCACCCCCACCATCCTCCACAGACAACCCAATTTTACTGACCATAGCTTTCTAGGTTGTGATGTACTCTAACTACCCATCATACAATTTTATCATGAGCTGTTTATAATATTGTTATACCTAATAAATATTGACCTGTGAAGATGTATTAAGTTTGATGTCAACATACACAGGCCAAGGCAATCCAGTC
>CAXANZ010000018.1:0-17272 GCA_963970385.1 Theonella swinhoei
TGGTGCAAACTGCCATCCAATAATGTCTCAAATAATTAGAACTTTGTGCTTCAGTTCAAATAGGGACAAATTAGAGACACAGAGTGTGAAATATATAACTTGTACTCACTCTCCACTTCTCTCTGTAGGTCGTGGACCACACTGCTGAAGCCAGCTGCCTGCAGGAACAGCACATTTTCTGAGGAGAGGGAGGGAGGAGGGAGAGAGGGGGAGGGAGAGAAGGAGAGAGGGAAGGAGGGAAGGAAGGAAACAGAAAAAAGAGGGAGAAAGAGGAAATAAGAGATCAGTTACTCATAAAGTACAGAGGAATGCCACCACACTTGGTCAACAGGACATACACACACAGGAGGACACCTTACACTGACATTCCATAACGCCCACAATACCATCTAAGTATACATTGTCGTGTGCATTTGTGTGTAGACAAAGACACACTTAATATTTACTTAGTGGATAAATGGTGAAGTGGGGCTAAGACAACTGGACTACAACCAACATATACTGTGGATATGGAGGAGCTTGTACGTACTGTACATGGCGTGCTAATAGTGACTCTGTAACGAGGTGGAGAGTGTGAAGGATACCTCGATAAACAGGACACTTCTCTGTCTTGAGGCTAAATATTAGGTTTGTGATGACCTCTGAAATCAGGACATCTCACTAATCAGGACACATCTCTAATTAGGATACCTCACTAATCACGACACCCTCACAGGTGTCCTGATTAGTGAGGTTCCACCTTATAGTGAATTGCACCCCTCAGCAAAATCTACCAAACAAATCTGGTAAGGTATGCATCAGCAATGTACATTCCATAACAGGATGGACATAAGCAGGCTTCATAGTGTTGTCATTATAGCCCACTAGTTGGCGCTCCACTACTTGCAATTTGGCCAATTCGCCAAAAATGGAAAATTAAAATAGCCCAATTTCTCTTAATTACAAAAACAGACAATTATGCTGTGAGGTGTTAAGTTCCAGAAATTAACAGTGCGACCGCAAGAAGAAAGTGTCCTGATTGGTGAGGTGTCCTGATTGGTGAGGTGTCCTGATTAATGAGGTGTCCCGATTGGTGAGGTGTCCTGAGGTTTATACAAGCATGACATTTAGGACAACAAAGTGTGTCGTCATGTTTGTTGAGGTTCCCCTATTTCAGGGAGTCCTGACAGTGGAATTCCAAAGTGCATTCACTTTACATACAAGTACATTTGCATACAAATATATGGAGGAAATCAAGAACACTTTAGAACGACTAAATCATAACTTCCCTCACAATCACTGTAGAATTTACAAACTTGTGAAAACAGGAATTACCTTGAAGTGGACATTGTCTAAACAAATGCCTCTTTTGACACACTCTGCCTGGGATATTATGGCTTACAAGTAATGTATACATCAACAACTTTTTTGGAGTTCTAAGCAGGGGACGTCGCAATAGACACATACGTATTGAATAATGCATACACGCACGCACTCAAGCACGCACATACATGCTTGCACATGTACGTACACACACACACACACACACACACACACAAACATACACATACAACAATTGTTGTACATACATATATACATAGCTGAGTAGGACTCTGCTCTTACTAATCAAATACACTGTACGTCACGCAGTATACATACACGTACACTACATCCACACACCTACTTGTGTTAACATGATCAAAGATAATGAGACTCTTGGTTTACTATTGGTCTAACGTATATACAATTAAGGCATTTTTTGCTACTTCAGTGTGTGGGTGGAAAATAGTTGTGGAGTGAAGCAAGGCCTGAATATGGATTCTCTGACGTGCTGCGAACTGGATCAATATGACGTGTATGAAAATCAGGACACCTTGATAATCGGGATACCAAACTAGTCAGGACACCTCACTAATCGGGACACCTAACTGATCAGGACATCTCACTGATTGGGACACCATCTTCTGTCCTAAGATGGTGCCCGAGACAGTGGAAGCCTATCTAGCTTACTGCTTGGAAGTTTGTAACGATACTACTGATATGCATATGACCATAGTAACAGCTAGTACAGCAGCTTCAGACACTTAACATGCACCGGGGCCTTCATATAAACTACTGAAACTCTCCTGATTAATGAGGTATCCTGATTTCAGCAGTAGAAAAACATGCTATTTGTGAGTGCCTGCTACCCAGATGCCCTCATTTTGGGGTGTCAGCATTAAAATGCCTGCCTACCAATGCTATAGGCATTCCACTGAGTCAGTGTTGTACATTCGGTGTATGCAACTACTGTACACACACTATCAATTAACACCATCAAATAAAAGTATGCAGCTGTAAATAGGTGTAAGCACGCTATAGATGTAGCGATAGAAGCCAAGTTTTAAGCGCAGTTCGGCCTCTTTTGCGAAGCTAGAGGTGTAACCGTTTGTATAAACACAGTCCATCCATCCGTAAATTGTATACTAGTTCTCAAATGCTACAGCTGTTGCGTTAAAAAGTGGTACAGTAGTGGTTTAATACAGTGTACTTACCTTCTTCCTCACTGCTGTCGTGGTCCTGGGTCTCTGTACACTCTGCCCGTCCACCGCTTCCTCTCGCACTTGCACCGTGCGAAGGCTGCTGACGGCGCTCCTTTTGCAGCTGGAACTGTTCGGGGAAAGCGAACACCTTCGACTCGCGATGGATGGTCCGAACCTCACTCAAATACATGTTGTAGTGAAGCAAAACTGGCTGCTCCGCGCGGCGATGAGCCATTTTGTGCAACACTGAATCTAGACGACTTAGGAGTAGACTACGGCTTCTAGTTGTACTCTCTTCTCCTTTTTAGAGGTCCACTCAACACGCTATATAGTCATCTTCATGTTTACGCGCAGGAAGTAATTTTAAAGGGTAGTTCCGCGCGCATGCGCGTGGTTGATCACTGATAGTTCTGAGACCGGTACGGTGTCGAAACCCACGGCAAGCAAGGGGTGGGCCCAAGTATGTTATTAGCGGGAAATGATAATTTAGTGACGTAACGTGGGAGGGTGGGGCGCAGCATAAAGCTCCGGAGTTGCTGTGTATTAGCTTATAGTTAACTACAGCTCTGTACGCGATGGCAGATAGCAATACATCCCTCGCGGAGTCCGCAACAATTCCCCAAAGTGTCAACTATCACTTTACTCGACAGTGTAACTATCAGTGCGGCTTTTGCTTCCACACAGCAAAGACGAGCTTTGTTTTACCAATAGACGAGGCCAAACGTGGTCTTAAGATGCTGAAAGATGCAGGTTTGCTTCTAGTACTTTAGCTCAATTATAAATTGCCTGTGGCAAGATAACCATTGATATCAGAGACACTTCTACTGTAGCTTTATTTCAGATGAAACTCTAATCCCGACATTAGTGATAGAATACTGTGTACTGATTAGTGAGTTGTCCAGATTTCATGGGGGGTAAAGTTACAAAACGCAATATTTGAAACAGTGAAATGAGTGTCCCTAGCTATACTTCAGGGAGTCCTGATCGTATAGGATAGCCACAGTGTTTAATCCCATGGAGAGTATACAAATAGCACCAATAGTATACTTCTCAATATTAATGTGAAGGAAAAGAGCAGGAAGGCTACAATATTTATGTGTAGCACTCTGTGGTAGCGTATAGTACACCTCTTTGTAGCTGTGTTAATGTTGTCATGTGATATTCTTTTTGTCTGCTTCAAACAACACATTGCATATAGTTACATGAATTAGTACTATAAACCTTACATTGTCTAGGGCCTTATGAAGGAGCACATGTACGTATGCTAATTATTTTAACACAGGTATGGAAAAGATTAACTTCAGTGGAGGAGAACCTTTCATTCATAAAAAAGGAGCATTTGTTGGAGATCTTGTCCAGTATTGCAAACAGTCTCTGGAACTACCCAGTGTCAGTATTGTCAGTAATGGCAGCCTCATCACGGAGGAATGGTTTGACAAGTATGGTAAGCATGGTGGGATTATTTTGTGGAAGATATAGATGTCATCAATTCTATGAGATGCCTTCAAGGTGTCAAGTTATAGAGCTTATCTTAATTCTCATATTGCATCATTAAGTATAACACGTGCCAAATGACAATCAGAGGCAGTACATGTACTGTACATGTGTACGTAGGAGTCTATTATTGCTCATTTATGCATGCCATTAGAACATATAGTGCAGTTGATAATAGTTGTCATAAATTCTGCTGATTGGTCAGTAGCACAGATATTTTGCATATAATGATCCATGAAGCTTGTCAATACACAGAGACAGAGAACCTGGGGTGGGCAGGTGGGAGCTTGAGCCCCCCCCCACTTTTTGATAAAGGGGGTGAGCCCCCTCCCCAAATTTGGTTGTCAATGGGTCAAATGAAGAATGTAAAGTACTTTATTACGCCAGATATATTCAGAATGTATAGTGAACTTCATGAACACCGAGCCCCCCCACTTTTGACATGCTGTCTCTGCCTCTGATACACAATTTCTAAAAGTTAATAAACGTACATAAAGTATATTGTACAAGTTCAACAGCACAACTTGTATAAAACGGAAACTACAAGTTATAAACATTACATCACAGGACAACATAATATCATAAGATAACAAACGACAATTTTTACAGAAGTGAGCTATACAGCTGCAGGCGTACAATATCAATGTACCACATGTCTCAAGTTAAATACACACATGTACACTATCCTACATAATGAAAATCATACCTCATAGGCCATGTAGTGCCCTCACTACACACTCCTGGAACACTACATGTACAGCCACCCTCCAGTTTGTAATTTTCATAGATCCTACTGTCTTGAGTGACTTATATTGTGTTGCATGCCTTATCCCTGGCCTTGCTAAAGTGTTACATCTTCTCATAGAATGCAACCATATATGGTCTGCTACAGCTAAATACCGCACCTTAATTAACGTTTTCATAGTTCACAACAATCCCTATGTGCAGAGCCTGTGCGTCCTCCCACTCCTGGAATTTTAATTTATTCATTTTTAGTGAATACGATAGCTGTAGACTGGATAACATTCATAGTTCAGTGAATCAGAGCTAGGGGAAAACGGTAACTTCTGAGAAGTTCTTTTCACCAAAAACTAATGCTAGACTGGAACCAGTGGATGGATATTCCTTGAAAACTGTCACATCATGTATATACTCACACCATTTCTGGTGTGTCTCCAGAGAAACTCCATAGCTCAGGTGTTATGTGTGTGCTATTCTTAAAGGCTTATAATCAGGAGCATTGTTTGGGAATTCGAATTTGTTAAGGGAATTAATTAAGGCTGTATGTCCGTTCCATATAACAACTCTCAGATAAATGTACTCATGTCTTTCATTAAGTAATATATATATTCTCTATTATTCCCGCTATGTAGGTGCATTCTTGGATATCCTAGCTATATCCTGTGACAGTTTTGATGAAAGTACCAATGCAGATATTGGAAGGCACCAGGGCAGTAGGAACCACCTAGCCTCTCTGGTGACTGTGAGGCAGTGGTGTAGGGACTACCAGGTGGCCTTCAAAATTAACACAGTTGTCAACAGTCACAACTGGGAAGAGGATATGAGTCAACAGATATTGGAACTGGATCCCATTCGTTGGAAGGTTAGACATTTGGTTTATTTTATTGTGTTTCACAAGAATAATTTTTGCATTGTTAGCATTAGCTTTAGATCATCATAGATCATATTAGCCTTTTACTACCTGTATTGGGCCTCCTGTAATGATATGATTCCATATAGAGCAGTATTGTATGTTTAGTTGGGATATACACACAGCATGACAACTATATATGCTATCCAATATTTGACGGACACAGCATCAGCAGATTGATTCAATACATAAAGTATGCCACTTCATAATTATACAACCCAAACGTATATGGAGTGATAATCTTACAGGTGTTCCAGTGCTTACTGATTGAGGGGGAGAATGTAGGACCTGAGGCTCGAAGAAATGCAGAATCATTTGTTATCACTGACACACAGTTTGACAGTTTTCTGGAGAGACACAAGTGTGTAAAGCAGCTGGTCCCAGAGTCTAACACAGCCATGAGGGACTCCTACCTCATCTTAGATGAATATGTATGTGTTATATGTATATTGATGTGGGTATTTGTCAATGTGAGGACACCTCAATGCTCAGATACCTTTCAATGGTCTCAGTTGTCATGTTTGCATTCAGTGTAACCTCTCAAAAATTAAGGACACTTTTGTGTTTATTGATCCTTTGCTATAGAGCGGGGAACTCCCTTTCAATTTGACTGAGTGTAGCATTACAACCGGGAAGCTCCCTTATGAACACCAATCTTCAGAAAGATTCCCTGACAGTGTGTGTTCTGATTTCAGGGGGTTATTATATAGACACAAGGGGACAGAGTATTGATAAGATGCCTCACTCTTGATTAGTGAGACCATGGATATTATAAGAAGTTTGTAACCTCACAGATGCGGTTTCTGGATTGCACACAAGGGAGAAAAGACCCATCTATGTCCATTCTGGATGTTGGCGTCAGTGAAGCCATAAAGTTTAGTGGTTTTGATGAAGCTATGTTCAAGAAGAGAGGGGGGCGTTATGTATGGAGTAAAGAAGACATGAAACTAAATTGGTAGTCTATATTTAGATCGCTATATATAGAACAGATGTCTATTTTTATCCTATTGTACCCCGTCTCCTTTTGCGCATGAGTAAATTTCGCGCGTGACCTTTGATCCCTCGACATTTGACCGATCTATTTATTCGGAAGAAGAGAGTAATTTTGAAATAATGATATTGTTTCCGGTAGCGATGACTCGTCTTCATGTGACTGCATGCACTTGACATCAAAGAAAAACAGAAGCATCGCAACTTGTAACAAGCTAGGGTAATATCTGAACAGTCCTCCTTTCAAACCCGCGACTTTGTGACGTTTGACGGCGAAGAAGATGAGTTACGACTCTGACGTCAGTGAGTGATAGTCTCTCAAGTAATAAACGTCAATGTACGTTTCCTTGCCGTCTCCCTCGTAGTTTCAGCCACTGGTGGCGTGGGAGAGGCGGACTGGGACAAAATCATCAAGTTGTGTAATAGAATACGGGGTTCAGTTGGCGCTACATCGTGAGTCGAAGTTGTCTGCCAATGCATATACATGTACATATATGTATATTCTGAAGGCCATAAATACGTGGTAATGCTGTTGTGTTATCAATGCCCTCTAACATTGTGAGTGAATCCTCTCAGCCTCATTCGGTTGTCTGATAACATATGCATGTACATATACGTGTCAGTGTAGGTGGTGTGTGTTATCAATAGCCTTTTAATACACAAGCAGAGATTTTAGGAGCGTTATAAACTTTCACTCTATTCTGTCCTGATTAGAGGGGCTCCACTCTCGGTATCTACATGTATGTACATGTACATCTGTCTGTAGTCAATTAAGAGTCTTGACATCCATGTAGTGTACATGACCCTGACAGTACATGTACATGTAAAGTAATCAAGATTAATAGCCTGAATGATGGAGACACTATCAACCAACATCACTACCAAGTCATTTAAATGATCCTGAAAAAACTCAGGATCCAGCTGGGATTTGAATATACATGTATCTGAGGTTCGGTCTTGATGTCTGACTGTTAGTGCTGTAACTACAAGTACATGTAGTACATGTATTGTAGGCTCAGTAATAGTGCTGTGAAATACATGTACATGTACATCAAAGTCAGGTGGACCGGAGTACACCTGGGATTTATATTTAAAAACTGCATAGTTGAAATAGCCCTTAGGTGTCTATTGTTAATGTACAATGTTTACATGGTACATGTACATGTGCACAGGTGCTCACAATTAAATGAAGACTTAATGGCTATGTACATTGTAAATGTACAAAATTGTGGTGTAATATTGGTAGTGTGTGTGTGTGTGTGTGTGTGTGTGTGTGTGTGTGTGTGTGTGTGTGTGTGTGTGTGTGTGTGTGTGTGTGTGGCTTTATCCTGAAAGATTCATTTTCATCATCTTCCCACAGAATGCATCAGGCCATGCTCTCTGTGCTGAAGAGGCTTCGTCACAGTAATCCGGGAGTCCAACTTCATGCTCTCACTGTACGTTATACTCTGATCATGTGACACTCACGTGATGATCATGTGATGTTATTTTAGTTGTTGGAGGCATGTGTGAGTAATTGTGGCCAGGATTTCCAAAAGGAGCTCACTACATCCAACTTCCAGAGTGAAGTGAAGAGTCTGCTATCAGCGGTGAGGACTTAATATAGTGGGGAACCCCTCTAATTAGTGGGCTCTGAAATGAGCACTGAATGGGATGGTCTCTCTCTTTCTGGATTAGAGTGGTTACTTGTATCTGGGTGGCAGGGGGCTGCATATTAGTTAAATAAATCTCTCTCTCTCTCTCTCTCTCTCTCTCTCTCTCTCTCTCTCTCTCTCTCTCTCTCTCTCTCTCTCTCTCTCTCCCTCCCTCCCCCCCCTCCCTTACAGTCATACTCAGACCCCAGAGTAACTCGTAAATTGAAGGAGCTGCTCGTTAATTGGAGTGCCGAGTTCAAGTCTGTTCCTCACATGCGGTGAGTCCCAGTTCTCCCCGTGTGGGATGATATACACATTCACCATAGAATAGGGAAACATTTGATTGTTGCGTTCTATAATTTCACATTCGCTATACATGTATGTACAGTACATGTGTTTATTATTCAATGGGGAGATGTGGTTTCTGTTGTATTGAAAGTTTTAGTTCTCTAAAGATGACGCTTACAACTGTACCAATATGTTAGGACTGCTATAGCAGTATTGACCGTTGAATTCCCTCCCTCCTTCCCTCCCTCCCTTACCCCTTCCTCTTCTGTCTGCTCCCATGCTCCTTCCTCTACCTGTTTCTCTTCCTATTCCACCTCATCCTCTCCCTCTCTCCTCTTCCTTCCTTCCCTTCTTCACTCCCTCCCTCCCCTCCCTCTCTGCCCTCTTCCATCGCTTCCATCCCTTCCATCCCTTCCTCCTCTCCCTTTCTGCCCTCTCCCTCCTATCCCTTTCTGCCCTCTCCCTCCTCTCTCTTTCTCCCCTCTCCCTCCTCTCTCTTCCTTGCCTCTCCCTCTTCTCCCTTCCTCCCCTCTCCGCCCTCTTCCCTCCCTCCCTCCCTCCCTCCTCTCCCCAGTGAACTACTCAAGTTCATTGACCAGCTGAGGCGTGAAGGGATCAACTTCTCCGGCCCTCCAGTCTCCACATCTCTCCCTCAATCAACTATCACGTCCTCACAGACACAGAGCACTCAAGCCAAGGAAGAGGAAGATTTGAGAAAAGGTATAACTCTAAATGCTATATTATGTCCTGATTAGAGGGAATCCTCTAATGAGGACACTGATTTCTCTCCTGATAATAGCTCCACATAAGGTGTGTATGTGTTAGACTTTAATCATCCATGAGATGCTTAGAAAGACCAACAGAAAGACAAAGCAACAACTCACCCAAGGCAGTTATTTTTCAAAGAAAAAAGCTGCCTCGGGTGGGATTGGAACCCACGACCGTCCACTTTCTAGGCATCACTCTTACCAACTGAGCTACTGAGTCTGTCTCTTGCCACAAGAGACATACACGTATGTTATTAAACTAAACACTTGTGGTGCTTTAAAAATGTTTTTGAATCCGTATCTGTTGATGTGTTATAGCCCTTCCTACCCTCTCTCTCTCCATTTCCCTCCTCCCCCTCTCTTCATCTCTTTCCCCCTTCAGCAATCCAGTTGTCACTGCAGCAGAACACCTCCTCACCTCCTTCCTCCTACCCTACTGCCATCTCATCATCTTCCTCTTCCTCCAGACCAGCTAAGAAAGAAGTGAGTTCACCTTGTGCACATTCACGTGTGTGTATATGTACATGTATGTACAATTGATACATGTATGAAAGTGAGACATTGTGAGGAAATTCACAGGAGTTGAGATGGTTTGGGTTGCTTTGTATATGTAGCCAGCTGAGCTGCCTCGGTAGCTCAGTTGGTAGAGCCACAGAATGCCGTAGGCTTGAGTCTCTCATTGATGTAGTGTGTTGGATGAAGGTGTGTGTGTCCTCTGTCTCCCACAGATGAGGAAGGTGAGGGCGATCTATGACTTCCAAGCAGCAGAAGACAATGAGCTCTCCTTTAGAGCAGGTGAGACCACACCCACCACCGTGGTGTCTATGTACCTTCACCCCTGAAATCAGGACACCTCACTAATCAGGACACCAGACCAATCAGTACCCTTCAGGACGCCTCACTAATCAGGACATCTCACTAATCAGGACATCTCACTAATCAGGACACCTCACTAATCAGGACACCTCACTAATCAGAACACCAAACCAATCAGTTCCCTTCAGGATACCTCACTTCCCTTCTGTCCCAAGGGTGTCTGAATTACCACTGTTCCACATGTAGTAATACCCTACTCCTTCTGTACACCTATTTCTATGACTCCATTCCATCATTCCTCATGTTTCATTCCTTCATTCCTCGTGTTTCATTCCTCCATTCCTCATGTTTCATTCCTTCATTCCTCATGTTTCATTCCTCATGTTCCAGGAGAGATCATCACCCTCCTGGATGACTCAGATGAGAACTGGTGGAGGGGAGAGACCCAACTCAGTCAGGGCCTCTTCCCGGCCTCCTTCGTCTCCAAGAACCTCAACAAGGACCCAGAGCCCTGTAAGCCACACCCACATGAACTGCCCACATACCATGAGCACATCTATCTGTACATGTCCAGCCTCATTCAACATGTACATTCATAGAGGTCTCTGCATTTACACATCATACATGTAATCTGTATGTAACACTTCTACAATGGATACTTCGAAAGAGAGAATTGGTAACACAACATGACTCACCTGAAGCGGCTCATTTTTCAAAGAAAAATGAGTTGCTTCAGGTGAAATTTGAACCCACGACATTGAAATTCCATGTGATGAGATGCTCTTACCAACTGAGCAACACTGCTGCCTGGCTGACATGTAGATATACATGGATGAACAATCACTCCAAGAGATGCTGAGAAAAGCAAGGCAACAACAACAACACAACAGAAAGGCAAAGCAACACAACTTGCCTGAAACAGTCATTTTCAAAGAAAAATCGGCTGCCTCGGGTGGGACTCGAACCCACGACCATCAGCTTCCAGGCGATGCTCTTACCAACTGAGCTACTGAGGCAGCTCAGCTGGCTGGGCCGAATCCTGCATACAAATCAGTCAACCTGATAAACACAGATGTATATTAGTACAATTAGTGATAAACAGAATAGCAATATAATGCTACCCCTAAGCCATGTCTTACTGTCTCCATATGCAGCTAAACAGGAGAAGAAGAAGAAGAAGGTCAGGTTTGAAGGGAGTGTGGTCAATTCCGAGGCAGCACCAGTCCAGAGGGGCAGAGAGGTCAACGAACAGAAGGTGGATCTACTGCTGGATATGCTGAAGAGTGCAGATGTCACTGAAGCCAGACATGAGGAGAACAAAACAGTCAAAGAACTGGAGAGTGAGTGAATGGTCTCATGGTCTGAGTTGTCTGATCTGTGACCTTTGAGGGAGAAGAAGTGTCTTGATTAGTGATTAGTGAATTGTCCTGATTAGTGAGGTGCCCTGATTAGTGAGGTGCCCTGATTAGTGAGGTGTCCTGATTAGTGAGGTGTCCTGATTAGTGAGGCATCCTGATTAGTGAGGTGTCCTGATTAATGAGGTGTCCTGATTAGTGAGGTGTCCTGATTAGTGAGGTGTCCTGATTAATGAGGTGTCCTGATTAGTGAGGTATTGTACGTGACTCGCACTGTACTAGAGGGAGATATATACTTGTATCTGAGTTTGTGTGTAATGACATTTTCGAAAATCAGTTCACTAGGCGAGCTCATTGTTCCACTTGTAAAAGGTTCACCGTGCATTCATCTACTACAGTAATGTGTGTTACTGTCACTGTAGGTGAGGTACAGGCCATGAGACCAGTAGTGGAGAAGTCCATCCAGCAGTTGACAGCCCAGGAAGACGCCATGCAGGATGTCTCCACACAGTTCAATGAGGCACTAGCTCTCTATAGAAAGTAAGTGATTGGTGGGCGGAGTGAGCCTACCCAGTTGTGTCAACCAACAATTTTACGTATTAGTTGTTGCATGGGCCTGAGTGCCACACAGGTATGTTGGCACAGTTATGATGTACAGCCCGAGGGCTGCAGGCCTGAGGGATTATATCATAACTGTGCCAACACTGCATACATGTACCTGCCAACACTGCATACATGTGACTACACTTACTTGGTAATTTCTGTGCACACTGACATATAAAATTGCCTGATGTCACAACTAGGTACTGCTGGATTTTTCTCTAAAAAATATTTCAGGGGGGAAAATCAAGACTTCCTAAAATTGAGGGGGTGTGACTTGAAAATGTTTTTTTTGGAATTGATTATAGCCCATCTAATGGGGGGGGGGGGGGGGGGGGGGGGGCAATTCCCGGCTTGCTCTGCTCGCACTAAAATGCACTATTAGTACATATACACATACATATACATGTATGTACTCCATTCTCTGTGATGGTGAGTTCATATTCTGTAATATACCTTATGTACATGTAAATGTACATGTACTGATCTCCTGTGTGTGTGTGTGTGTGTGTGTGTGTGTGTGTGTGTGTGTGTGTGTGTGTGTGTGTGTGTGTGTGTGTGTGTGCGCTCTTGACAGACTGCTAGCCGAAGGACCAAGACTTTCTGATATCGCACAACCTCCTGTAGTCCAGTCCCATGCCCCTACTGTGCAGTATGGAATGATGACTAATGAAATGCACAGTATCAACCATGTCCCGCCACATACCCATACTCAACCTGGATTGGGGACACAACAGTTTCAGCAGAATGGAATTGGGACACTTCCTCAACAGAATGAAACTCATCTTCCCACTACACAGACTGTGTTCCAGCCGCCAGTTCAACCTCAGCATGGAATCATGCCAATCCAACATGGAATGGCACCAGTACAACAGCAACCTGGAATCATGACACAACCAACTATGTCGACTGGAATGGGGACCCCACACACTGGAATAGCAATCCCTCATCAGAATGGAATGGGGACACAACAGCCATCATCTACACTCTTTTCATCCAACCCCGGACACTATGAGGTATGTGTGTACAATGAATCAGGACACCCTAAAATGAGGACACCTTTTTAAGCAGGACACTTTTGCCATGCCATGTTTGTGTACAATTTAACCCCTGAAACAGGACACCTCACTATAATCAGGACACTTGATTCTGTCCCAAGGGTGTCCTGTCCGGATTAGAGAGGTTCCACTGTATACCATAATACTGTTACTTAAAGGGAATGTCCCCATATGTAGGGGGCATAGACCCCTATAAAAGTGGGGGGGCTAGCGAACTTTTAATTATATTCGTATACCGTTTGACCTTGTAGCAACATACTTTATGTGAGTAGTGAGATGTCAGTGTGTGGTTGTGGGGGAGGGAGACTGGCTATGGTGGTGTGTGATGTGTGTATGTGGTCACTCTGCAGTTAATGGGTGGAGATGTTAGCCTACAACCGTCTACTCTACAGTACCAGTCTCATCAGCAACCGCTGACGATGATGCAACAACAGCTTCCACAACAGAAGTACGTACACACACGTACACACACACACACACACACAACACAGTATTATGATATGTCTCTTTCTCTCTCCTAGTTCGTATGCTCCTCCCTCCTACCATCCACCAGTGTCCCTGACAACCCAGCTACATGTTCCCATCTCCCAACCCCCTCCCTCCCTCTCCACACCCTCCCTCCCTCCCCCATATCACACTCCTCTACCTCAGACCACACAATTACTTCCACAGCCACTGCTGTAGCTAACTGTACTAAATTTAGTAACATTTATTGCATCATACATGTACTTGATACTATAAATAGGTATCCCATTATTTGTGTTTGTACATGCTGTATAGTACAATTATGTATAAGTATCTTCTCCCATTATACGAAGTGCTGCTGGGGAAGCAAACACCATCTGCTTCTAAGTATCTGGACTCACATCATCTGTATGTATGACTTAATCATCCATGAGTTGCTTAGAAAGACAACACAACACAAAAAGAAAGACAACACAACTCGCCCAAGGCAGTTATTTTTCAAAAAAAAAGCTGCCTCGGGTGGAACTCGAACCCATGACTGTCAGCTTGCTAGGCAACGCTCTTACCAACTGAGCTACCGAGGCAGCTCAGCTGGCTGGGCTCAAATCACATATACAATACAAAGCACCTCAACCAAAGCATCACAAACCAGATAAACAGGCAAATTCTAACTTAGCCATGTACACAAGACGGCATATGGAGCCAACTGGCTGTTAGCCTTGCGTAGTCCAGGAACTCCTGAATGGTGCAACCATAGACTTCTGATACAGACAGAATAATATATATTTGCACAGTATCATTGATAAAAAGGACACAGGTAATAGGCAAGTTATCATGTGAGCAATGTGTTCAAGCATATACACACATATTTGATCAATATATACTGTGAAGATAAACATAAAATATGGTGTTTATAGCCAGTCTCTGTTAGAGAATGCGCATCAAAAATATAGGGCATTGATATAGTCTAACGGACATACTGATAAAACGAGCAATATATAACTTTACTGCTGAATATGACTGCTACAAGGGAGTGTTGTAGACCTCAGGTATTGCCTGATTTCCGTGTGTCTCGTTTTCTTGTTTTCCTCCCCCCTCGACCATGCACTGAGTGAACTACGTAGACTTGACATTCGACTGCTGAACGAGTCTCGTCTTGTGACTCTATAACTAGCCGAGCCTTGTGTCCAATAATGAGCAGTAATTTTGAATTCGGCTCCTGTCCTGTACTCATACTTCTGGGGAAATAGCAACAGCATCTCCAGCAGCAGAAGAGGGAGCAGAGGATGAGAAGGAAGAAGGTGATTCCACCTACACCGAGTCCTATTATTGCCCCTACTGGGATCAGGAGGGAGGAGCTGCTTACAGTGTCAACCTGTGTGTGTACAATTGCAAGAGAGGATAAAAGTTACTACATTAAATTTTGAAGCAATTAATGCAGTCAATTCTGTATATGACAATTAAAATGTGAGAAGAAACCTTCTGAAAACCATATTCTAAATATGGAGCTATTGTTAAACCGACTAAGCTTTAGGTTCTATACCTCTAGCCCCAATTAAAGAATTGTCATGCACGTTGGTTTCTTAATTCAAAGGGTCTTGATCCTCTTGCAGCATAACATGGAGCATGCAAGTTGACTGTGCATGTTAATACAGTAAAACCTCACTTATGGTCACTTCAGTTAGGCAGCCACCTAGTATAACGTGGTTACTGCCTTACATGTAAGTAAGGCCACCTCTCAGCCGTCCCAAGGGTGACCATATATATAGAGAGGGGAGAGGGAGAGGGAGAGGGAGGTTTCACTGTAGCAGTCTCGATGTATCTCACCTTGTCACTAGGCGATGGTGTAACTATTGGTGATGATGACGGTGCTATTTCAAAGTGTGTCATATCTGATGATTTCAGAGCTGGTTGAGTATTTGTTTCTCCAGATCCTATCAACATCACAATACTAGTCAGTGTAGCCACAGAAATATTTTGTGATATTTCACTTTGTAAACTATCCGGAGACATGGAAGGGTTAACACTAGTCAGAGAAGGGTTAATATTTCTGGTGAACGAGGACAGGAGACTTGGACTTGATACGACCATCCTAGTTGAGTTTTGTACAACACATTGAGAACATGAAGCTTGGGTTGAAGCTAGGGATTGGGAGGTTGGAGTGATTGAGGGTTCAGCTGAGGTTTTTGGAATGGCTGTCAGGACCAGAACAGACAGTAGTGTACGGAGGACATGTGATGATGCCATGGGTGTGGTCCCAGATATCTAGAGTGTAGGTGTAATGACAAAAATCTGACACACACACACACACTAATACCTGACCCCACACAACTAGTAGTTTTGAATCTGGCTGTCTATATCATTGGTATTTACTAATACCCATGGGAGTGCTGGTATAGTATAGCGGATATTCCGTAGTTAAATTATATGTACTTGGGCAGCAATATGCATATTATATGTGACCTACATTAAATAGATAATCCATATTTACTCAAAGCCATGGGTGAATCTTCCACCTGCTTGCAATAATGGGTGGACCAATAGCACCACCATATACCATGTATCATGTTTACACAATTATACTAGCGATATGGGTAATCAGTCATGCCTACTACTTAAACCAATGATCCATGTTAACATGCGTTGTATGTACGCTTACATTCATGACTGTATTTCAATGTGTTATGTTGTAGAAGGAGGGAGAAGAAATTATGTATAAGCGAGCATGTAAGGAAATAGTTAATGTGTATATGAGGAAGACATTGCTACTAGCCACACAATCAAAATGGTTAGTTTTTGTGCAATAATATCACACTGCAGCCAATATACAATTAAAATTATATATGACAGTCATGTTGTTATGTAAAGACAGGCCAAATTCCCAGTGGAAAACATGGAAATTCAAAACAGAGAGCGGTCACTAACTACACTACACATATTATTAAGATCCCGGTCTGTTCTTATTAAATAGGTTAGAGACCGCGTTCATTAGTGTAACAGCATCGCTGAAAAACCAGATACCGCAAGAAACGAGAAATCCGTGCATAGTGGCACACGGTTGATTTTGTTATGTGCAGTGCTCACAGAGTTTTTAGTTATATCGTAGTGCTAATTCTACTCACCTTCTTCTCTGATCCTAGTGTGTGCGTTCTCAACAGTTGCTCTCTAACGCGAGCAGACTGCACGAAGTTTGTTATTGAGGGATGAACTGTACGCATGCGTAGAAGTGAAGGCGTGGCCTAGTGCAAACTGTATAGCCTTTCCATCGTCTTGTATGTAGGCACCCAGAATGAAGTGGAGGTAGGTCTTCCACTGGTTCTGAATGCCTAGCGAATTCTATGTCTTTTTGTGAATTTTCGCACAGCCACATTCATAAACAGCGAAGAATATGACTGTTTTACGCTACAGGCGACTCCTCCCTCCTCGATGTCGCAGAGGCTGTTCCTGTTGTGCAGTGCTCACAGCATCAATTATACTTCTGTTCGTGTTTGGCGTTCACGGATGGCTGTTGAGTCAATTGGGCTTGACGTACGGTGATGAACTGAGAGCCAGCATTCCGCTGGAGACACAAGGCCGGGTACACATCAGCTCAGCTAGCAGTATTTGTATATAGTCCCAAAACTGCTCTCCAGGAAATAAGGGTCATTAGGTTA